>CM055278.1:24019835-24507371 GCA_029237695.1 Conchocele bisecta | reverse complement strand
TTTCGGGTTCTCCTTCTTCTCTGCAATCATCGCAGCCAGACACTGCGATTTGCAGGTCATCACTGCATGCTTGTCGGGAGTACTGCTCGAGTTCCTCCGTAAATTAACTTTTATGACTGGGAAATAACAGTGTTCCATCTGTGGCGAAGAGTGATATTGGCCATCTTATAATTTCCGATGGTCTCCGCTAGTTTATCAACTAGCTGTGGGTGTGACTGCTGGATGACCAAGAACCGAGCAAGAGGTTGTCGATCCTCACGGTGTTTAACAACTTTGTTGCCCCAAAACAATATCAATAAAGTATTGGACTACCGTGCTATGGACATTTACGACTACAAACAGGCATGAATCTGGACCCTGGGTGGACAAACCCCCAGGATCAGTGCCTGAACAGAGTTTGCATGGTGCCCATTTTGGACGCCATTTTGAAAATCAAAATGACGGTCACTTTTGAATCATCCAATATCATCATTAATGTTCTAATCACCGACCATGAAAATATGGGTATGGACAAAAACGTTGAAACTTTACGAACCTCGCACTGCGATATAAGGACAACAACAGGACTGGATGGCGGCCATTTTTGTTGGCCATTTTGAAATTCAAGGTTACTGCCACTTCTGAATCATCCAATAGTATTAACAATGTTCTCATCGTGTCCATTGGCACTGAAAACATAGGTATATACCCAAATATTAGGGCTTTACACCTTTCCAAAACAAAAATATGAGCAAAAAAGATGCTGGATGGCGGCCATTTTGAAATAAAAAAAATGGCTGTGACTTCAGAATTGTCCAATAGTATCATTAATGCTCTTGTCATGTTCACTGACCCTGAATTCATTGTTATATCATGGGCAGTGACTAAGAAAATAATGAAAAACAAGAGGGCCTATATCGCTCACCTATGCAATGTCATACAAATCAAGCAAACACTGGCATGTAAAGTTGTCACTACATAGACCTAGAAAGCGGCCATCTTGGATGATACGATTATCAAATTTCAACAAAAAAAATGCGCCAGAACGATTGCCTCGTCGATACCTTCCATTTGGTATACGACATGGCCATATCCGCTAAAAACTAAAATTTGATCCCCCGGGACACGGCCAGGATAAACTTGGATGACATAATTATCTGATTTGGACAAAATGTCCACCAGAGTGATCGCCTCGTCAATACCTTCGATTTGGTATATGACATGACCGTATTTGGACCAAAATAAAATTTGACCTAAACTTGACCCCCAAGGCCACGCCAATTTTTGACCCAGGGGTCACGATTTTAACAACTATGAAAGAGCATTATAAGTGGTCAATCATTCACACCAATTTTCGTCAACATTTTCGGCTGGCAGTTTTTGAGAGGAATATTTTTTAAGAATCTGTGCTATTTTTAGATGCCGGCCATCTTGGATTACGTAATGACGTCATTTTAACAACATTGAAAAGGCTTCACCTAGGGACCATGCATGTAAAGATTGGGGACCATTGGCCAAGCGGTTCGTTAGAAGAAGACGTCTGAAATCTCACATAAAATAATTAACTTTTGACCTTTCGGCGACCATCTTGGATGACATAATCATCCGATTTTGACAAAAAAAAGTGCACCAGAGTGATCGCCGCGGCAATACCTTCGATTTGGTATATGACATGACCAAATTCGGTACAAAATAAAATTTTACCTCCACTTGACCCCCCGGGCCACACCCATTTTTGACCCCGGGGTCACAATTTTAACAACTATGAAAGAGCATGAGTGGTCGATCATTCATACCAAGATTCGTCAAAATCCGGATGGCGGTTCTTGAGAAGAAGTTTTTTTAAGACTTTGGGCTATTTTTAGACGGCGGCCATCTTGGATAGATAACATAATGACGTCATTTTAACAAATTTGAAAAGGCTTCACCTAGGGACCATGCATGTAAAGTTTGGAAACCTTTGGCCAAGCGGTTCGGTAGAAGAAGACGTTTGAAATCTCCCATAAAAGAATGAACTTTTGACCTTTCGGCGGCCATCTTGGATTACATAATCATCCGATTTTGACAAAAAGTGCACCAGAGTGATCGCCTCGTCCATGCCTTCGATTTGGTATATGATATGACCATATTTGGTAAACAATAAAATTTGACCCCCCCCGGGCCACGCCCATTTTTGACCCTGGGGTCAAGATTTTAACAACTATGAAAGAGCATAAGTGGTCGATCGTTCTTACCAAGTTTCGTCAAAATCCGGCTGGCGGTTCTTGAGAAGAAGATTTTTAAAGAATTTGTGCTATTTTTAGACGACGGCCATCTTGGATTACGTAATGACGTCATTTTAACAACTTTGTTTCCCCCCTAGCTAAGGACCATAACCATTGAAGTTTGGTGACTATAGGCCTAATGGTTACTGAGGAGAAGTTGTTCGAAAATTGTTGACGACAGACGACGGACGAAAAGCGATCCCAATAGCTCACATGAGCTTTGCTCAGGTGAGCTAAAAAAGGAGAAGCCATTTGATAAACAAAGTTAACTTTTGATATATTGGCGGCCATCTTGTATTAAGTAATGACCCAATTTTGACAATACCTTCAATTTGATATAGAACATGACCACATTCGGCCAAAAATAAAAATAATTTGACCTTGACTTGACCCCGAAGGGTCATTATTTGAACAACCCTGAAAGGTCATCAGCCGATGTTTCATCAAATTTGATCTATTGGTTCATGAGGAAATATCGTGTGAAGGATTTGACCTACTTTTCAACGGCAGTCATCTTGCATTATGCAACGAGTTTACCTCTATTTTTGTGCAAAAACTTATAAACTGATGTACATATTTTTTCAATTATTATTTCAATCCGAGTCTGCAAAGAAACAAACACCATACCTGCAGTTGATGTCATTAGAAAGGCATGTGCTGGCCGTCACTGTATATTGTGCATGAGGTCCCTGTACCAGCTGTGGGCCAGATTTGGTCACGAGTGAAGTGGGCAGCATAGTTACATGGTAGAAGCACTCGCTTTTCGAACGGCGTGGTGAGGGCGCGCACAGAACACACGTCTACATATACCTGAAGAAACATGGAAAATTATGGATGAGAAAATGCGAGAACAAAAATTCTCTGAACGAAATATAGAATTACAAGTACATATTGTTCAAATGGAACTAAGATAATAATTGAAAAGGGCCGATAACTGAGGATGGCTAGATCAGGGCTCAATATGGGAGTGTTCAACAAACCCTCAATGTGTGAGTGAGTGAATAGGGTTTAACGTCCGCTTTTCTGACATAGATGTACACTGTTAGTCTCAGCTGCACGGGGTGTTACACGCATACGGGTCAACATGACTAAATATTTACAATAACAAAAGGCCGAAATGTACCTGTGTCGCTCACATGTCTTCCTGAAGAAATCCATATACAAACTAGAACATTCACCCACGAGCGCATTGTATCCCCCGGGTGGGCCGTGTCACAAAAAAAAGCCAATGGTTATTGGTGAACCCTGCCAGGTGATGAATGTGTGCAAGTGTGGTGAGTGTAGAGCCAATATTCTTGAAGAGAGAACATTGAACAAAAACATAACAAAGAGAAAAAACTAAGTCATTTTAGAGAAAAGTAGGTCAAGGTCAAATGAGGGTCAATGAGTTGAGCGTGGTTATTGATGCACCCTCAAAGACCGAGTATGAGCTTACGCTCACACTAAGCTATTCAGCTTGTTTAGGTCCATTTGAATGTTTTAGAGAGAAGCCGGTAATTCGTATTCACCACACAACCCCTGCTCACTGGTAAATTTTTGTCCGAAGACAAATTGAACATTTTTTTCAGCAAGGTTTGGCGACAAACACGAATTATCGGTACCCATTTACAGCTGAGTGGACTGGAACGGTGTGAATAAAGTGTCTTGTTCAAGGACACAATACGGGCCCCTGGCGAGGCTCGAACCACCGACCCATAGGGTCACTATAGATCACGAGTTCACGGCTCTACCAACTGAGCTATCGCGCTTCACGCGTGATGAATGTGTGCAAGTCTGGGGAGCATAGAGCCAATAGTACATGTATTGAAGATGTCTTTGGTCAATGTTCTAAGTAATTTAAGCAAAAGTGGGTCAATGCCACGTGAGGGTCAATGAGTTAAGCGTGGTTATTGATGTACCCTGCTAGGTGAAGAATGTGGGCAAGTCTGTTGAGTGTATAGCCAATATTATAGAAAATAGATCATTGACCAAAAACATAACGAAGGGATATAACTAAGTAATTTTAGTGGAAAAGTGGGTCAAGGGCACATGAGGGTCACATATTTGGGAGTGGTAATTGATGTACACTGCTAGGTGATGAATGTGTGCATGTCTGGTGAGTGTAGAGCCAATATTGTTGAAGATAGAAAATCTATAGATTTATAAACGAGTGAAGAATAACAAAGGGGCATAACTCCAAAAGTAGTAATGCGGGAGTTGTGGTTCTTGTGCGCGACACGCCATTTATCTATTCATGTGTGAAGTCTCGTTAAAATATTTCATCTGGTGATCGAGTTGTGGTCCGGACAAGAAATCAAATAAAAAACGAACAAAGGGGAATAACTCCAAAATAAGTGACGCGTGAGTTGTCATTCTTTTGTGAGACACGCCTTTGACCCGATATGTATGCATGGGTGAAGTTTTGTTGAAGTATCCGATAAGGTGTTGAAGTTATGCTCCGGACAATAAAGTGTGTCCGGACGCGGCGGATGCAGCGTGACGTCAAATCCATAGTATCCCCGACTATCATATGGGGGATACAGAGAAGCAAGGGCAGGAACTACTATCGACAGCCTGAAAATTGCACTAATACGATCCTTTCTTTCTGTACCATTTTCATGCATCATGGGCAGTGGCTTAGAAAAGAATGAAAAAAAAGAAGCCTTCGACCAAAAATATGATTTGACATTGAACAACCCTGAAAGGTCATCAGCCAAGGTTTCATCAAATTTTATCTATTGGCTCATGAAGAAAAAGTTGGTTGACTGATTTGACCTACTTTTCAACGGCGGTCATCTTGCATTATGCGACGACTTCTATTTTAGCTATTCTGAAAAGACTCTACCCAATCCCATACATCATTCCTGCATAATTATGTTGGCCAACATCGGCTTAACGGTTCGGGAGGAGTATAAGCCGTTTGAAGTAAATCATAAAATGACAAGTTGTTTTACCTTTCGGCAGCCACCTTGGATGACCTACTTACCGGTATGGGAATGCAACACAAATTTTGCCAGAGTGATCGACTCATCATTACCTTTGATTTGATATATTATAACATGACCGCTTTCTGCGGAAAATGTATATGAGCATCATTGGTCGATCATCCCTACAAAATATTTTCAAAATTGCTGCGTCGGTTCGTGAGAAGACGTTTGAAAATGTTCACGGATGGACGGACGAACGAAAAGTGGTAACAATAGCTCAATTGAGCCTTTAGTATGGTTGAAAACATGGTTAACAAGAATACCGTCTGTCGAACGCGGATGCCACCTGCCGCATATTAGTAAAGAAAAAAAATTTAGAAAAAAGTTAAAACGCCGATATATTTGTTAAAAATTTGAAGGACGCATAAATTATGGCAAGGCAGGTGTGGCATACATACCAACAGACAGACAGACAGACGGACGGTCCGAAAATAATATGCCACCCGTTTTTTTTTCAAATTTAACTGAAAATGTTGTCAAATTCCAACATCATTTACGGAAATTATTGTGAACTATATGTACGCCTATATATACACGTGCGCACACAGTAACTGTAATTGTCGTGGAAAGGAGCTCAATAGATGTTTTAAGAATTTGTGCTATTTTTAGACGGCGGCCATCTTGGATTAGCGACGACCTCCATTTTAACAAATCTGGAAAGGCATCACCCAAGGACCACAACTGTGAAGTTTAGCCACGATGGGCCACACGGTTTGTGTGAAGAAGAATTTTGAAATCTCTATTAAAAGAGCGACCTTTTGACCTTTTGGCGGCCATCTTGGATGACGTCATCATCCGATTTCGACAAAAAATGCACCAGAGCAATTGCCTCATCTAAATCTTCGATTTGATATATAACATGACCACATTCGGTCAAAAGTCAAATTTGACCCCCATTTGACCCCCCCGGGCCACGCCCATTTTTGACCCCGGGGTCACGATTTTAACAACTATGAAAGAGCATGAGTGGTCGATCATTCCTACCATGTTTCGTCGAAATCGGGCTGGCGGTTCGTGAGAAGAAGATTGTTTAAGAATTTGACCTACTTTTCCATGGCGGCCATCTTGCATTGTCGACGACCTCCATTTTAACAATTTTGCTTTCCCGTGGCCTGTGTACCATGTTTGTGGAGTTTGGACACCATCGGCCCAGCGGTTCGGGAGAAGAAGATGTTTTAAAATGTTCACGGACGGACGGACGACGACGGACGACGGACGAAAAGCGGTAACAATAGCTCACTTGAGCTTTGCTCAGGTGAGCTAAAAACATGGCGGCTGGGGTATTTCAAGTTTGTATTCTGTATGAAACAAATAATAATTTATTGATGATTGCTACATATTAAGTACCTAACATGCTAAGACCCACAGAGTTATAAGGCAAGTGGCTATATGGGGCCGACCTATCATAGGGCCGAGGTGTCATAGGGCCGAGGTGTCAGTAAAGCCCTCAGTCCAGGTTATCAGCTTATAATTGTTCGGGCTAACAGGTGGGGTGCAGCACCTTTCTGTTATATACCTATTCACTATGAGAGATAACCGGTTAATATAACGCTTTAATACCTCAACAAACCTCAATCGCTAGGCAAAAAAAGCACGATAAGATTACCCGCTCTGTTAGGCAGTTAGGCAAATGTCCCTATATCAAAAAGAGGGGCGATAACTGTTATCTTGTTGTTGAGGTTGATTTCTCTGCGCTGCTTTTACAACCCTACACCCAGAGCCGCGGCAGGACCACATAGGTTGCATATACGGTGGTCCCTCCTCGCGCCGTAGGGGGTTGTTGACCCCGAGATAATTCGTAGATTCCGGCAATGAGGCCCAGAATGTCTGCCAACTTGTGTTTTTACTATAATAATCGTTTATTCTCTCAATTTCAGCACCCCTACAGGGCGTCGACGTCAGAAAATGCAATTACATATCATACCGCTGATATTAGCACTTATTACTGCTAGCAGTAATAAGCAGTAGCAAGCAGTATACTGCTAGTTACTGCTGGCAGTAATAAGCAGTAGCAGTAAACTTCTTATTACTGCTAGCAGTAACAAGCAGTAGCAAGCAGTATACTGCTAGTTACTGCTATTTACTGCTCACTGCTAAATTCACACCGGTGTGTGCGTGTGCGGCCTTCTACATTGTACACTCTGAAACATGGCATATGTATGCAAATATGTGCGAACTCGAGGTATTGATAATCTCCATCGGGTTTTATCAAATTCTGCCCATCATTTCATGAGAAAAAGTCGTTTGACGATTTTGACATTTTTACAGCGGTCATCCTGGATTATGCGATGACTCCAAATTTATCAATTGTAAAAATATTTCATACAAATATCATAACTGTGATTTATAAACGCATAACCGTTATCACATTCACTGGTTATGAATGAAAAAACGAACAGCGGCCTGTTGACAACCGCCCATGTGGAGAGAACTGCGGACGGACGGACGTACTGGAGGACATAGAGAAATCATGATAACTTGTTTTGAATCTTTCTCACAAGTTAGCAATATTTGATCAATTTAAATCATTGCTAGTCTTCACTGATATTTTTTTAAAAATTAAATTCCTGTTTTCAGCGATTTATGGTTTAAATTTACAACTTTCCTAACATCCAACATGCACAAAATGATGTTCATTTGTTAAACACACGTTTGAAAATATATTGTCATTTGTTTTGTTAGTATATATTTGCTCAGTTGGTATTTAAAAAACTACATGTATTCCAGTTTTTAGCGATTTATTTATTAAATTGTATACTTTTATCCAAAAACATGTCATGATCCGGATTACTTTTTTATTTGAAAATACATATTTAGCAATATATTATCAAACGTTTTATGTAATATCATTCAACAGTATTTTTGCAATATTTTTTTTCAATTTTATTGTGATTTTTTACAAAATCACCACCTTTTTAAAAAAATTACAGCTTCCCTACCCTTCGATTGTTGGCGACATATTTTATGCTGATCAGCATATTTTTCTCGAATTATTGGAAATAATGGTGGTTGAATTCCAGAAACTTGCGGGTTGACTGAATTTTTCACATAAATGACCTGGCCTAAACAGAAACAAACGAATTGAAAATATCGTTTTGTACAACGAAATGCATAGACACGAATGTAGTTTGGGTTGTTTTGTAATCAAAAACTATATTGTCGTTCAAATACCCGACTATAAAATACATAAAGCCTGTCGTTTTCTCCAATGCATGACGTGTAGTTTATGCGTCGTTTTCCCATCGTTTTCGTTGCGTGTGTTTTATTAGAAAACGATGTTTTCGTTGGTTTAAAAAAGTGTCGTTTTCACATCGTTTTCGTTGTTTTTTAAATTATACAACGAAGTTTTCGTTGTTATAACGTGTCGTTTTCACACCATTCCAAGTTAAGTAGTATATGAGACAAGTCATATGTTGTTGTACCGTAGCAAATTGTTCATCATGAAAACTATTTACAAAACATATATTCTGTATTCATGATTGTAAGACGTTTTAAAGTAAACCAAACCTTTTTACATCTCTACGGCAGCTTAAAAGGGACATGTGCAATTTATTTTCCACCTCGTTCCAACGAGATAGGATCACGTTCCCACTACATTGCATCTCGCTCCCACGACATACCATCTCGGACACACGGCATAGCATATCTGAACCACGAGATAGCATCTCGTTCGATCGACATAATCAGCCAATATACATGTAATTTCAGATATTAGACCACCCTCTTGAGTGTCGAGGATGCTTCCATTTGATGGGCAGGCTACGTCGTGGGAACGAGATGGGCTAACTCGTGGGAACGAACCAGATTCAATCTCGTGGGATCGAGATCCAATGTCGTGGGAACCAGATAGCTAACTCGTGGGAACGATATCATATATCGTGGGAACGAGATGCTATGTCGTGGGAACGCGGTGCTATGTCGTGGAAACGAGGTCCTATATATAACATATATGACTATATGGAAACGCTTATTACTTTTTCAATAATAATACATTTGTTACGTTTACTTTGTTTTTCAGGTCACCCATAGGGTCATTCAGAATACCGATACAAAGCTACTGTGAAATGCACTTTTTCCAACTAATTTGCTCGCAATTCATCTACATCTGATCTTTAACAATTCGTTCTCACGAAATGACAATTTGTTCCCTCAATTTAACAATTCGTTCCCTCGAATTAACAATTTGTTACCACGATATAACAATTCATTCCCAAGAATTAACAATTTGTTACCACGATATAACAATTTGTTCCCACGAATTAACAATTCGATACCACGATATAACAATTAGTTCCCACGAATTAACAATTAGTTCCCACGATATAACAATTTTGTCCTACTAATCATGCTAATTAACCAATCGTTAAGTTAACAATTCGTTACCACGATATAACAATTCGTTCCCACGAATAATCAATTCGTTACCACGATATAACAATTCGTTCCCTCGAATTAACAATTCGTTACCACGATATAACAATTCGTTCCCACGAATTAACAATTAGTTCCCATGATATACCAATTCTGTCCTACTAATTAACAAATCGTTAAATTTAGGGAACGAATTGTTGATTCGTGGGAACGAATTGTTAAATTGAGGGAACGAATTGTTATTTCATGGGAACGATTTAATAAAAAAAGAATGTTGTGTCCATGCTTGGCTCCGTACATATAGGACCGCGTATAAGTGTGTGTCATGAATGGTGACTCTGGCTTCCTACATGTAGTGTATAGTATGCAAATGTACACATGGAGGGGAACACTCGTCATAACAGATATAAGTCCTCTTTTGTCCGAAGTTTGCCCAACTGGAAGATATACTAATTTTGCAATCATATACCATTAATTTATAATACAATCAATACTGCTAATGTTTTAGAGAAAGGAGGACTTTTAAACGAGATAATCAAAACCCTTTCTGGATAAAAACGGCACATTTATTGCACACTTTCGCAATTATGTTGACGCTATACGAAACAAAGCACATGTTGTAAAATCGCATTCTGCACATTTTATCTCGGAGTAAATGTGTTTCTGAAAAATTAAAATTTGATATTATCGAAAAGAATATTGTTTTTGCATTGTTAATATGGTCGTAAAATTTGGACGAGTTTCATGCAACAGACAGAAGTTAAACATTTAATTATTATTTACGTAACATCAACTGTACATAATAAAACACAGAATAATAATACAACACAGATACATGACTGTTTTGTACAATTGCCATTATATAAGAATTACAAGAGACGGAGCATTACCACGTTGCGCAAACAGTAATACATCCAGGTGTCACCGAACTACTTCGCAACAATCGCCATATTTCACAGGTTCGGTATTAAAGGTACATGTCCACTCAGTAGGCACAAACTGTTCTCCATATCAGAGATATCATCTGAGACATTTCGTGGCAAAATAAACATTCATTCACCATTCCTCCACGTACTGATTGACATTATTATACATTTGATATCAGACTTAAATTTCCACACTGATATCAGGGACGATAACCGTGTTTCCTTAAAATGTTAATGGACATTACAAGTTATTATCTGTGTTTATTTTTTGATGTGCAATGATCATACTTTATAATTCGTCGAAACTACAATATGTGTAGGTGACGCATTTAAATTGTATAAATAATTAAACAATAGCATGCCTCCTTTGCATATGAAAATAGACTGATACCACCGCGCGTCACTGTCAGTAAACTACATATTCTAAATGATTATATATGTATAGCGGGCATCCGGAATGTTTAGAATAGGTGGAATAGTGACATAAGTATACTCTTAATATTGAATTCCCATAAAGAACAGAATGTGCCTACTGAGTGGGCATGTACCTTTAAATGTGATGCCATGTTACAGCTGGTCTGTGACACGGGAATATTGTGGATATATGTCAGCCGCACACTCACATCAAATGAATGTGCATATATGTGTTCTGTTTTGTAAAACTCTGGTACTGACTAACATATGTTATGTCAGTTTGCATCAGATGTATTTTAGCGTACCTCGGATGGTCAATTAGTGTCTGTACATACACGAATCAACTTTCTAAACACTGTACAGAACAATTCACACGCTTCCAGTAGCTGATGTCATCAAAAGTGCAAAGCATACTTATCTGGCTACGTACACTTTGAGGGAGAAATGTTAAGCTTAATGATGCATTTATTATTTTGTATTATACTGAATTTATTACAAAAGGTTAATTCGTGAGAACGAATTGTTATATCGTGGGAACGAATTGTTAATTCGAGGGAATGAATTGTTAAATTGAGGGAACTAATTGTCATTTCGTGGGAACGAATTGTTATTCAAGGGAACGACTTGTTATATCGTGGGAACGAAGTGTTAATTCGTGGGAACGAATTGTTAATTCGAGGGAACGGATTGTTAAATTGACGGAACGAATTGTTATTTCGTGGGAACGAACTAATAAAAAAATCCATGTCCTCTGCGGGGCTTCGTAGTTGCCAATACATTAACATAAATATCATTAATCCATTGGCAACTGTATGACTGTAATTGAATCATAAAAACCACAATGGTATTATAAAATCAAAGTACTGAAAGTACTGAACATACGATGTTTTCAAGTAGATTTAAAGGTACATGCCCACTCAGTAGGCACATACTGTTCTTTATATCAGAGACATCATCTTAGACATTTTCTGGAAAAATAAACATTTATTCACCATTATCCCACGTATTGATTGGCATTATTATGCATTTTGTATTATATGTATTTAATTAGTCTCAATAATTATAAAAATATCATGCCTCATGTGCATATGAAAATAGCCTGATACCACCGCGAGTCACTATTATTAAAATAAATATTACTAAATGATTATATCTGTATAGCGGACACTCGCAATTTTAGAACTGGTGGAATAGTGACACAATTATACAATTATGTAATTCCTATAAATAACAGTTTGTGCCTACTGAGTGGGCATGTACATTTCAAGGTGCATGGTTATGTCATAATGAATGGCGATATACCTATACCCATATCCACCGAATATCCACAATGTTCACATTGTTTACGGTATTAGGCAATAGATAGATACACTTGACTTCAATGATAATTGCTTCATAAGAGTGATGTGATATGTGAATATAACATATGTGAACATTATCTTGTTACTGTATACTATATGGAGTATTGAGTTGCCATCTCCGCCATTTGTGTATGTACACGACATCGTACAGCTTCACCACTTTGTGCATTTCAGTTTGACACATACAGCAAATAATATGACGGTAAACCGTCTAAAAATACATAATAAACAGATATCACTATGGCAAGCTATAAATATTATGCCGGCTAACTATACAAAAGACGAGATATCTGAGCATTTCTCTCATCAATCTCAAAAATAAACTTCAACCTGAAAACTTTCCAATTTGATACACAGCCTATGTTACTGTACACATTACTCATAGGTAAAGCCATATCTACTCGCATAGTAGGTGACTAGACAAAACACTCATGTAACTCGTGTTACTGGATTTGACAGCTAATAACAGAGTACAGTAGTGTATATATATAATGTGTGTTATGTGGTTTGCCAGGTAAAAGTGATACACTGTGCGATTTTCTGTGTACATGTATGAAGCTGTGAATTACGTCACAGCAGACACGCAAATGCGAAATAGTTATGACAAACGACGATTTGTGAGTGTATTCGTACAATATTGATTGATGCATCTCAATTGATTTTTAATGGAATGCGTCTACGGACGTACCATCTGAGACACAGTCACTTAACCAAAATGACATTATTTTGAGTCGTGTTTTTAATATATATGCTTTATATATATATTCATAAGTCAGGACTGCATTTTCTGATTAATTTCAATTACTGATGTCAGTGCTGGCTGCCGAATGGGACTTCTTAGTCAATTTATATTCGGTATTGACAGTAAGTTTAACGTTTGCCATGGCACGAGGGAACTGTTTGAACCCAAAGCCGCGGGTTCAAACAGTTCCCGAGTGCCACGTCAAACGTTTACCCACTGCTGGACATGGTCGAACGTTATTGTTTCGTCTGCAATATCGTGCAAATTGAGCATTTATGCAGTACTTTCGGTGCTTTGATAATCTGCTCCATTCAAACAGGCCATACATAGTCCGGGGCCGCAGTGCACGTCGCGTGATGCAGAGTAAACAATTTTAAAATGTCAGTGCGACCGTTGTGTACTGGTCTGATGACGTAATGACGCGTTGTAGTAACATCACGAGACACATGCATTACTTAGGTGTCGCCTTGGCCACGGAATGAGCCTTGTCTACAGCCAATGTCAAACAGCATGTGTTGTACGTTTGAACACAGCTATGAGCGGTGTCAAACAACAAAAGTCATGTAACAATGACTATTTTACCATTGTATGCCAACATTGTTACATGTATTAAACTAAATGATCTGAAACGAGTAATTTCAGTAGCATGTGAGCAGGTTCTGTCGGCCGTTCGCGTCGCGTATGGACCGGACATATAGTGTTAGTATTATTATAGACTAGACCGAGATTGTTCATATGTACAGTATATACACTGTATGTGATATTATGTGGACAATATGTTATTTAATGTTAATGTGAAAGTTCAAAATAGTGCCTGTGGTCGTAGACTATAGGATGATGTCTTCAGCCAGTATAGTTGCACTTTTAAAATATCACACCCAAACAATTGTTCAAATACAATATCGGATGCACATCGTAAATCGATTCGTTATATACGTACATTCTAAGGTTATACAATACCTGAATACAAACATGATATACACATTCATGTTTATTATATAATTTATGTATGTACTTTCGTTTCCCATTGAAACACAATGCAACGCAAGACGTCAATATATTGTTCATATTGACGTCTCGTGAGTTGATATTGGTCAGTGCCGGCACTACGCTCCACATCGCAAAATAGTTCTTTCTAAATCACCACAAATTTGTTTATTTTACTTACATTTTGTATATTTTTTGAAGCGCATACAAATTGCGAATGATGAACGTATATAATAAAAATGGTCATTTGATTTGTATTTGTATGTGGATATATGCGCCTGGTTCCGCCGCGCAACGATATTGCGATACTAAAGTCGCGAAATATCGCACGCAGCGGAGCTCGTGCAAATATCCACATGCAAATCAAATAACGTATAAATATAATATGGATCGTTCTATTTGTTTACGTTCAGAAGGCGTGAATAGTGTGCTTGTAATAAAGTAGTTATTTCAAACATATTCAGTAGGCACACAGTTTTCTTTATATCAGAGACATCATCCGAGATATGTTCTGACAAAATAAACAGTCATTCACTATTACCCCACCTATTGATTGGCATTATTATAAATGTTATATCAGACGTAACTTTCCATATTGATATCAGGGGCGATAACCGTGTTGAAATGTTAAAGGACATTGCTATTTATACTCTGTATTTATTTGACGTCGCAAACATCACGTCCATCTACACGTTTGACATGTCTGACGTCGTTTTTGACAGCTGGTAATGAAAAACGATATCAGTATACATAGCATACATAGTATGCGTGTCGGTGTACCATTAGCCAAACAAACTAATATTATGTAGACCATTATAAGGTTCGACACTGTCCAGCATGGTAAACGTTTGCCGTGGCACGAGGAACTGTATGAACTCCAAGGCCGTAGACCGCGGGTTCAAACAGTTAACGAGTGCCACGTCAAACGTTTATCAACGGTTGAACGTTCTTGTTACATTTGCGTCTGAGATATCGTGCAAATTGAGCATTTATGCATTGCTATTGACGCTTTGATAATCTGATCCATTCGAACAGCTCATTTACTCAATACATAGTCCGGGGCCGCAGTGCATGTCGCGTGATGCAGCCTAATCAATTTCAACATGTCAGTGTGACCGTTCTGAACTGGTCCGATGACGTAATGGTGCATTGTTAAGCTGCATTTGGTTATCCTTGGTTATCATGAAGAAGATGCGTTTGCTGCGCCATATTTCATCAAAATCCGTTACGTAATAAGGAAAATATAAAAGAATACGTACTTTGAATCAGATGGATTATGGAAGTTTCAGTACTTGTTATTGTTTTTAGTACCTTGGAATATAGAGCTTCGCACGACTAAGATGTTCGTGCAAAATTATGATCATCTGTAAATTTCACATTAACAATGTTTTCTTGTAAACAATTATTGGATTTACATGTATTGAGCATATGCAGCCTATGCTCAATAAATGTAAATCAATTAAATGAAATTGACAGACGATCATAAATTTGCACTTACGAACATTTTAGTCGTACGAAATTTAGTGAAACGGGCGCCATGTACGTGCGTACGTGCGTACGTGAGATTTAAGCACTTTCAGCCACTGTTGTTGTTGTTATAACCACGTCATCATGCACCGGCGAGGGGATATCACGGAGACTCTGCATTTATACAGGTGTGCTTATAAATCCACTTACAGCCGGGGTCGATGGTGGGAAAAAGATAAATACATTCAATATACAATGATTGTATATCATACAAGTGTCACCTACGTACTCTGGATTAGTAGTATGTAGGGGGTCAGTTCGTTACCGCGAAGTGTGGGAGAGGCTGTAGATGTTTTTGACGCTTCTATACACCAAACAAAAAACCGAAATATGAAAAGTAGCCCCCAGCAAAAAACAAATGTTGGCGTTGGGTGAAGCAATACAAAGCAACAAAGCCCCCAAGCGCAGGTGGTAGTATTCCTGCTTGTTTTTTCGAAGAAAGAGAAAAAAAGAGAAAAAACTGGTACTTTGTGTGGGTGCTGGGAGACACTTGTGTGTATTGGACACATTTTTGAAAAGTGTAGAAAGAGTGTCTCCCCTCCCAAGAGGCGAACAGGGAAATACTGTTTCCCTAGGTGGAGATATCTTCGTAGTACAGTCTGGATAGGAGACAAGCCATGTGGACAAATATCTGGAGTACGCATCCCACAAAAAATGGAAGCGGCTTCCGATCCGAGATTCTGTCTGTAGAAGACGAAATGGCTCCACTACGCAAAAGCAAACGATTCCGCAACAATACTCTGTGAGAGCAAGAAGCCAACCGAAATACGCGCTAGAGGCCCAGATGTAGATCTTGCCATCCACAGACTACGTTTGCTGGAAATGGAGAGACAAGAAAGCGCAACGTGTAGGTGTAGAAAAAAAAATCTATGTACGATCTTGTAGAAGTTCCACGAAATATATATTGGAATGTAAAAAATCTTCTAGCAACCTAGTTTTCGGCAACCACAATCTAGAGAAAACCAAAGCAATTGTTTCTAGCACCTGTTTGTAGTACATTTTCCGTCTACGATAGAATCTTCCGAATAGTTTCCCAACAGTACCCAAAAATAGAGAACTCCAAATCGTTCTAGAGAACAGTCCACACACATGCTCCAAAAAACTCCAGAAGCAATCTAGAGAACTACGCACAGAGCCAAAGCAATCCACACACAGAGTCCAGACACAAAGTCCAAAGCATACAAATCCAAATCGTTTTCCAGAGAACAATCCAAATCGGTCTCTACACAAACAGAACTCCACCAAATAGATGGAGCCATCCCCCAAAAGCAATGCAGAGAACACACAAGTTCCAGAGAACTCCAAAATCGATCTACACAGAGTCCAGAGATCTACGCACACCCGAATCGATCCATAGAGAACAAGACAAAATAGAGTCCAAATCGATTTCCAAATCGTTCTAGAGAACAATCCACACACAAAGTCCAAAATACTCCAGAATAGATGCACACAATCTAGAGAACACACAAGTTCCAGAGAACTCCAAAATCGATCTGCACAAAGTCCAGAATGGAGCCTCCAGAGATCTACGCACACCCAAAGCAGTCCGCACAAGCACCAAATCGATTTCCAAATCGTTCTAGAGAACAGCACAAACAAAGTCCAGAATCGATCTACACCCGATTTCCACAAACAATCCAGAGAACTCCAAAATTTATCTCCAAATCGTTCTAGAGAACAGCACAAACAAAGTCCAGAATCGATCTACACACAGAGTCTGCACAAACAATCAAGAGAACTCCAAAATAGGTCTGCACAGAGCCAAAAGAACTCCAAAAACAGTCCACACCCAAATCGATCTAGAGAACAAGCCAAAATAGATCTACACGATTTCCAAATCGATCCAAAGAACTCCAAAATAGATCTGCACAGAGTCCACAAACAATCCAGAGAACAAGACAAAATCGTTCTAGACAGGGGACATTTGTCCAACATGGAATTCCCAAATCGTTCGAAATGGTCGAAATACTTGTTCGCGGTGCTCGGATTGCTCGGTTTGCTCGCCAAATTGCTCGGATTGCTCGCCAGATTGCTCGGATTGCTCGCCAGGAAATCCAGTCTGCTCGAAATGGTCGAAATGCCTGCTCGCGATTCCCAGGATGCTCGGGTTCTCCAGGGTGCTCAGTTTGCTTCCAGGATTTCTATTTTTGCTATCCTTGTTGGCTAGAAATGGAGAGCCCGAGCCCCCTGGGAATCGCGAGCAGGCATTTTGCAAATTTTGTTGCCGTATATCCATACATCTACGTATGTCTAATTGGGCGCACAATATTTTTGCTATTTTTTCGACAATTTTTTTTTTTTTGGTAGTGGTTTTGTTTTGCAGTTGGTGGGGGGCTCGAGTTTTCTATCTTGCTGTACCCAAAATAGTCGGTGCAAAAATGTGTTCCACCTCGGCATCTTTCGGCAACCATATTTTTCCTCGTTTTCTTCTGTACTTCTGTCTGTAGAGGTGTACACCACTATAGAGCTCTACCAAGGAAGTTTCCCAACTTTTGTATACCGGTTGCCGAAAACGTAGTTGCTGAAACTTTTTTTGCGCTCCTATAACCGCGCCTGGCCCCCCTACCGAGTTCCCCACGGATCTACTAGAAGATACCAGCTCGTTCGAAGAATCGACGCACCTGTCCGACATGGAGAGACGTCTGGAGAACCGGTTGGACGCGCTGGAACGCAGGCTGTTGGACGCGATTTCCGGCGATCCGAAGAAAGACGAGCGGGAGGTGCACGACATTTGGCAAACGATGGAGAATGCAAAGTGGTGTCTTGGGATTGCTTTCGCTGTGTATGCAGTTTGCAAACCATTGTTTCCATTCGTGTCCCTAGAGGCTTGTAGACTCTGGAAGAACAAACCAGACCCCGACGCCCAGTTCGTGCAATCCGCAAAACAGTCCGGTACGCCGAAGGAAAAAACTAGCGACTCTGTACACCAGTACTCTGGTAGTCGCGACCCGTTCTACATGCAGTAGCCATTTTGGAAACTATTCGAACCCTCCCCTATTGGGAACTGCCACCGGACATACCATCTGGATTTCTTCTTGTTGGGTGTAGTGCGAGGCTCCCCCCCCCCCCCCATTCTACACCGAAGCGGATTCTGTAGTTCACCTCCCCATGTTCTCGATTTCCAAAAGTAGCCTCGACCAAATCTCCGCTTTCTATATGGGAGACCTCCCGCGTATATCGACTTACTATTTCGTTGGGGAGCCGAAACCGCTACAAATCGGGAACACATTTTACAAACTTTGGTGGTATCATTTTGTTTTACTGTGGGTTGTATTTATTTCGCTTTAAATTAACAGGAAATTTTACTATTTTTGGTACCTATGGGGCTACCCACTGCTGTCAATTCTTCCCCCACACTTCGCGGTAACGAACTGACTCCCTATATACTACTGGATTATATATTTCCCTGTAATAATGATAAAACATATTAACGGACGTTGACTGGATAAATTGAACTGATGGGGAATGTAACCTAGCGACCTACTAACGTTAGATTGCTTGTTACATGTAGAAGCATGACAGGTGTTTCAGTGATATAATGGCGAACAGTGTATATCATGATCGGACTGTGTGGATGCACAGTCTTATCTGGATTTAAACTGCTCACACAATTTCTCGAGTCGCAGCCACAATTTAGTTAGATTCAACGTTGCATGATTGGCAAACATTTATCTAGATATCTTCGGCTGATAAGAACGCATACTTGTTTAAGTTGCGTCACACATCTTAACTCAATAATTACGTCACTTGACACCGTTCCTTAAATGACGTCAGCGACAGTAGCTTTGACCCGGATATGCGTACATGTACCTAGCAACTACAGGGCACAATCACTTTATTTGATATATGAGACACTCCATGTGATTTTGTACCTTAGAACATGTGCGACTTTTAATGAACACTATTTATAAAATTTAAGATATTTTCCGTAAATTACGTCGACAGTGTCTGTAAATATATTTCATGAAAATTCGCACAAATCCGTAGGTAGAACATCCCATGGCGTCTCATGGCATCTTGTATATCAGCCAGCGTGTGTCCGGTCAGCATATAGCGAATTAATTATAGTCAGCCTTAAGTATACAGTGACCTAGAAAATGAGTGCGCATATCCAATAGAGTAGATGGTGGCCATCACTCGGAATGATCAATATAATGCGCCTCACATATCTTGCAATTTATTAAAATGTGGCCTCACCAGGGGCATTTAAAAAAAAACAGAAAAAATAAGTTTCTTCTAAATTCGCAAGTTCAATCCTAGCGCTGCATGTCCTATGTACAATGAAACCTCTCTAAACTGGACAACCTGGCAGAAACTCATTAAAATTAACATCACAGGTGTTTTCTTGGTGTCCGGTTTAGAGAGCATTTTTCGAAATAAAATCAATATTTCATGGAATTTCATCAAATAAAATGTTTTGGGGAAGGTGACATTTTTGATATTGCTGAAACATTTCTTACATTTTAATATTGTTTTAGACTTAATGTGTTTATTAGCCGGCAGTTCGTCGGCAGCAACACATGGAACAGACATTATATTGTTTGTCTGATGTATGACAGGTGTTTCAAGGATGGCCTGTTGACCTGTGCAAACATACAGGTTACAACGAAGTGAAAACCGATGTTCCATTGGTCGGATGACGTCACGTGCCGTTACCGAATGACGCAGTGTAATGACGAAACGTAAACAAGTCCGCGTTCTGTCCATAGAGAACGATGTAAAATACTGTCATGTTCGAGCATAACACGTTACCTGATAAATATAATACCAGGTTACCGTCTTTTAATATCAAGTTTAACAGGCTCGGCTCGGAAACGGTAGGAATTCCTCGGCAATTCTCGGAATGCCTACGCGTTTCCTAGCCTTGCCTGATACACTTTATATCAAAATACACTAGCCTGGTAGTATCTATGCATCATTGAGCGTGTGTCAGTGTATAGAGAATAGCCTGATAGTACTTACTGCCGGGAGGTCCATCTGAAACAAACACAAATAATGCACATGTAAAATTCCCCACTAACAACCATCCCATACAGAAACAACAACTGGGAAACATATATAATATATAATGTTTCGTAGCACTTGGGATAACGCTCTGGACACATGTTTTAACCAACCAATACATGCACTTGAAATTGCTCAACACTAACTAATTTTTCAACACCTGGCACTTGTGGATATCTCATAGCAAACCATCGAACGATGTAACTGTCCATGTTAGCATAAAAGTAATAAATCATGGACGATATATCAATGCTAGAAAACCCGATGTCCTAAGAAACGAATGGCGCAGCCGTCAATTTTGAATTAATTTAAATTAAAAAACAGCACGTGTGTCCAGCGCTAACAACAAAGCTGAATTGCCGTGTACACGCCGGACTGTTCACCGTCCCGTGCATATCACATATTCAATGCATTATGGGATGTACTGCCGATCAGGAGGAAATACTTATAATCTTATTCTTACCATCAAACACAGATAACTATATTTCCCCTATCCACCAACCATCCCATATAGAAACAACAACCGGGACACATATATAATATATAATGTTTCGTTGCACTTGGGATAACGCTCTGAATATAAAGGAACGGGTTATCTTAGAACATATTCAAAATTGACGGCCTTAACCAAAAATGTCTCAACACATCATGTCGTCGCACATTATATCTACTCTATAGTCCAAGTGTCTGTGACACCAATAATCGCTCAGCCAAATTGTCTTTCACATAACGATCTTTGGCTGAATCACTGGCCCAACGCCCATGTCTCTTAAATAGTCTGTATCCGACACCACTATTAGCTGCAGCAATATTTTCTGATGTATATCACGTAAGGACGAAATACTTCTATGAATAAGTCTCTTAAATTGAAATACGACATTGGCTTCTCCGTCGGATTACGCAGTTTAATACCGCGTTTTATTGCACTTAATTTACAAAACAAATACAGTGCAACCTCTCTACAACAGCCACCCATGGGAAGACACAAAACTGGCTGTTGTAGAGAGGTGGCTGTTGTAGGGAGGTTAATGCTGAATTAAATTTGTTCGTCTGATGTTTATTTATTTTCATCGATAATTCTCATCAAATACATGCTTTGGCTGCATTTTATAATACTTTCCAATGGAAATGATTCTAAGGTGCTGTCAAAACATATTTGTATTGAGAAAGAATGCAAAAGCAAAATCACACGACAATTTACGTCCTCAGCTATCTAGGGGTTACATATCGAGGAAATCATCCATTTGTGATATAAAATAGCGGCTGTTACAGAGAGGTGGTTTTTGTAGAGGTGGCCGTTCGGGGAGGTTCGACTGTATGCGTGAGAATTATCTGCGTGCACTGCACATTTTGCCCATTCTATGTATCGTTTTAAATTTAACACAGGGCATAACACGGTACCAGTTTTGGAAATAACAATGCACGCTCCATCTCTATACTTGTCTGTCTTACTGCTTTCTATAAAAATACTCATATATGTGTTTTCAAATTTAATGTCTGAAAGTTTAATATTTAATAATTCGGAACTACGTAAAAACCCGGAGAAAAAGATTAAGCTTGCACAAATAATTCTTTGAATTTTAACAATTCCTTCGATAAATAATCGATTGAACATACTTACGGGGCGCCAAGTGGGACATGGCTCAATTTTGTCAACAAAATTCATTTTTGTGCCACAAAATTCAATTCTGTGTCACAAAATTCACTTTTGTGTCACAGAATTCAATTCTGTGTCACAAAATTCAATTCTGTGCCACAGAATTCAATTCTGTCCACAAAATTCAATTCTGTGTCACAAAATTCAATTCTGTGCCACAGAATTCAATTCTGTGTCACAAAATTCAATTCTGTGTCACAAAATTCAATTCTGTCAATTCTGCACACGCATGTAAGAAGGACTACCATTGGTCAGAAACTGCACTGGAGAAATGGGTCACGGTCGCCGATCTACACATTCAATGTCGATGATTTATTTCTCATTCTGCCGATGATTCATTTCTCATTCTGCCATTTTGCTTCAACTATCTCCAAACAGTCAAACGTTGACAAACCCATTCGTATTTAAACTCATTTGCGTTATAATTGTACACATAATTCATGTACATGTAGATCTCCCGCGAGTACTGACGTCATTTAGTGTGTATCGCAAGGTACATTTGCCCCAGTTAAATCAATAATACACGCGCTGTGGCCTGTGTTCTGACTGCTGTCTGTGTTTATAAACAGAATGTGTGTATTGGGCCATTTGAGGAAACCATTTGTAGTATTTGTGTAGATACCATGGATACATGTACTAAGAGGTGTGATACTGTAAATAATGCATGTAGACACATAGTTGCGAACACGTAACTTCGCAACTAGTAGACACAGATCCAATACCATTTGTTTCACAAGGTTAGATCTACTGTTAGAATACGACGTCATCTAATGTCATTTTCGAGCATAAAACGTTACCTGATAAATAGAATACCAGGCTAGTGTATTTTAATATCAAGTTTATCAGGCTCGGCTCGGAAACGGTAGGAATTCCTCGGCAAGCCTCGGAATTCCTACGCGTTTCCTAGCCTTGCCTGATAAACTTGATATCAAAATACACTAGCCTGGTATTCTCTATATATGGGCATGCTCTCAGGTCTAGCTATATCCCGGCTACTTTATGTTTGACCCTGTTTACATAATTGAGGGAAAATTCTGAATATTTTTCTTATTTCTCCTTCAAAGTATATATGCTTATATGGTGTGACCACTCATTTGTAATCATAATATAACCAAAATAACTGTCCATAAAGAAGTATAATATTGATATATTGGGTTATATTTTCGCATTGAAATATTTAAACCTGCAAGTGTACTCCACCATCTAGTAAAATGAACTAAGACCGATCTCAACCAATCAACGTAGAGATGACATACGCAACTAATTTTTGTGGACAAAAATGAATTCTGTCTTCACAAAATTGAATTTTGTGACACAGAATTGAATTTTGTGACACAGAATTCAATTTTGTGACACAGAATTGAATTTTGTGTCACAAAATTCAAGAATTGAATTTTGTGACACAGAATTGAATTTTGTGACACAGAATTGAATTTTGTGACACAGAATTGAATTTTGTGATTTTTAGTGTTACAAAACTCAATTTTGTACACATAATTAACCTGTCCTGCATGGCGCCCCGTAATACTAGACAAAATGTCCATTTTCATAGGTTCTTTTTTATCTCTGGGTTTTGAAAAAATTATCTTAGCAGCTTCCAAGACATTACTCACCATCTTGGAATCTGTCGGTGATGTAAAGTCATATGAAACCATTTAATGTTCTAGAAAGCAGTAATGACTGGACTAGGTGTATTTGCACTTTGCATAACAGATGACAAATATAAGGCGACTGGTAGAGTACTAGCCGGTAGTGTCCCCGTCTCCCAAACCATGTTGCAAAGCCCACAATTTCCATCGTCTAAAACCGAGTTCATATTTCTTGCTTTTACTATATGAGCGGGATTGTTTCAGCAACCCCGGAAGTAGGTCTACACTATCCGCCAATACTTCCGGCAACGCTTCAATGGCCTCCCTGTGACCCTGATTAAAGATATGTGTAAACACAAAATCGAAATCAGTAATCAAATTTAAATACAAAATCTAGACAAATGTGTTTGGTTCATTGTTTTGCAGAACACATACGCATCGGATACACGTACATGTAAAATACATGTATACGCATTCAAGCCGCATGCCCGTAATAATGTTATAGTATTTGATTTGACAGCTTTCACTCTAAAACAATAAAACCATACACATAATGTCTTTAATAGACGACTTCATCTGTCTACGCGACAGCTATCAGAAAAAAACCGATGCTGTCTTTGTGACAGATATCAGGAAAAACAGATTCTGTCTTCGCGACAGATATCAGAAAACAACAGATTATGTCTTCGCGACAGATATCAGAAAAAAATTGATTCTGTCTTCAAGACAGATATCAGAAAAAAACAGATTCTGTCTTTGTAACAAATATCAGAAAAAAAGATTCTGTCCTCACGACAGATATCAGAAAAAAACAACAGATACTGTCTTCGCGACAGATATCAGAAAAAGTAATAAAAACAACATGGTCATATTCGCGCCAGATATCATAAAATAACAGTTTCTGTCTTTGTGACAAATATCAGGAAAAACAGATTCTGTCTTCGCGACAGATCTCAGATCTCAGAAAAACAGATCATGTCTTTGCGACAGATCTCAGGCAAACAGATTATGTCTGTGCGACCGATTTCAGATATCAATCACATTTTTACAAAATTCAGAAATTTCCAATCCTTCAAATATGTTCGCATATAAATAACCATTTACATAAAGTCATTAGTTTGTTTTACCAATTAAAGGCATCGGTGTACACCGACACCGACCCTTTAATATTCAACGTACATGTGTACTCATAATAATTTACATAACTATGATGTGCTAAATAACTTTCGAGACATATGTAGCTCCAGATCAGACAGCAATCCCCACCACATAATCAGGATATGTACTGTTTATACCATCAGTGATTTAAATCATGTTTACACATGTAAGGCTTCTAGCAAACAATACAGACCCCGACACCGCCGCGGAAACGCGCCAACCGTTCAGGAGCCACACTTGCCACGTAATACAATGGTTCCACTGTTCCATTTGTCGCATATGAATAATATAGTCTTAAAATAACTTATCAAACAGCGGAGATAACACGTACTATAATGCCTGTATGATAATCACGAATTTTCTCGCTTTTACTCAAATGACATTCTTAATGCGAACATTTGATATTTTAAGTTTTCGTTACCAAATATTCCAATTCCGTTTTTACAAGTTGTATAATATTGTTTTTCAGTGGGCAAATCAAACCAGTCTATGACATTGTCAATAAACTCTCCATTGGGACATAATAAGGGCCAAAATGCCGCGGATTTCCAACATGGTACGATTAGTACCCCGCTAGCCCTATCTACTTACATTTGCGGGACGAACAATCCGGGTACATCACTCCATGATTCTACGAACGTGACTACGCCGGCAGAACCTGGAATCCAAAATATAGAGTAATGAACAGGCAACTTGGCGCTTTGTTCCGAGGCAAACCAATCAACCTGAAGATTACCCCATTTTTTGTACTGTACTATGCATAATTGCGAGTGGTATGCCCCAATCGTCCTTTTCAATAATTTTTTAACAATAATCGGCTTTTTCATTTTCCTCCCTGGGGATCCATTCTATTTCCAAAGAAATTGATTTGGACATACACAACTTAAATATATCAACAGCTATTCGCTGTAGTTCCAGTTTCATGGATCCTTTCTGTACTATTTGAGTAACAGCCGCATTATCACTATACCATTTTACAGTCCGATTCTGTAAAACATGCGTTAAAGATTCGATTACTTTGTGAAAAGCGGTTAATTTTCTCCATGTCGAAGATTTTAACCTTTCATCTATAGACCACATACCATGAGAAATTCCGTTAGTCGTGTTAATTTCGAAACCAGCAAAACCAGTTTTACTGGCATCGCTGTACACAATTTTAGAACATTTGTGAGACTCCTGTATGTACTTGTTATTAATTAAACTCAACTTTTGTTGCCAGAAATCAATCTGATCCAAACTGTCAGGAGAAAGTTTTATATATGAATTCCATGAGAACGCCGTCAAAACATCTGCGGTGAGATATATTGTCATAATTTGACAGACGTTGAGATCAATGACAATGGCCATTTAAATAAGTTGACCTACTACACTGGCCACTGTCAGTATGTTTAAAACTCGATGTTATTAATTCAATGTTGGAGTAAATCTTATCTAACCGAGCCTCAGGAATACAAAGTGTGCCTTCTCCCGAATTTATCAATGCTCCTAAAAATTGCAATAATTGCCCAGGGACCCAGATACATTTGTCTGCTTTAGGAACAAAACAAGACTTTATTAAATCCAGTTTTATATCGTTTGCCATGCTGGCAGTCCTAACGAAATCGATTACACAACCAAAACCATCATCCAAAAACATCAAAACTAATTTACCTTCGCCTCTCCATTTTGCAATAAGGGGCCTACACACTTTTGTGAATACATATGCCGCTGATGAAATACCGAATGGCAATACCAACAATTTATAAAATGAAGTAGATCCGCCTTCATTTTTCCATGAAAATCCTAAGTACTCTGTATGCGGTAGAAAAATCTCTATGAAATGATAAGCAGAGCAAATATCAAACTTAATTTGCCACGAATTCTTGCTAATAAATGATAATGCCATTCCAAAATCATCATATTGACTGATTGTTTCCCAAAATATTTGTTTACGTGCCGCAAGTCAAGAAACAAACGTTTGTTGCCATTACTTTGTATAGACACAGTTAATGGATTCACAACAAAAGGTGGCTTATCGCATTTTACTACAAGCGACCTTTCCAGCAAATCACCAACTGCCTCCATAACAAACGCGGACTCCCGAATTGCGGAATTGTTGTTTGACTGAAAACAAGGTTATAATGAAAGGGTATTTTATATCCATTCATAATGATGTCAAGTACAAAATCACTGGCTCTAATATCTTGCCAAAAGTGAATGTTCAGTTTTAAAACGGCCTTTTACATCATGATACGTTTTTGGCCTTGTTCATACTTGTAATAATCATGAGTAAATTTATCAGCATAATACTCATCTTTGAAATCTATAACCTCACTTATTGACGACGAACTGGTTTCCGGAGTGCTGAACAGCGGTGTGGGGACATTTATGCCGGAAGTGTCCGAGTCTCCCATAGGCGAAACACGGGCCTTTTTCGCCGAACCTGACATCTGTTTGGCCTCGAAAAAGACGAGACCTGGGCGTTGGAGCGAAAGCCTGTCCTGAGAAAAGTTGCATGCCGACCAATGGGACACTAGAACCAGCAGCGAAATGAAGTTACTTCCTCATTGTTGTTCTTCAACTGTTGTTAAATCTGTGAAAGTTGTTGTTCCATACTGGAACCTTCTGACGACATTTTACCTGTAAGGAAAACGTAGAACAAACAAAAAAACAGCACGTGTGTCCAGTGCTAACACCAAAGCTGAATTGCCGTGTAAACGCCGGACTGTTCAGCCGTGCATATCCCATATTCAATGGGGAAAATAGTTATATTATTATTCTTACCATCAAACGCAGATAACTATGTTGTACTTGTACAACTGACTTACATTGGACACACACAATACCTCACTTTGACAAAATCTGGCATGTGTCCACGGACACTTGAGACAAGAAAATGTGCGTTTATTGCATAAACAAATATGTACCAAAAATACGATATGTTCCATTCGATAGACGAGTGTCGTGAAGAAAGTAACTAAAACCCCAGGCACACTGTCACGAATTCAGGGCTAGGTGTTACTACGTTTCCCACCCGTACGGATTGCCAAGATGTTGCCCCGTTTTGAGGGGTATTCGGTTTTTCTAGGTTTCTAGTAGGTTTCCACTACGTCTTTACTCCGTATCGCCCCGTCAGACATGTGACAGGCCGGGCATCAAGCGGCTCAGTGTCACGATTTCATTAGGGATAAGTAGGTTTTACGAGGTGACAGCCAGGTTTCTACGTTTTACAACGATAGAGTATGTTTTTACTACGGATTGCAAGGCAGTGTCAGCGATTACTGCGAAGTCGGCAAACCGGAAATAACCGCCGCCGCATTGACAAACCAAATGAAAAACGTAGAAAAATATGTTGCAATACGTATTAGATACGACTATGTACGTAATGATGATTGCTCCCGTTACGTCTGTGTTGGACAAGTTCTAAATTCACGTGCGGTTTCAATATACGTAGCATATACCTACGAAAACGTAGTTAAAACATGTATGAGCTACGTATATCGAAACCCCACATTAATTTTTAATATTTTAATAATATACAAAACAAACGTGGCGGGAGCAATCACCATTACGTATATAACCGTATATAATACATATTAATACATACATTGAGGTTTTACTACGTATTAACAGTGTAGTAATACCTAGCACTCAATACCCGACAGTGTGACTAGGGCTTAATGTTAATATTACTTGTAGCCCAACTCATTATCATGTTATTTAAACGGTATCTTTGCTTGTTTCAATCTTATCCATCCCGCTTACATTGCCAATGTAAAATAATTATTAACATAAACGCGGACAATTGCTCAAGTAAACCAAGTGCTGTAGACAGTTGGGAGTTACAATTCCCAGATAGTTACAGCTACTGCATTACAATGACGGCATAAGTAGCTAATACAATATACAATATCCAATATCCGTAATCGTATTGAACTTGATATGTTTTTAAGACGAATCGAATGGTGTTCTTATAAATATGTTCCCGAACATGAAAAGTCACGAGCAATTTACATTAAAGCAACATTCGGATAATCTTTCACTTTAAAATTGGCAGAGTTTGTCGGTTTCACGTCACGTTGCGTCAATAGCGATACAATGACATAAAACAATACGATTCCTAATTTTAACGCGTTATTGGGTTATTTACATCTTTGAAACTATCCGAAAATGGAGTGCAAATATAAGTCATAAAACCATGGGCAGTTGCGTTTACTGTAGTATTAAACATATTTGGTTTGTTTAAAGTTTGCGATAAGTTTTTCGGTCCACACACGTTAAACAGACCAACTGTTTTTCATACCACAGTAAATACAACAGCCCATGATTGTATTCCTTAAATAACACCGGTCTTTGAGGACGTAAGTACATACACCATCCACTCACCTTCCTTATCTTTCTTTACAAGCATCAGTACAACGATGGTCACTACCGCGATTACTATTCTTCTCAAAGGACGGACGATGAATCTGATTTTATATATTTTATGCCTTTAATTTTTCGGTTATACGGTTACACGCTCTTTGCCTTTGGTTACATACGGTTACATCGGTTACATTATATTCTTCCGAAAGGACGGACGATCAATCTGATTTTTTATATTTTATGCCTCTCATTTTTCGGTAACACGGGTACACGGTCTTTGTCTTTGCTTACATACGGTTACATCGGATATATTATATTCTTCCGAAAGGACGGACGATCAATCTGATTTTTTATATTTTATGCCTCTCATTTTTCGGTTACACGGTCTTTGTGTTTGCTTACATACGGTTACATCGGATACATACTATTCTTCTGAAAGGACAGACGATCAATCTGATTTTTTATATTGTATGCCTTTCATTTTTCGGCTACACGGTTACACGCTCTTTGTCTTTGGTTACATACGGTTACATCGGTTACATACTATTCTTCTGAAGGACGGACGATCAATCTGATTTTTTTATATTTAATGGCTTTCATTTTTGGGTTACACGGTTACATGCTATATGTCTTGGGTTACATAGGGTTACATCGGTTACATACTATTCTTCGGAAAGGACGGACGATGAATATGATTGTTTATAGTTTATGCCTTTCATTTTACGGTTACACGGTTACACGCTATATGTCTTTGGTTACATAGGGTTACATCGGTTACATACTATTCTTCGGAAAGGACGGACGATGAATATGATTGTATATATTTTATGCCTTTCATTTTTCGGTTACATGCTGTTTGTCTTTGGTTACATACGGTTACATCGGTTACATTATATTCTTCCGAAAGGACAAACGATCAATCTGATTTTTTATATTTTATGCCTCTCATTTTTCGGTTACACGGTTACACGGTCTTTGTCTTTGCATACATACGGTTACATCGGTTACATACTATTGTTCTGAAAGGACAGACGATCAATCTGATTTTTTATATTGTATGACTTTCATTTTTCGGCTACACGGTTACACGCTCTTTGTCTTTGGTTACATACGGTTATATCGGTTACATACTATTCTTCTGAAGGACGGACGATCAATCTGATTTTTTTTTATATTTAAGCCTTTCATTTTTGGGTTCCACGGTTACACGCTATATGTCTTGGGTTACATAGGGTTACATCGGTTACATATTATTTGTCGGAAATGACGGACGATGAATATGATTGTTTATAGTTTATGCCTTTCATTTTACGGTTACACGGTTACACGCTCTTTGTCTTTGGTTACATACGGTTACATACGGTTACATCGGTTACATATTATTCTTCTGAGAGGACAGACGATGAATCTGATTTTTTTCTATTTTATGCTTTTCGTTTTTGGGTTGCACGGTTACACGCTCTTTGTCTTTGGTTACATATGGTTACATCGGTTACATACTATTCTTCTGAAATGACGGACGATGAATCTGATTTTGTATATGTTATGCCTTTCATTTTACGGTTACATGGTTACACGCTCTTTGTCTTTGGTTACATACAGTTACATCGGTTACATGCTATTCTTCTGAAAGGACGGACGTTGAATTTCATTTTTTACATTTCATGCCTTTCATTTTTGGGTTACACGGTTACACGCTATATGTCTTCAGTTACATACGGTTACATCGGTTACATATTATTCTTCTGAGAGGACGGATGATGAATCTGATTTTTTTGTATGTTATGCCTTTCATGTTACGGTTACATGGTTACAGGGTCTTTGTCTTTGGTTACATACGGTTACATCGGTTACATACTATTATTCTGAAAGGACGGACGATGAATTTAATTTTTTATATTTTATGCCTTTCATTTTTGGGTTACACGGTTACACAGTTACACGCTGTATGTCTTCAGCTGCATACGGTTACATTGGTTGCATACTATTATTCTGAAAGGACGGACGATTAATCTGATTTTGTTATATTTTATACCTTTCATTTTAGGTTACACGTTTACACGCTATTTGTCCTTCGTTACATATGGTTACATCGGTTACATTCTGTTTTTCTGAAAGGACGGACGATGAATCTGATTTTTTATATGTGATGCCCTTCATTTTTCGGTTACACGGTTACACGCTACATGTACATATTTGGTTGCATATGGTTACATACTATTCTTCTGAAAGGACGGACGGTGAATCTGTTTTTTTTATATTTTATGCCTTTCATTTTTCGGTTACACGCTGTTTGTCTTTGGTTACATACGGTTACATCGGTTACATTATATTCTTCCGAAATGACGGACGATCAATCTGATTTTTTATATTTTATGCCTCTCATTTTTCGGTTACATGGTTACACGGTCTTTGTCTTTGCTTACATACGGTTACATCGGTTACATACTATTCTTCTGAAAGCACAGACGATCAATCTGATTTTTCATATTGTATGCCTTTCATTTTTCGGCTACACGGTTACACGCTCTTTGTCTTTGGTTACATACGGTTACATCGGTTACATACTATTCTTCTGAAGGACGGACGATCAATCTGATTTTTTTATATTTAATGCCTTTCATTTTTGGGTTACACGGTTACACGCTATATGTCTTGGGTTACATAGGGTTACATCGGTTACATACTATTCTTCGGAAAGGACGGACGATGAATATGATTGTTTATAGTTTATGCCTTTCATTTGACGGTTACACGGTTACACGCTCTTTGTCTTTGGTTACATACGGTTACATCGGTTACATATTATTCTTCAGAGAGGACGGACGATGAATACGATTTAGTATATGTTATGCCTTTCATTTTACGGTTACATGGTTACACGCTCTTTGTCTTTGGTTACATACGGTTACATCGGTTACATACTATTCTTCTGAAAGGACGGACGATGAATTTCATTTTTTATATTTTATGCCTTTCATTTTTGGGTTACACGGTTACACGCTATATGTCTTCAGCTACATACGGTTACATTGGTTACATCCTATTCTTCTGAAATGAAGGACGATGAATCTGATTATGTTATATTTTATACCTTTCATTTTCAGGTTACACGTTTACACGCTCTTTGTCCTTCGCTACATATGGTTACATCTGTTACATTCTGTTCTTCTGAAAGGACGGACGATGAATCTGATTTTTTATATGTGATGCCATTCATTTTTCGGTTCCACGGTTACACGCTACATGTATATGTCTTTGGCTACATATGGTTACATACTATTCTTCTGAAGGACGGACGATCAATCTGATTTTTTTATATTTAATGCCTTTCATTTTTGGGTTACACAGTTACACGCTATATGTCTTTGGTTACATACGGTTACATACGGTTACATCGGTTACATATTATTCATCTGAGAGGCTAATTTTTTTCTATTTTATGCTTTTCGTTTTTGGGTTGCACGGTTACACGCTCTTTGTCTTTGGTTACATATGGTTACATCGGTTACATACTATTCTTCTGAAAGGACGGACGATGAATTTCATTTTTTATATTTTATGCCTTTCATTTTTGGGTTACACGGTTACACGCTATATGTCTTCAGCTACATACGGTTACATTGCTTACATACTATTCTTCTGAAAGGACGGACGATGAATCTGATTTTGTTATATTTTATACCTTTCATTTTTAGGTTACACGTTTACACACTCTTTGTCCTTCGTTACATATGGTTACATCGGTTACATTCTGTTCTTCTGAAAGGACGGACGATGAATCTGATTTTTTTATATGTGATGCCATTCATTTTTCGGTTACACGGTTACAGTTACACGCTATATGTCTTTGGTTATATACGGTTACATACGGTTACATCAATTACATATTATTCTTCTGAGAGGACGGACGATGAATCTGATTTTTTATATTTTATGCTTTTCGTTTTTGGGTTGCACGGTTACACGCTCTTTGTCCTTGGTTACATATGGTTGCATCGGTTACATCCTATTCTCCTGAAATGACGGACGATGAATCTGATTTTATATATGTTATGCCTTTCATTTTACGGTTACATGGTTACACGCTCTTTGTCTTTGGTTACATACGGTTACATCGGTTACATGCTATTCTTCTGAAAGGACGGACGGTGAATTTCATTTTTTATATTTCATGCCTTTCATTTTTGGGTTACACGGTTACACGCTATATGTCTTCAGCTACATACGGTTACATCGGTTACATATAATTCTTCTGAGAGGACGGGCGATGAATCTGATTTTTTTCTATTTTATGCTTTTCGTTTTTGGGTTGCACGGTTACACGCTCTTTGTCGTTGGTTACATACGGTTACATATGGTTACATCGGTTACATACTATTCTTCTGAAATGACGGACGATGAATCTGATTTCATATATGTTATGCCTTTTATTTTACGGTTACATGGTTACACGCTCTTTGTATTTGATTACATACTGTTACATCGGTTACATGCTATTCTTCTGAAATGACGGACGGTGAATTTCATTTTTTATATTTCATGCCTTTCATTTTTGGGTTACACGGTTACACGCTATATGTCTTCAGTTACATACGGTTATATCGGTTACATACTATTCTTCTGAAAGGACGGACGATGAATCTGATATTTTGTTATATTTTATGCTTTTCGTTTTTGGGTTGCACGGTTACACGCTCTTTGTCTTTGGTTACATATGGTTACATCGGTTACATACTATTCTTCTGAAATGACGGACGATGAATCTAATTTTATATACATTATGCCTTTCATTTTACGGTTACATGGTTACACACTCTTTGTCTTTGATTACATACAGTTACATCGGTTACATGCTATTATTCTGAAAGGACGGACGGTGAATTTCATTTTTTATATTTTATGCCTTTCATTTTTGGGTTACACGGTTACACGCTATATGTCTTCAGTTACATACGGATACATCGGTTACATATTATTCTTCTGAGAGGACGGACGATGAATCTGATTTTTTATATGATATGCCTTTCATTTTACGGTTACATTGTTACAGGCTCTTTGTCTTTGGTTACATACGGTTACATCGGTTACATACTATTCTTCTGAAAGGACGGACGATGAATCTGATTTTTTATATTTTATGCCTTTCATTTTTCGGTTACACGGCTACACGCTCTTTGTCTTTGGTTACATACAGTTACATCGGTTACATACTATTCTTCTGAAAGGACGGACGATAAATTTATTTTTTTTTATATTTTATGTCTTTCATTTTTGGGTTACACGGTTGCACGCTATATGTCTTTGTTTACATACGGCTACATCGGTTACATATTATTCTTCTGAGAGGACGGACGATGAATCTGATTTGTTATATTGTATGCTTTTAATATTTGGCTTACACGTTTGCACGCTCTTTGTCTTTGGTTTCATCGATTACATACTAATATGCTGCAGAGCCAATGCGCACTTTAGTCATACCGGCATGGATGTGTTGCATTTGTCCACAAGTATGCTGAGTTGAAATATGTATGTGATCCTACAAGGGATGTAGATTTTAAGACAGAATTGAGAAACTCTGGTGAATTTCTAAAAGGTACATGCCCACTCAGTAGGCACAACATGTTGTTTATAGGAATTAAATAAGTGTATAATGGTGTCACTATTGCACAAGTTCTAAAAATTACGAGTGCCCACTATACAGATATAATCATTTAGAAATGTGTATTTTACTGATAGTGACGCGCGGTGGTATCAGGATAGTTTCATATACAAATGAGGCATGATATTTTTAAATTATTTATACAAATCAAATGTGCCACCTAAACAAATAGTATTTTTGACAGATTATAAAGTATAATCATTGCACATCCAAAAATAAATACAGAGAATAAATAGTAATGTATGTTAACAATTTAAGGAAACACGGTTATCGCCCCGGATATCAGTGTGCAAATTTACGTCTGATATATAGTGTATAATAATGCAAATCAATACGTGGGGAAATGGTGAATGAATGTTTGTTTTGACAGGAAATGTCTTAGATGATGTCTCTGATATAAAGAGCAGTTTGTGCCTACTGAGTGGGCTTGTACCTTTAATGTGCCGGACACACGGACAGACTCACATACACACTGACACACAGTCAAAATACTATATGCCTCAAACTCTACCGGGGGCATAAAAATCAGTAGCAACAGCACTTATCAAGAACAATGTGGTAAGGTATACATATGATACTTATTGTTCACTATTGCACAAAAGCAACACCCGTGCTGACTGAAGAAAACACTAGTTTGTACATGTTTACATCCAAATAAGTATGCAAGTTTAAGGTCAAATAGCCGGGTCACTATAAACACGCAATACGTACATACATGTACCATGTATTATTATCTTGCTTTCTCCAAAATATTAATTCCTAAAAACACATTTCATTATTCCGCATTTACACATCCTAAATTTCCACTAAATAATTTATGAAACAGGTTCACAATTCTTTTTTTTTCACTGCATTCAATAAATTGGACATGTTCTAAAGCAGTGACTGCATGTAGACTAATAATTTGGAAATTATAATTTTAGAATTCCATTTCAGAGGACAAGCATTTATAATGCACTACTGACTAGAACAAGATAGTGATTCATTTTTAACCAGCATTGACCTTGTTGACATAGCACATCTTTAACCCGATAATTTAATGATCAACACTTTTTCCTAACACAAGGAACACCCCTACAAACAACCTGTGTACATTATTCTCAGAAGACATGGAATAATTTGAATTTCAGCTTGTAGTTTACAAATTTTAATTCAAATTGAAAATGTAGCCTAATCCATTTTCTCATGAAGTGACCATACACTGAGACACCTAGAGTCATAAATCACACATCCCCTCGGGTGCTATAGCCATAGCAACATGCCAAAATATACAACATAACCTGAATTTTAGGACAAAATGTGAATTGCAGAGTAAATAACAACAAACAGCACCCAGCATAAATCCAGAACAAACTACAACATATACCCTGGTCAATTTGTGTAGTTTGGTCAAGATATTCACTGACCATGCTGACTGTGGAACAAAATCTCACGAAACTAAATCAAGATACTAATCTAGGCTGGTGTAAAGAAAATAATGCATAATGATGGAAATGGGCAACGTTAAGACATAAATCGCTCTGAAAATGAGATATAAAAAGTAATAATCAAAGAGAAAATGCATTTGACCTTACTTGCCTTAGTATGTTATATTATTTCACTTGCGACACATTTTCCTCTTTTTTAAAAAAAGATTTTGCTTCTTTATATTGTAATTCTAATAAGCAAACATAAACATTTACTTCAACATTTTAGGTAAATATTGCTAAAACACACACAAATACACACATTTGAATACATGTACCACCAATATTGTTTAACATTATATGCAGTGATTGTGACTTCAGAAATGCTGCTTCAAGGTTTTGAGGCCAGTGTAGATCCAGATCAGACTGTGCATCTACATAGTCTGATCATGATCTGCACTGTTGGCCATTCCATGAATGAAACACATGTCGTGCTTCACGCTCCCAAATGTAACAATACCTGTTTTCTCATACATACCACAGGCAGTATGTGGGGCCATAAATCACAGTCTCTAAAATACACAGAGAGCTATCTGCCACATATTTGACCCAGGAAATGGACATTTAATTGGTATACACTGGTGAGAGTATACACTATAGTCTGGTGAATGTATACACTGTTGGCTAGTGTTCGGACATATAAAAAGCTTCACCGTGATCATGATGAGGATATACACTGTTTGATACCTTGTTACACTACAGCTAGATGCCCAGCATATCATGCCCGCCGACGCATTTGATGGTCCCATTATGTATATATCTGGTAAACAATCCAATATAGGAAGGAATTAAAATATAGAGGACAAACAAATTGAAATATCACAAAACCGGGTGTGCTCTTACCTGTTTAAAATACTAGCCAGTTTATGTGAAAATGTGAAGTTGCTATACCATCATATCATCACTCAAACATATAAATATCCGAACAAATAAAAATATCCGAAAAAATATTCATAACATGATCGTTTTTGTCCTCCTGCTTTAGCAGAGGCGCGACTATAGTCGGCGCTTTTTCCGTAGTCGGCGTCTTCGTCGTCGTCCGCGTCGTCCGGTTTTTTTGTAAGGCAAATGCGTTAAAGTTATTGTTTTTTCAAGGTCAAGGTCATTTATTTACTTGTAATATTCAACGGTTTTGTAACAGAAAGGCGTTAAAGTTATTGTTTTTTCACAATATCTCTTTAACCCCTTGCCAGACTTTGATAATATTTCACATCAATGTTTGTATAGGGATGATGCTTCATTACGCACACCCCTACATCCAAATTCCCAAGGTCAATGTCATTTATTTACTTGTAATATTCACGGTCAAATGCCTCGGCAGGCGCGATACCGCTTCCGTGGCAGAATTCTTGTATTACTACCAGTCCATTCAAAATATATGTTTATATTATTGTGGTGTTGTTTTAGAACGTTATAATATCTAATGAGTTTGGTGTGAAGTTTAGGGAGGAAACCGCATATCTACCGTAGTTAGTCAGATTACCGATCCCGATATGTAAACCAGTGTAGTCCCTGATATTTACCCAGGATGATCAAACCACCAGCAATATGTAGACCAGTTAGTCCCTGATGATAATGGATATCTACCCGGGATGGTGGGACGACCGGCAATATTTAGACCAGTGTAGTCCCTGACACTAATGGATATCTACGTAGGATGGTCAAAATATGCAGACCATTGTAGTCCCTGCTCATAATGGATATTTACCCAGGATGGCGGGACTACCTGCAATATGTAGAGCAGTGTATGTCCTGATCATCATGGATATCTACCCAAGCTTGTGAGACTAACAGCAATAACTAGACCATTGTAGTCCCTTATCATAAAGGATATATATCAGGATGGTCGGACTATCGGCAATAAGTAGACCAGTGTAGTCCCTGATCATAATGGATATCTACCCGGGATGGTCAGACTAACCGCAATAACTAGACCATTGTAGTCCCTGATCATAATGGACATCTACCCAGGATGGTACGACTATTTGCAATATGTAGACCATTGTAGTTCCTGATCATAATGGATAGCTACCCAGGATGGTCGGACTTTTGACAATATGTAGACCAGTGTAGTTCCTGATCATCATGGATATCTACCCAGGCTTGTTAGACTAACAGCGATGACTAGACCATTGTAGTCCCTGATCATAATGGACATCTACCCAGGATGGTCCGACTATTGGCAATATGTAGACCATTGTAGTACCTGATCATAATGGATATATACCCACAGGGGCAGATCCAGCATTTGGGGAATGTGGGGGTGGACGGTACGGTAGTAATTGCAAGAGTTACCGTTCGCATCTAGGGGGTTGTCCTATTGTTGAGCTATTCGAAATGCACTTCCTGTGTTTTACGGCATTTAACTTCAGACTCCAACTGGTGGTAAACTACCCCGGAGGCGGTGGGGGAGGGCGGGTTCCAACCCCGGATCCCTCCTCCCCATATGCTGAGAAAATGACATGACTTGGTTTTATAAATTTAATGGCAACTAAAGCGCAATTGATACCTTATGTTTTAAATATCCTGAACTTGATACATTTGTCAAGTAAAACAATGTATACATACCATACTATTTTTCTGTAAGTACATGCATGTCTACCTTTGATGCCAATGGTAATGATGTTACATGTGTGAAACAAACTTAGATACATGAGACATGAGATATAATCACATGTTATTATTTCTGAAGAAAAGTTAGACATACATGTAAGTATATTGAATGTCTGTTTTTTATTCTTCACATGCAGCCAGCGATTGTGTACTTGTTGGATTGGCTGAAGGGAAGAATATGGAGGCCAACATTAATTTAGAGTTCACATGTTAAAGCTTTGATCTTCAACCAATTAATACCACAAATTTAAGTTAAAGACGTCGCTCATTTTTTGTCCGGGAAAAATGGCATTTGTCAGGGAAATGTCAGGGAATGTTGTATCAGCTTCTGTGTGGGAACCCTGCCTGGTCATAATGGATATCTACCCAGGATTGACGGACTATTGGAAATATGTATACCAGTTTAGTCCCTGATCATAATGGATATCCACCCAACATGGTCGGACTATCAACAATATGTAGACCATTGTAGTTACTGATCATAATTGTACTACCCAGGATGGTCGGACTATCGGCAATATGTAGAACTTCTAACTTGTATTCATAAAGAAATAACATTTTAAAATCAGTTACAACAACACTTATCAAGAAGTTATCACTTATCACTTATCAATAATTGTTCACTATTGCACAAAAGCAATATCCGTGCTGACTGAATAAAACACAGTTGTGCAAATGTTTACATCCAAATATGAAACTTTCAAAATAAGTATGCAAGTTTAACGTTAGCTTAGAATACTCAGCTATACGGATGACTTTTACTATTTCATCTGACTTTTATATTATCTCTATCCTTATAGCCGAGACACGGCCATTATAAAATATGGTCAAAATAACAGCCCGTTCTGTTCTCACGTTTTGCGAATAAAAGGAAATAAAAGGACAATCCAGGTCAAAGTAGGTATATGTATATGTTTATTACTGGTATTTGCAAGTTTTTTTAACTGAACTGCCAATTATAAAAAACCGCTTGCTCGTCGCCAAATGCCAGGACAGAATGGCTGTTATTGTGACCATATTTTATAATGGCCGGGTCTCAGCTATAAAGATACAGATAATATAAACGACAGATGAAAAAGTAAAAGTCATCCAGTATAGCTCAGATTATCTAAGATATGTCAAGGTCAAAGAGCCAGGTCACTATGAACACACAATATGTACATACCATGTATATTTGTATTATTATCATGTTTTCTCCAAAATATAAATTCCTAAAAACACATTTCATTATTCCGTAAATTATTTATTACACATCCTAAAATATCACTCCATAATTTAGCTCTGTCAAACAGGTTCGCAAATAAAACGTTTTGTATTGCACTCGACAAATTTAACATGTTCTAAATCACTGGCTGCATGTAGATTAATAATTTGGAAATTATAATTTTATAATTCCATTTCAGGGGACAAATATTGCAATTTATGATGCATTAAAACAGTTTTCTTCAAAATGTATATTCCTACATATGTACATGTATTCTTAAATTTACCAAAATATTGTTCTGTTACATGTATCCATAATCGGATTGTAACTTATGATATAGGACAAGAATATACCTGTCAGTTGACAATAATTAACAATTAAGAGAAAACAGACTTTGTTGTATATTTAACAACACCATATTTGGTCTTTTGATCGGCATACACCCATGATATCATGGTAAACATACAATGTTTTGCTAAGATGCATCTTGAACTACCAACATGATGAATAACCTGTGTAGACCGGTGTGTGTGTGCAGACTGATCACACCTCTATTCTAATATATGTCTACAGCTCTGACAAATTTAACAATCCCTGTTTTCTTGTGATCCAAGGCAATTGGGGCCCAGTCATACATCACATGAAAACATACACAGCACAGGGAGTCTGTGGGGGCCATAAATCACACACAGTCAGAAACAAATACCTGCATACACTTCTCAGCTAGAACAATGTGAAAATAGACAACTTAGATAAATGGACATTCTGCTCTAAATTTCTTGTCTCATAAAGTACCGAAGTTTTTGTTAAATGTGGCTGTAGCTGGAGACATCTGGATTATCAGTTTTACGGCCAATGCAGATCCAAATCAGCCTGTGCATCTGTAGTCTGATCAACACTGTTCGCCATTCCATCAATGAAACACCCATCATGTTTCTAACACGCAATATATATCATTATCAGGCTATATAATGTGTTATTTGATCAATGCATTTGTATATACACTGGTGATAAATCCTATAAACCACATTTCTCCAGTCACAGCCACAAATGTTAAATAGATCAGGTACTACACATATATAAATTTAGAGAAAAAAATGGGGTAAATAGACAACTTACAGAAATGGATGTTTTTTGTACATTTGGCCGTGACTGCATAAATGGAGCTTAATGATTGTGCAGCCAGTGTAGATCCAGATCAGCCTGTGCATCATTACAGTCTCATCAGGTTCTGCACTGTCATGCTTCACGATCAAAAATGTAACACTACCGGTTTTTTCATACATACCACAGGGATTATGTGGGGCCATAAATCACAGTCAGGAAAATACACACTTCTTAATTAGAGAAGGGAAGGGTCTGCCACAGAATGATCTGACTTGAGAAAAAGCATTTAACCTGTATGATGAACTTGTAAACACATAAAAGTCCATCATATAGACTTTGTCACTATCATAATGCAAGTCTCATACACAATGTAGTCTGATGAAAGTATACACTGTTGGCATTATGTAGACCAGTGTAGTTGCTGATCATAACTGATATCTACCCAAGATGGTGGGACTATCGGAAATATGTAGACCAGTATATAGAACTTCCAACTTGTATACATACCGAAAGAAAATTTGAAAATCAGTTACAACAACACTTATCAAGAACAATGTGGTAAGGTATACATGTGACAATTATTGTTCAATAGTGTACAAAAGCAATACCCGTGCTGACTGAATATAGTACAATTTTGTACATGTTTACATCCAAATATGAATCTTTCAAAATTAAGGAATCCGATGCAAGTTTAAGGTTAGCTTAGAATACTCAGCTATACGGATGACATTTACTATTTCACCTGTCTTTTATATTATCTGTATCCTTATAGCTGAAACCCGCCATTATAAAATATGGTCAGAATAACAGCCCGTTCTGTTCTCGTGTTTTGCGGATATAAGGAAATAAAATGATAATCCAGGTCAAAGTAGGTATATTTATATGTTTATTATTGGTCTGTGCAAGGTTTTTAACGGAACTGCAAAGTATTAAACCGCTCACTCGTCACTAAATTCCGGGACAGAATGGTAGTTGTCGTGACCATATTTTGTAATGGTCGTGTCTAAACTAATAAGGATACAGATAATATAAAAGACAGATGAAATAGTAAAAGTCATCCATAGAGCTGAACTATTAGAACAAGATAGTGCTTCATTTTTAACCAGCATTGACCTTGATGACATAGCACACATCTTTAATCCGATAATTTAATGATCAACATTCTTTCCTAACACAAGGAACACACTGCAAACAACCTGTGCACAATATTCTCAGAAGACACGGAATAATTTTAATTATCAGCTTGTAGTTTACAAATTTTAATTTTAATTACAAATGTAGCCTAATCCATTTTCTCATGACCATACACACCAAGACACCCAGAGTCATAAATCACAAATCGCCTAAGGTCCTATAGCCATTATGATAGCAACCTGCCAAAATATACATCACATGAATTTTTGGACAAAATGCCAATTGTAACCCATGAAACCAATGCATAATAGCAGTTAAAATAGTCGGTATAGATAATACTTACAAATCTCATTCAAAACTCTATCTACTGTTATACTGTGTAACCAAAGACATATAGCATGTAACCCATGTACCCAAAGCCATATAGCGGTTACAAATGGGCACTATTGTGCAAAGTTGCGGATTTTGGGCCATATATGTGTGGAGACGGTGTCGTGTTAGTTCGTGTGTGTACTTACACGCTGACCCTACTGCATGTACGCAAATATGTGCGAACTCGAGGTATTGATAATCTCCATCGGGTTTTGTCAAATTCTGCCCATCATTTCATGAGAAAAAGTCGTTTGACGATTTTGACATTTTTGCAGCGGTCATCCTGGATTATGCGATGACTCCAAATTGATCAATTGTAAAAAAATTATTTCATGCAAATATCATAAGTGCGTTTTATAAACGCATAACCGCGATCACATTCACTGGTTATGAATGAAAAAACGAACAGCGGCCTGTCGACAACCGCCCTTGTGGAGAGAATTGTGGACGGGCGGACGGACGGACGGACGGACGGACGGACGGACATAGAGAAATCATGATAACTCGTTTTGAATCTTTCACGCAAGTTAGGAATATTTGATCAATTTAAATCATTGCTAGTCTACACCCATGTCTTTTTCAAAATTGAATTCCTGTTTTCATCGATTTATGGTTTAAATTTACAACTTTCCTAACATCCAACACATACGAAATGATGTTCATTTGTTAAATACACATTTGCAAATATATTGTCATTTGTTTTGTTAGTATACATTTGGTCAGTTGGTATTTAAAGAAATATTCCAGTTTTTAGCTATTTCTTTAATAAATTTGTACTTTTATCCAAAAACATATCATGATCCGGATTACTTTTTTTATTTTAAAACACATATTTAGCAATATATTATCAAACGTTTTATGTAATATCATTCAACAGTGTTTTTGCAATATTTTTTTTCAATTGTATTGTGATTTTGTTTACAAAATCACCACCTTTTTCAAAAAAGATTTACAATTTATGCTAATCAGCATATTTTTCTGGAATTATTGGAAATAATGGTGGTTGAATTGCAGAAACTTGCGGGTTGACTGCATTTTTCACGTAAATGACCTGACCTAAACATAAACAAGCGAATTGAATGTGTCGTTTTCACACCATTCCAGGTAAATTAATATATGAGACAAGTCATATGTTGTTGTACCGTAGGAGATTATTCATCGTGAAAACTATTTACAAAACTTATATTCTGCATTCATGATTGTATGAAGTAAACCAAACCTTTTTACATCTCTACGGCAGCTTAAAAGGGACATGTGCAATTTAGTTTACACCTCGTTCCAACGAGATAGGATCTCGTTCCCACGACATAGTATCTCGTTCCCACGACATACCATCTCGGACACACGGCATAGCATCTCTGACCCACGAGATAGCATCTCGTTCGATCGACATAATCAGCCAATATACATGTAATTTCAGATATTAGACCACCCCCTTGAGTGTCGCGGATGCTTCCATTTGATGGGCTAATGTACGTCGTGGGAACGAGATGGGTTAACTCGTGGGAACCAAATCCACTCTCGTGGGATCGAGATCCAATGTCGTGGGAACGAGATAGCTAAATCGTTGGAACGATATCGTATATCGTGGGAACGAGATGCTTTGTCGTGGGAACGAGGTGCTATGTCGTGGAAACGAGGACCTATATATAACATATATGACTACATGGAATCGCTTATTACTTTTTCAATAATAATATATTTGTTATGTTTAATTTGTTTTTCAGGTCACCCATAGCGTCATACACTCCCGCCTGCGATTCGCTTACCAAGAATTGCAATCCAGCGGTCCTTGAATTGCAATTCTTCCCCTCTGGAATTGCAGTCTAATTGCGGTCCAAACGCGGTCCCGTTTTTGCGGTCATTCTTTCGCGATACCGTTTGTGCGGTCATTCTTTCGCGGTCCAGTTTGTGCGATCATTCTTTGGCGATACAATTTGTGCGGTCATTCTTTCGCTATTTGCGGTAAAAACTTACCGTATCATCGTATAGTACAGTTTGTTTACATTATCAGTGATTATACAAACGTACTATACGAATATTATACAAACATACGATATCCGTTCGTATATACGATATATCCGTACGGATATGGTATGAATATAAAGTGGGTCATCGTGTGATTAAAATATACCGATGCACCGGTTCATTTCGAATGTAAACATCCGGTTTTCATTTCGATCATCTGCCACAATTTTAAGTTTTTCAAAATGAATAAATGTTTAGTTTTACGATACAGAAACAATTTAAAACTGAGGATTGTGAAGTACGGTATCACAGTGCATATACATGTGTGTTCAATACAGTAATTCATCAGTAATTCATCATTGTACACCGCACCACCGCTGGGGACACAAAACAATGATCCCCCACACACACCAGCCATCTACATTTGGCGTCCTAAAAGTTCCGGTCTATATCCCACAGTGGGAACATTGTGTATCAACACCATCACCAGTTTTTGTCTATGACTACACTACACGCCCCCCCCCCCCCCCCGACCACCACTTATGTCTGTAACGCAGGATGACGTGGCAGACTAATCAAGTGCTAAACTAGTCCTGGTGCGATGGCCGACTGATAAAGTGCTATACTAGTCTTGGTGCGATGGCCGACTGATAAAGTTCTAAACTAGTCGTGATGCGATGGCCGACTGATCAAGTTCTAAACTAGTCATGGTGCGATGGCCGACTGATCGAGTGCTATACTAGTCCTGGTGCGATGGCCGAATGATCAAGGGCTAAACTAGTCTAGGTGCGATTGCCGACTGATCAAGGGCTAAACTATTCCTGGTGCGATGGTCGACTGATCAAGTTCTAAACTAGTCCTGGTGTGATGGCCGACTGATCACGTGCTATACTGGGCATGGTGAGATGGCCAATTGATCAAGTGCTATGCTGGGCATGGTGCAATGGGCGACTAATCAAGCGCTATACTACTTATGGTGCGATGGCAGACTGATCAAGTGCTCTACTAGTCCTGGTGCGATGACCGACTGATCCAGGGCTAAACTAGTCCTGGTGCGATGGCCGACTGATCAAGTTCTATACTAGTCCTGGTGCGATGGTCGACTGATCAAGGGCTACACTAGACCTGGTGCGATGGCCGACTGATCAAGGGCTAAACTAGACCTGGTGTGATGGCCGACTGACCAAGGGCTAAACTAGTCCTGGAGCGATGGCCGGCTGATCTAGTTCTATACTAGTCATGGTAAGATTGCCGACTGATCAAGTGTTAAACTAGTCCTGGTGGCTGGTGCGATGGCCGACTGATCAAGTTCTAAACTAGTCCTGGAGCAATGACCGACTGATCAAGGGCTAAACTAGTCCCGGTGTGATGGCCGACTGATCGAGTGCTATACTAGTCCTGGTGCGATGGCCGACTGATCAAGTGTTATACTAGTCCTGGTGAGATGGTAAACTGATCAAGTTTTAAACTAGTCCTGGTGCGATGGCCGACTGATCAAGTTCTAAACTATTCCTGGAGCGATGTCCGACTGATCAAGTGCTAAACAAGTCCTGGTGTGATGACCGACTGATCAAGTTCTAAACTAGTCCTGGTGCGATGGCCTACTGATCAAGTGCTAAACTAGTCCTGGTGCGATGGCCGACTGATCTAGTGCTAAACTAGTCATGGTGCGATGGCCGATTGATCAAATCGCATGCCATAATAACTAGATGGCCATGGCCTGCATGTCGTGCCCGCCGAGGCATTTGATAGTACAAACAATTTTTTTTATTGCAACAAAGCTTTAGCCCGTCGACATAAAAACGTGCCGCACCCTCCGAGGCTTTGATAGTATACCCAAAAACTTTAACTAAAAAACAATTTAACCAAAAACTTTATCCTGAATGCACACCAATGTGCCAACTATATCGCTCTGTCTGCAAGCGGGCCCAACAAAAACTTTAAGGGACATTTCAAAGTAATTTGACCGTGACATTGGGCACATATAAATAATAATGAAAATGTGGGTGACAAATACACCGTATGTGAAGTTTCGAGTGAATTGGTGAAGCGGTTTCAGAGATATAGTTTTCTTAAAGGTACATGCCCACTCAGTAGGCACAAAATGTTCTGTATATCGGAGACATCATCCGAGACATTTTCGGGCAAAATAAACATTAATTCACCATTAATACACATATTTATTGGCATTATTATACATTTTATCAGGGGCGATAACCGTGTTTCCTTAAAATGTTACCAAGACATTACTATTTATTTGTTGATGTGCAATGATCATACTTTATAATCTGTCGAAAACATTATTTTTTCAGGGAAACACATTTAATTAGTATAAGTAATTAAAAAATATCATGCCCCATTTGCCTATGAAAATAGCCTGATATCACCGCGTGTCACTATCAGTGAAATAAACATTACTAAATGAGTATATCCATATAACGGGCACTCGTAATGTTTAGAACTGGTGGAATAGTGACAAAATTATACACTTATTTAATTCCTACAAATAACTGAGAATACACATAACTTTAATTGTTGTGCCTACTGAGTGGGTATGTACCTTTAATTAGCATAAATTATTAAAAACAAGAAATGCGTCTGTCGAACGCGGATGCCACCTGCAGCATATTTGAGAAACTGTGACAAAGTGGTTAACCGAAAAGTGTGACGGACGGACAGACGGACGGACGGAAGGACGGTCCAAACACTATATGCCACCCGTTTCTTCGAAACCCGGTGGCATAAAAATATCATGCCTCATTTGAATATGAAAATAGCTTGATACCACTGCTAGTCATTATCAGTAAAATAAATATTACTAAATGATTATATATGGATAGCGGGCACACATAATTTTTAGAACTGGTGGAATAGTGACACAATTATACACTTATTTAATTGCTATAAAGAACAGTTTGTGCCTACTGAGTGGGCATGTACCTTTAAAAACTTTAACCTTAAATCAAAAAAATTTAACCGGACGCACGCAGTGACGTACATATGGATGTACGTACGTATGTAGGCCAATGTGACAACTATATCGCACTGTCCACATGCAGGCATGTCAAAAACTTTGAGGTAAATTTCAAAGTAATTTGACCTTGATATTGGGCACAGGGGTTGCAGGGGTTGAGCCTAGAATGAAAATATGGATGATGATAAACACACATGTGAAGCTTCGAGTGAATTGGCGAAGCTGTTTCTGTGATATAGTGTTCTTAAAAACTTTAAAAACCTTTAACCTACGTAAATAAAAACCAGATGGCCATGGCCCGCATGTTGAGCCCACCGAGGCATTTGATGGTGTCGGAGTATATTTATTTGAAGTTTGAATTAACGTATGTAAAAGCTTTAACGCAAATTTGAGTCATTTGACCTTGATCTTGGGCATGTGGGTCGCATGCGTGGGCTATAATATGATATGGATGATAATAAAGAATTATCTGAAGTTTGAAGCAAATCTGGGTAAGTGTTGTGGAGATATAAGGTATGCAAAAACTTTAACAAAAATTTCAAAGTCATTTGACCTTGACCTTGGGGCACAGGGGCCGCATGAGTGGGACACAGAATGAATATATGGATGATGACTAATAAGCATTTGATGTTTCAAGTCAATGTTACTTAGGATATGGTATTTAAAAACATACACCGATTTCGGACGGACTGACGCACGGACGTCATTGTGATCACTAAGTCTCGCTTTCCGCAAGCAGGCTCGGCAAAAAAAATACAGATGGACGTCAATGTGCAGACTATATCGCACTGTCCGCAGGCGGTCGCGACAACAATTGTCCAACCACTTTTTAAAGGTGCAAGCCCACTCAGTAGGCGTCTAAAAATGCTCTTTATGGGAATTAAGTAAGTGTATAATTGTCACTATTCCAATAGTTATAAACATTACGAGTGCCTGCTATACAGATATAATCATTTGGTAATATTTATTTTACTGATAGTGACGCGCGGTGGTATCGGTATTTTCATGTGCAAATGGGTCATATTTTATAATTATTTATACATGTACTATTAAATTAAATGCATCAACTGAAAAACAAATTGACAGATTATAAAATATGATCATTGCACATCAAAAAATAAATACAGAGAATAAATAGTAATGTCCGTTAACATTTTAAGGAAACACGGTTATCGTCCCTGATATCAATGTGGAAATTTTCTTCTGATAGAAAATGTATAATAATGCCAAACAATACGTGGGTAATGGTAAATGATTGTTTATCTGGCCAGAAAATGTCTCCGATGATGTCTCTGACATAAAGAACATTTTGTGCCTACTGTGTGGGCATGTACCTTTAACGCTAGCTCCGCCCTGTCCAGTAAGACCTATGCATGTGTTAAGTTTCATAAAAAATATTGCAAAGGGTGTTCGCGTTGTGCTCCGGACAAATCAGTGCGCGAAAAAACAAAGGGAGATAACTAAACTAGAAAATGTGTTCATAGAACACGGATACCCCACATATCGCTTTGATAGTAAACAAGGCAAAATTCCAGTGTTCAAAAGGGAGAGATAATCGATGACACGGGGTTCGAATCAAAAATCGAAATAAACTTTCCGCATCTACTCATCATAAGGAAGCTACATATCAAATTTCAGTGCTGTAGCTATTACAAAACTTTTACGAGCTACAAGGCAAAATTTTCAAATTCTAATTCAAAAAGAGGGAGATAATCCATGACTCTGGGGACGAATGAAAATAAACTTTGCAAATCTGCTCATCATAAGGACATACCAAGTTTCAGGTGTGTAGCTATTAGGGTTTAAAAGTTTTACGAGCTACAAGACAAAATTGGAAAATTCTAACTTGAAAAGGGGGAGATAATTCATGACCATGAGGTCGAATCAAACATACATGTACCAAGTTTCAGGTACATGTATGTAACTATTACGGTTTAAAAGTTTTTCGAGTTACTAGGTTGGTGACGGACGGAAGAACGGACATGGTCAAGGGTAACACTATATGCCCCCTCCACTATCGTGGTGAGGCAAAAGTTGTCATATACAAGTAACTTACCTTAATTCATCAGTTACACATCAGACGATGAATGAACTTTAATTCTGGTGTAGAATATTAAAGTTATTCATTATATTCAATAGTGCTGCTTTGACATGACGTGAAATTAAAACATGCATGACATGATCTGGAAGAAAAACCACAGACCAAGCACGCATATTCAGAATCACGTCTGTCGGTTCTTATCCAGCTCCGATTTCTGTCAGCTGTCCACAAAAATCCAGAATCCAACATTGTCGCAAAGCAAATTTAATCCTCTATGTTGGTGTACGTTAGAACAAAATGTCACTTAGTATATTATCAAATCCATTGTAATCTCTTGTTTCTCTAAATAAATGCGTCCAACAATGCCTGTAGCTGCTATCGTGATAAAAAATGTTAAAGGTTCCGTCAGCGCCTCACATATTGATCTTAATATCCACCATTTTGATTCCAAGTACCAGAATAATGATGTTTCCATGCGCCGTCGCAGTGTTATCTGTCAGATTCCGTTGTTTATGTGATCAAATTGATGGACAAATTTGTGTCCGCTAATGTCGCCAAGAGCATAATCTGTGACATTGACTAATAATTTGGCATAACTTCTAGCTTGTGAATTTTTGGTTGAATGAAGTGATCACTATGGTGAATAAGTGTGTATTTGTGCCCGGTTTGCTCAGCAGGTAGAGCGATGGTGTGGTAAACCAGAGATCCCCGGTTCGATGTCGGGCTGGTGCACATCTTTCTCACCCTGTGACATTTAGCGCCCAACTTAGTTGCGGGAAGTAACTCTGCAGAATACTCCCGCATCGTCCGTACCGAGAGTTTATAATGGTGCTCTCCGTAGGTTTCCCCTGCAAAGTACCAAATCACATCTGATTTGCACTTACAACTGTTAATTGCGACATATTTTCTGTATTTTTCAATTGAAATAAATGTCAGTATTATACTTATTCATTTCTGTGTAATAAGTACAGAAAAATATGTCACAATTAACAGCTAAAGCGCGATTGAGATCCGATTCGGTACTCTGCAGGAAAAACCTATGGAGCACCGGAACTCTGGGTACGGACGATAATTGAGTATTCTGTTGCCCAACAAAGGACCGCGACTGATAAATACTCCCAAATTGTACCCAAACATATGGAATTCGGAGACAAAAATTAAACATAGAATTCGAGGACGAATTTCAATTTGGCGGAGAAGAATGTCACAGTACGCAACGAACCATGGGGATGAAGTGTGTATGATCTGTGCCTTGTTAGCTTGCTCGGTAGAGCCATGGGCATGGTGCGGTAAACATGAGGTCCCTGGTTCGATTCCGGGCCGTTATTTATCTTTCTCACTCTGTGACACAAGTAAACCGTTTTATTTTAAAGAAATCATTATGGCTATCACCGGAATAAATATTATCTTCACAAAATTTGATTCGGGCCAATAGAAATCAACAGCCAGAACAGAACAGAACGTTTGCAGTAATATAAATCAAATTCCAAAATTTTTAAATAAATTTTTAATATTTTTTTTTATGATCAGGTTTCGAAAATTAAAATAAATGCTTTTCTTTTGAAATTATTATCAATATGTTCACCATGTTATTATGGTTAATATGCAATTCACAGTCTCCTTGCAGCTTCAAATTGAAAGACATTATGAAAAGTTGTGTTGATCTCAGAAATTGTCATGTCGACTATAGGATCGCGTCGAAATAATGTTAACAGAATAGGAAAACGTAATTTAATACCGACGAAAAAGTAAACAAAACGCAAAATTGATGCTTAGTTTTGCAATATTATACCGTAGAACACACATTATAATTTGATTTTATATGAAAATAAATATATTGTCAGTATGGTGGCGTCTATTAGGCCTAATGTGTTCTTGATATTCGGAACAGCAGTGACGATATTTTGTTTTGTCCAAGAAATTGTCAAGGTCAATGTTTCACTGTTTGTCTCGCAATAACCCGCCGCTTTATATTTGCACACACAAAAAAAGAGATCACCAATACCGCTGACTTTCTAGCCACTTTGAATGAAATAGATGGGATAACATTTTGGATTGGAACACGGATACGGAACAAGCGGACCGCTCCGCTTGACCAATGCGGCAATAAAATCGAAATAGTTTACAAACGTATCCGTGTTCCAAATCAAAATGTTATCCCTAAACACCCCAAAGGCTGGAAAAGGCTACACAGGCTACAAAGGCTGTTCGAAGTGGCTTGTACGTCCGTTAACGGATATTTATACCATACATTGTCATTGAATTGACTGAATTAGTATGTGTTATGATCATTTTAATCATTTTAATCATTTGAATGCAATAATCTACCACAAATATACGTGTTTTGTTAAATTATCTAAACGCGCACCTGCGCGGAATTGGACAAAGAGTGATTAACACCTATTAACATATCGTTTAGCAGGTGCAGCTAAACACCGATTATAATTATTGCATTATTATTAATATAAGTCAATGATCAATCACTGACATTCATTTAAACATGCTTTATGTATCAATACATTACGTAAACATAGGACGAATGCCGAATTTTGAGACATCAGTTATCTACCTTGAAAATGGGTATCCACACGGTGATAACAAATATGTTTATAAGCGCTACGTACGAAACTAGTAAAAAGATGACGCAAAATAATTCACTTGAGTAGTATATAGGGAGTCAGTTCGTTACCGCGAAGTGTGGGGGAAGAATTGAAAGCAGTGGGTAACCACATAGGTACCAAAAATAGTAAAATTTCCTGTTAATTTAAAGCGAAATAAATACAACCCACAGTAAAACAAAATGATACCACCAAAGTTTGTACCCGATTTGCAGCGGTTTCGACTACCCAACGAAATAGTAAGTCGATATACGCGGGAGGTCTCCCATATAGAAAGCGGAGATTTGGTCGAGGCTACCAAGGTTTCGGCTACTTTTGGAAATCGAGAACATCGGGAGGCGAACTACAGAATCCGCTTCGGTGTAGAATGGGGGGAGCCTCGCACTACACCCAACAAGAAGAAATCCAGATGGTATGTCCGGTGGCAGTTCCCAATAGGGGAGGGTTCGGATACTTTTTTTCCAAAATGGCTACTGCATGTAGAACGGGTCGCGACTACCAGAGTGCTGGGGTACGGAGTCGCTATTTTTTTCCTTCGGCGTACCGGACTGTTTTGCGGAGTGCACGAACTGGGCGTCGGGATCTGGTTTGTTCTTCCAGAGTCTACAAGCCTCTAGAGACACGAATGGAAACAATGGTTTGCAAACTAAATACACAGCGAAAGCAATCCCAAGACACCACTTTGCATTCTCCATCGTTTGCCAAATGTCGTGCACCTCCAGCTCGTCTTTCTTCGGACACTCGGAATCGGCATCGCCAGAAATCGCGTCCAACAGCATGCGTTCCAGCGCGTCCAACCGGATCTCCAAACGTCTCTCCATGTCGAAAACGGAGCGACAATAGGGGGCTTTGGGTAGCGTACGAACTGTGCCCTATTTTATACTGTGGGAATTTTTTAATACACCCTATTGAACACGAGAAAACTAGCAGAAAGCCCCCTAGCCCCGACAAAATATGTGTCTTCTATACTTTAGTATGAGGTGTTTTAATTAATTGTCAAAAATGAAAAACACCCTATTGAACATAATCCATACCGGTATTTATATAAAACAATAAATTTCCACGATTAGAAAAATGACAGATATACGTAAAAAAGTTACGAGAGCGCCTCGCCCTAAGTTAACTCGCACAAGGATTAGCGATAAAAGAGGTGTAAATCCATCTAAAAGTTCTTCTCCTAGGATTCGGGAATTAAGGTCAGAATTAATAAGAATGGGTACACCTTTTTCAAACAGGTTAAGGGAAAGGGGGTTAACTACACTAATAAATAAGGAAAACAATGATGAATTTATGAAAAGAATGGCTCGTGCAATGTCTCGGGGTGTATTTAAGGGGGTGGAAACAAAGAATATAGAAAAGATAGCACAGAATATAGCTGATAGAGGTTCCTCAGTCTTAGAAGCAGGAACATTGGCAAACCTCAAAAACGAGTGCAGAAAGAGCGTTTATTACAACAGTTAATAGAGGAAGGGGTGAAATATTAGAAGATTATAAACAAAAAGAAAAAGAAATAGTAAAAGGGCGTAGGATAACTACAATAACCCTGAAAAGAAAACTTCAAATAAATAACAGCAAAAGGATAATGGGTGAGTTAGAGCCTTTGTTAACTGACAGTTTTTACTTAAGATTCTCTTTTTCTTACAAATTAATTCACCAAGAGGAGAGAGACGCAAGAGGAAAGCCGACAACGTTGGTATTTTATAAAAAATTATCTGGAAGTCCGTGGTTTAGGGGTTACGATGAGGTTGAAGAGTGGATTAATAAACAAGAAGAGCATAGATTAAACATAGATAAAATAGATAGGCCAAGCACAAAATGGAGGTTTGTAAGATGGATGGGTGTCAGCGTTAAAATAGTATATGGAACAGCTTCAAATAAAATCCCCAAAGGTGATGCTGGAATGCAATCCGAAAAAGTGGCAGGAGGTCGAATGCCAGAGTGGTTACGTTATAAAAAAGGGATGAAGCCCCTGGATAGTTTCAATGATGATCTTTGTTTATTTAGATGTTTGGCCCTCCACACTTCGAAGCTTAGAGCCGATAGGTGTTTAACATTGACCAAAGAGCTCCAGCAGCAATATTTACAGTTTTGTAAAACCCATAAGTTATCGCAACGCGAAGGCCCCATACTATTTGGAGATATCAAGAAAATAGAAGAGTGTTTTAAAATAGGTATTGATGCATACGAACCTACAGAAGAGGGAACATGGTATTTAAGAAAAGTAGCGGCTCATTACGACAAGATTGGCAATAAAAAGATGAAAATAGGCATCTATAACGATCACGCCTTCCTTATTACAGATATGAATAAAGCCGCTGAAAATAATTATTGTTGCTTCGACTGCAAACAACGCTTTACAAAGGTCAGTAATTTAACCAGACACGCATTGACTTGTATGAAGGGATTAACCAAAGTATCGTGTAAATGGGAAAAAAATAGATCGACCAGTATGAGCGTTCGAAAGAGCTTTCTATCCAAAACCCTGTTGCAGTAAGAAATCTATTAGTTGGATAAAATCTATACCAGGTCCTCACATTCACACTGCAGTATGCGGTCATGGCGGAGAAAGAATAATTGCGGGAGCCCCAGTGGATGGGTATTGCCCTATGACTGATACGGTTTATCAATTTCACGGCTGTTATTGGCACGGGTGTCCCAAACATTGCAAAGATTATAAAATAAAGCTTAGAAAATCCAACGAGAGAGACGAAGCAATTGAGGGTATGTGTAAATTAGTAACTATTTTTGCATGCGAGTATGATGCAATTTGTAAACCTGAGGATGTAAAGGAACTCGAAAAGCCTCCTACAATGATTTACCCATATCATATTGTATACGATTTTGAAGCATATTTAGACGGAAGTAATGATTCATTTTCACAAAATGAGTGCCCAACTAAAGATCTAGAGTTTATAAACGAACACGTCCCAATAAGAGTTAGCATAGGGGATACTCTATCCAACAATATAACTCACATATGTGATACTTCTCCAAAACAATTAGTAACACTATTTATGGAAGATGTAAAGAGGAGGGGAGACAATATCCGAGAGGCCGTGGGGAGTAGCAATATATATGGGTACCCTGCAGACATGGAGTATCTTTACACTTCTCAGCAGCGAGAAATCACCCGATGGATTTCCCAAGTCCCAGTAATTGGGTTAAATTCCAGTAATTACGATCTTAATTTAATAAAGAAGCATTTAGTTGATATTTTAACGGATAAAACCTCTAAGGTACTAGTAGGTAAGAAAGCTAATACAACCATTTTTCTATTTACCCCAGAATTTAGGTTTTTAGATGTAAAGCTGTATCTTGCTCAAGGTATCGATTATGATAGATGGGTTAAGGCTTATGGATGCGAAGGTGAAAAATCCTTCTTCCCCTATGAATGGTTTGGTTCTCCCGATAAACTATCTTATGAGGGGCTACCACCGCTTAAAAATTAGACGAATAAACTAACCCCGAATAAAATGATAACCAAACAGCAGTTGGAAGAGTGCAACAACATTTATAACAGATAAAATATGAAGTCTTTCTAAGACTGGTTAAAATACTATAGCAACTTGGATGTTGGCCCCTTTTTAGAAGCTATCGGAAAAATGACAAAATTTGATCAAACAAAAGGTATAGATATGTTTAAAGATGCAGTTACCCTACCAGGAGTTGCTTTACAATATATTCTCAGAGGAACGATAAAAAAAACATATAAAACCTTATCAAACCAAAGAGAGTAAGATAGCAGACGCGATATGTCCACCACTGTATGCCCCTGGTGAGGAAATATATGAAATGTTAAAAGGAGCATTAGTTGGAGGTCCATCAATTGTGTTTACAAGATACACTGAAGCAGGTGTTACGAGAATTAGGTCAGCCCATGGAAAGCTTTGCGAAGCCGTACTTGGTTTTGATGCAAACGCCCTATATTTATCAACATTAAGCAAACATATGCCATGTGGCGAAGGGAAACTACACGAGGAAAGCAGCCCTCACGATCCTATTAAAATAAATAAGTTTTCCAAGGCGGTTTTAAAAGATAATTGGTTTGGCTTTGCTGAAGTAGATATAGAGGTTCCCAGTAGTTTAAAAGAGAAGTTTTCGGAAATGTCCCAATAATTTATAAATAGGATTGTAGAGGAGGAGGAAGTTCCAGAGAAGATGTTACAGTATTTACAAGAAACAAACCGTGCAAGAGGAGATGGTAGAAAACTAGTAGGGGCAATGTCTGCTCAAAAAGTATTACTATTTGCCCCATTATTAAAATGGTATTTGAAGCATGGTTTAGAAATTACAGGGATTTACAGAGTAATAATTATACAGCAGGTAAGCCCTTTGAATGGTTTGTTAAAGAAGTTACTTCAGCCAGGAGATCCGGAGATGTTGATAGCTCCAAGTCCCCAATTGCAGATATAATGAAACTATTAGGTAACTCATGTTGTGGGAAAATGATAGAATCCCCTGAAAAACACCTCAACACAACATATACAAAAGATGAAAAATGTGTGGACAAAGCTTTAAGATCAGCGTATTTCGATGATTTAGAGGAAATAGGAGATTCTTACGAAATATCCTCAAGAAAAGTAAATGCCAATATGACTCGTCCATTTCACTGTGGGATTGCTGTATACCAATATGCAAAACAAAGAATGTTAGAATTTTATTATGATGTTATGGACAAATACGTAGATAGAGCAGATTTTGAACTAATACAGATGTATACTGATAGTTTGTATATGGGGGTTAGCATGAAGGGTGGAGAGCTAGATGGAATGATAAAACCAGAAATGCTTTCAACGATTTCAAAAAACATAAAAAAGAATGGCTAGCGTGGGATAAATGGAGTAATAGAGAACCAGGGCTATTCAAAACAGAGTTCCAAGGAGATCGTGCAATAGCTCTATCCAGTAAATGCTATTTGGTTGAAACATTTAAAAATAATGAACTAAAACATTCAGAAACAAAGGGGTTATCTGCCAGGCAAAATAGTCTTACATGGAGAAGGTATATGGAGGCCCTACACCAGGTTGGAACGGATAGAGGAACAAACAGAGGGTTTAGAATGAGAAATGGTGTTATGAAAACATATACCCAAAATAAATTAGGACTGTCCGCTTACTATGACAAGAGAAGGGTTTTAGAAGATGGGATACATACAGAACCCCTTTAAACTTTCGGGACGTTTTGTTAATTTTGAAGGTATCTTAGGTCTTCCAACGGGGGGCTTATCACGGGGTTTTGGCCAATTATCTCTAGATAATCCCATTATAAATTTATCATATTCCCACAGATCTGTAAGCCGTTTAGGCCCAATATGGTGTTTCTTTCTAACTTCATAGGCAGGAACAATTCCACGGGACTGCAAAATATCTATCAGCGCTTCCTGCGTAATAACCGATTTAGGCATGGTTTTATATATATATATATATAAATGTCTAACATTAATTCACAATTGGAAATAAATATAAATCTTAAAAAAGAAGAAGACGTAAAAACAAAATTTGCTATGAGGATATTTTAGGTCTCCAAGACAGAATTATAGAACGTCTAAACAAGTTACACGAGGGAGCTAGAAGCCACTACAAAACGAAAACCTGTAAAGATCCAATGATGAGCCCACTTGTTGAAAGCATCAGTTCGAAAAAAAACCTACATGGCGAATTAATCCATATCTCCGGCAGTACGAGGGGTTAATTACAGGGGGGCTTTCTATTAACACATCACCAAGCAAACCTGCTAGAGCCACAGTCGAATAAATCCGATACATATTTTGTTTTCAACACCTATATACAATGTAGAAACCGGGGGTGCAGCTACAGATTTAAAAAAAGGTAGCCGAAACCTTAGTAGCGCTTTCTATAGGTTTTGGCCAATTTTCTCTAGATAATCCAGTTATAAATTTTGAATGTAACTCAGGGCTAACCTAGTATGCCTAGTTGTGTTACTAGTATGCCTAGTCGTGGTACTAGTATGCCTAGTCGTGGTACGAGTAAGCCTAGGCATGGTACGAGTAAGCCTAGTTGTGGTGCTGGTATGCCTGGGCGTGGTGCTGGTATGCCTAGGTGTGGTGCTGGTATGCCTGGGCGTGGTGCTAGTATGCCTGGGCGTGGTGCTGGTATGCCTAGGTGTGGTGCTGGTATGCCTAGTTGTGGTGCTAGTATGCCTGGTTTTACCTATGCAAATCATGTTGAACATTGGGCAAACTATATTTATATGTGCCTACAAAAAAATATGCCACCAAAGCAAAATTTGTCCGAACAAGATATAGAAGATATCCATAATCTTCGGGGTATAGAGTCTGCTGACAATACGAAGAAGAAATTTGGAATCGTACCACTCGCCTTCGAAGAATATGGGACGCCGTCGATGCGGAACGTAGTACAAAACCCGAAGAACAAGAAACCCCTACCCCCGTAGTACGCAGGGTGACCACGCCTGTCCCCCCTACCGAGTTCCCCACGGATCTACTAGAAGATACCAGCTCGTTCGAAGAATCGACGCGCCTGTTCGATATGGAGAGACGTTTGGAGAACCGGTTGGACGCGCTGGAACGCAGGCTGTTGGACGCGATTTCCAGCGATGCCGATTCCGAGTGTCGAAGAAAGACGAGCGGGAGGTGCACGACATTTGGCAAACGATGGAGAATGCAAAATGGTGTCTTGGGATTGCTTTTCCATTCGTGTCTCTAGAGGCTTGCAGACTCTGGAAGAACAAACAAGATCCCGACGTCCAGTTCGTGCACTCCGCAAAACAGTCCGGTACGCCGAAGGAAAAAACTAGCGACTCCGTACCCCAGCACTCTGGTAGTCGCGACCCGTTCTACATGCAGTAGCCATTTTGGAAAAAAAGTATCCGAACCCTCCCCTATTGGGAACTGCCACCGGACATACCATCTGGATTTCTTCTTGTTGGGTGTAGTGCGAGGCTCCCCCCATTATACACCGAAGCGGATTCTGTAGTTCGCCTCCCGATGTTCTCGATTTCCAAAAGTAGCCGAAACCTTGGTAGCCTCGACCAAATCTCCGCTTTCTATATGGAAGACCTCCCGCGTATATCGACTTACTATTTTGTTGGGTAGTCGAAACCGCTGCAAATCGGAGACAAACTTTTGTGGTATCATTTTGTTTTGCTGTGGGTTGTATTTATTTCGCTTTAAATTAACAGGAAATTTTACTATTTTTGGTACCTATGGGGCTACCCACTGCTTTCAATTCTTCCCCCACACTTCGCGGTAACGAACTGACTCCCTATATACTACTATTTGCAAATTTGATTTTATATCGTTTTTTTTACTTATTATATAGACCACAAAGGCCGACTGGAGGGATCACACCGGCTATATGTAATTATTATATAGACGACACAGGCTGACTCATAGGCGTAGGAGCGTTTCAATTATTGGAGGGGGGGGTGGGCAAACTATTTTGCTACATGTAAAATTATATATGTTCGGTATGTATTTGCTTAATATGCTACAGTGCACTGTCCTGTACTACATGTATATATAGCAAAGATATACATGATGTAGTGATGCAATTAAATATACCGCATTGTGTTAGTTTTATGTTGTGCCCTTATAATAGCGTAACATGTAACCAGAAATACAGAGTACAATTTTACATAACCCATTACACGTAATAAGATAAGGCGTAAAAATGGTCAGCTTACACTTACACTCCAAAAAATACATAGAAGGTAAGCTTTTTTATTTTGTAAAATACCGATGATGTTATACACATTATCAGTTACATACATACACTGTTTGTGATTCCCTCTAACGATACATATTGGATGAATAAACGTTGGTGACATTGGTCAATGTATGACATACCGAGAGGGTACGTTGTAATGAATTGGTGCCCGAGTGAGACTTTTTTGTGACAATGATACGTTATTCTATTTTGATTAGCGTTTGAGCAGAAATCCTGCTAGAAAAACCTGCCAAAATGGATAGGTACAAAACTTTGAGGACCCGTTATATACATGATCATCGCTTGATTCAAAGATAATTGCTTCGTAAATATGATAGAATATATGTACATGTATAACATATATGTGAATACTGCCTCGTTACTGTATCCTATGCGGCACATGGAGTGGCCAAATCGGCCATATTTGTGTGTTCCAGCCATCAGTCAGTTTCACCTGTTCTGCCGCTTGACAAAGAACTCAAAATGTGAAGGAGAACGTATGATATAAAGTAGCTAATCAAATGTAGAAAAGCCAGGAGAACGGACTCCTATCAATTATATTATACCAAACTGTAAAATATGTCAGTTTCCTGGACAGGTTTGTGCCTGTGTTTTTTTACAACATGAACCACCATTGTAAATAACTCATACACAGAAAATCGCACAGTGTATCACTTTTACCTGGCAAACCACGCAACACATACCATATATACCCACTGCTGTACTCTGTTATTAGCTATCAAATACAGTGACATGTAGGCAGTTACCTGAGTGTATTGTCCCAGGTGTCTACTCATCTACTATGCAAGTAAATATGTCTTTACCTATGGTAGCATGTACAATAATATAGACTGCGCATCAGATTGAGAAGTTTACACATCAACATTTATTTTGATATTGATGGGACAAATGCTCAGATATATCGTCTTTTGTATAATTTGCTGGCATAATATAGCTTGCCGTTGTCATATGTGTCTATTATGTATTGCATGAATATGAATATCACATATGTGAATATTGTCTTGCACTGTATACTATATGGAGCATTGAGTTGCCATCTCCGCCATCTTTTTTGTATGTACAAGCCATCGTACAGTTTCACTACTTTGTGGCGTTTGACACATACAGCAAATAATATGACAGTAAACCAAATAAAATCTGCTGCAATATAATGACAGATGTGACAACGCCAAGCTATAAATATAATGCCAGCAAACTGTACAAAAGACGAGATAACTGAGCATTTCTCCCATCAATCTCAAAATATTTTTTTCCAATCTGATGCACAGGCTATTGCTAGTTTACACATTATACATAGGTAAAGCCATATCTACTCGCATAGTAGGTGAGTAGACACCAGGGACAAAAAACTCAGTTAACTGCTTACATATCACTGGATTTGATAGCTAATAACAGAGAACAGTAGTGGGTACATGTATATATTGTGTGTGTTTTGTGGGTATATACGCAGGTTGAAGTAACGGACCGAGGTCTATAAATACATTAAATATGCATAAAAGCATCAATAAATGAAGAAAAAAAAAGCTTCTTTTTTTTTCTCCCTCCATATAGACTCCATATCTATATGGAGGGAGTAAGAAAATGTTGAGCTTTTTTTTCTCCATTTATTTACACTTTTATGCATATTTAATGTATTTATAGACCTCGGTCCGTTACTTCAACCTGCGGGTTTATATGGTATGTGTTGTGTGGTTGGCTAGCCAGGTAAAAGTGATACACTGTACGATTTTCTGTGTATGAGGGTATTTATAATGGTGGTTCATGTTTTTAAAAACACAGGCACAAACCTGTCCAGAAAACTGACATATTTTACAGTTTGGTGTAATATAATTGATAGGAGTCTGATCTCCTGGCTTTTCTACATGTGATTAGCTACATTATACCATACGTTCTACTTCACTTTTTGAGTTCTTTGTCAAACGGCAGAACAGGTGAAACTGGCTGATGGCTCGAACACACAAAGATGGCCGACTTGGCCACTCCATGTTCCGTATAGGATACAGTAACAAGGCAGTATTCACATATAATGTTATTCCAACGTTAAGTTTATGAATGTGCTAAGTTTGTGACCTTGACCTTGGGGTAAGGGGTCGGCGATGGGTCATGGATTTGCTATAGCACGTTATAGTATCATCAGATGAATGCATGTATAAACTATGAAGGCGTTCCCTTTAAATAAACAGAAGTTGCACAACATTTACCGCAACGTTAAGTTTATGAACATGCTAAGTTTGCGACCTTGACCTTGGGGTAAGGGTTGGGTGGTGGGTCGTAGATTTGCTACAGCATGATAGAGGGTCATCTGAGGAATGCATGTATGAAATATCAAGGCGTTCCATGAAAGGAAACAGATCTTATAAGACATTTACCCCAACGTTAAGTTTATGAATGTGCTAAGTTTGTGACCGTGACTTGGGGTAAGGGTTGAGTGCTGGGTCATGGATTTGCTACAGCATGATAGAGGGTCATCTCAGGAATGCATGTATGAAATATCAAGGTGTTACATGAAAGGAAACAGAAGTTATATGACATTTACCCCAACGTTAAGTTTGTGGACGCTGACGCCGACGACGCCGGGGGTATGCCATAAGCTTTTCTGCACTTCGTGCAGGCGAGCTAAAAACAGGTCGATGGAAATATTCATCTGAATCTCCACGAAAAGTAGTCCTTTGATCTGGTTCACACGAACGAAACTATAACACAGGCTGTAAACATCTTATGTAAAACGAAACAAATGGACATAACTCGAAAAGAGAAATCTCACATCTTTGTCACGATACATGTATCTATGTGTGAAGAATGATAACTAAAAAAAATAAAAAAATAGCGATGAAATTATCCAAATTAGCGATGCTAGAATAGTCATTCTTGCGTGCGACACACCTTTGACTCAATATCTTGTATGTGTGTGTGAAGTTTTGGTAAAATATTGCACACGCTATTCAACTTAACCCTTATACCGCTATCTTAATTTTTTGTCGTCTGTTGTTTATTTTACAGTTCTATCACCATGCTTTAACAGCACTTTAGAATAATTTACAACATGCAAAGTGCTGTCAAAATATGTTTTTACTGAGAAATAAGGCAAGATATAAAAGTAACAGCGGACGACAATTGTTGTGCGTAGTGGTCTAAGGGTTTAGATGGTCCAGACAAGAAATGTCTCCAGACGTGACTGCTTGACCACGTCAAATTCATAATATTTACACTGTCCTTAAATTCATAATGGAAACGCCCATTCAACGTATATTGCGTTTATATGATATCCCAGTACATTACATTAGCCCCACGTGACGTCGCATCCGTCAGATAATCCTTGTCATGTGTTATCTTGCATGAAAATAGTCTAAGTAATTACTTACTACAAATTTGGCTGCAACTAAGATTTGTAAAAAAAGATAGGCCTAAAATTGATCGAAAATCAAACTATAATTTCACAGAAACTTTACTGTTGTTGTTGTTGTAGAGATTTACATGTCTGTGTAAAACCCGCACTTATTTTGCGCGGCACCAACATACTTCCAGTAAACGCTTACTCTCATGTGTCAGTCTCTGCATGATAAAAATAACTGTCGCACGAACTAAGGGTGAAATTGTTCACAAACTCTAGCTTGACATTGTCTCATATGTATATATGAACAGTATAAATGACGATACATACACACAATTTCGTGCAATTATTGGAGGGGCCAAAACATACTCTGGCCCCCCCCCCACTCTCAATATTGGGGGGGGGGGTGGCCCCTCCCCCTGGCACCCCCTGATCCTACGCCTATGTGACTGGAGGCACCACAAAGGCTATATTTACTTATTATATAAACGAAAAAGGCTGACTGGAGGAACCACAAAGGATATATTTCTTTATTATATAGACCACAAAGGCCGACTGACGGGATCACACAGGCTATATATACTTATTATATAGACGACAAAGGCCGACCGGACGAACCGCAAAGGCTATATGTATTTATTATATAGACGACAAAGGCGGGCTGGAGGAACCACAAATGCTATATATGTACTTATTATGTACACGACAAATGACGATTGGAGGAACCACAAAGGCTATATGTACGTATTATATAGACGACAAAGGCCGACTGGAGGGATCACAAAGTCTATACTGATTATATAGACGACAAAGGCTGACTGAAGGAACCACAAAGGCTATATTTACTTATTATATAGACGACAAAGGCCGACTGGAGGAACCACAAAGGCTATATGTACTTATTATATAGACGTCAAAGGCTGACTGGATGAACCACAAAAGCAATATGTACTTATTATATAGACCACAAAGGCCGACTGGAGGAACCACAAAGGCTACATGTACTTATTATATAGACGTCAAAGGCCGACTGGAGGGATCACAAAGGCTATACTGATTATATAGACGACAAAGGCTGACTGGAGGAACCAAAAAGGCTATATTTACTTATTATGTACACGACAAATGCCGACTGGAGGGATCACAACGGCTATACTGCTTATGTAGAATACAAAGGCTGACTGGAGGAACCACAAAAGGCTATATGTACTTATTATATAGACCACACAGGCCGACTGGAGGAACCACATTTTTGGATAGTAGATGCTCTAAAACGAGTTATCCTTGTTATTTCATAGGCATCGAATCTGATTTAGGCGCGTTGTGAATTACACATATTTGCAAAATCTGAAATGATAAATAACGTATGAGCATGATAAGTGTGTCTACACGTCTAATTGTTAAATGAAAAGTAGCATACGAACTTGCGAGTGGTATGGGGCGTAGCTTATTGTGATAGGGTATGCCTGCGAATCACAGTGTGTTGTTTACCGAGCATAATTATTCACTTGCTCATGAGATAACGACAAATATATATCTATATATATAGATATATATAAGGGTGATATATAGATTTGTTTATATATATATATATAAAAGGACAAAATGAGAAGGGGTTGCGTTCGCACCCCCCGCAACCCCCCTGGCGACGCCTATGGGAAAGTACGAATGAACAGCGCCGATCCTATAGTTTTCATTTTGTGATTGTGTGGGATCACGTGTTTCCGTACGTTGTGACGTACGTCATGTTTGTTTAGATTTCCTTTAATATCTTTCTAATAGAATTACATATGTTTTATGAAATGTACCGTAGCAAATGCGGTACACGTTGCCCTTTATTGTATAGACGGCTTTAATCTAATAATTATGTCGTTTTGACGAAGAATCGATTACCGTAAATGTAAATAAAAATTAGAGCACGTGAATGTAATAATTAAATAAACGGTACTGAATTCTGAAAGATATAAGTTATTGTAAATAACTTTCAGAGCACCCATCAAACACTTATGCCATCGTATTTGGTGCGCTACATATCGTCAAAATCCGTCCGTTTGTTACAAAGTTTTTAAAGAAAAGCTACTGTGAAAATGACGTCACATATTACGTCACGTCGGAAAATCGGGTTCGGAAACCACGTGATCCCACAGCTTGGAATGCATTCACAAACAATCGATCGTAATGCATGATTTTTTTTACAATAACATACAATGCTATAATATAAGTTGTACATGCAAATTATTCAAGTTAATAGATTTTGATTGTTACATGTATCGCCATTGTGTCATCCAGCTATTATGCAAATATATACATCTTGTTGTCATGCTATTTAACCAGACCTGAATGAATCGACACGTATTATTATTATTATTCATTATTATTAATCATTATTTATTTATTATTATTATTAATAATTATTATTTGTGTATCCATTTACTAGTTTTACTATGGTTATTCAAACGAAATAATCGATAACTACGAATTAGAATGCCAAACAATACATAGTTGTAGCCTGACCCGAAATGAATATTACTGTGCAGCTGACCATGCGAAATTGGGGCTTGTTAAATTTGTCACAAGCTGGACCCATAATCATTAAACGGTCGTATTTTATCTATAAATATAAGTATGTGCATATACGAGGGTCATCCAATAAATAGTGAAAACGAATATGTAAGTTGATATATTGTGCATATACCTGAATGAAATTTGGCCTACCGCTATATTGACACTTCGTCAATGATGTCGCATTATATTACGTCACTACGTTGAATGACGTCATAGTCATGTGACGTTATAATCACATACGTCAAGGGTCATGGACACGGTGATGATAATACTGAGCCATTTCCACTATATGTATTGGATTACCCTCGTATGTGTGCATCTGCAAATATCAGTTTGCGAACGTTTCAGTATCCGCACGTGATGTACGCACATTGTGTTAAATGAAAAATGAAATGTATGGTGTTACAATGTTACTTCGAAAAATAAACACATAATTGTGTAACTATTCTTATAATTTATATAACTATCTGTTGCCTACTTTATTATTCCAGTACCAGCATCTCCCGTCACAGAAAATAAAAAGTATTATGCTAATGAGGCATGAGTATTATTTTTAAATCAATTTCAAATCGTCTTCTGCAGATAAACTACTATGGGAGTAGTAAATATCATAGCTTACAGCAGGTGGATAAAGGATGTTTTATGTTAATGGTACATGCCCACTAAGTATGCACACACTGGTATTTATATCACAGACATCATCGGAGACATTTTCTGGCAAAATAAACATTCATTCACCATTACCCCACAATATGATTGGCATTATTATACATTTTACATCAGACGTAAATTTCCACACTGATATCAGGGGCGATAATAGTGTGTCCTTAAAATGTTAACGGACATTACTATTTATTCCCTGTATTTATTTGTTGATGTGCAATGATCATACTGTATAATCTGTCGAAAATATAATTTTTTCAGTTGACGCATTTAATTAGTATAAATAATTAAAAATTACCATATGAAAATAGCCTGATACCACCGCGATTCACTGTCAATAAAATACATATTACTAAATGATTATATCTGTATAGTTGGCACTCGTCATTTTTAGAACTGGTGGTATAGTGACACAATTATACACTTATTTAATTCATGTAAAGAACATTTTGTGCGTACTGAGTGGGCATGCACTTTTAAACCCCCGGTTTGTGTGTATCTGTCCCATGGAGATAATCTGCCACTAATCACCGGGACAGCGGATGTTATATATTTGATATTTGTTTACAGGAGCAGTTATATAGTTGTCTTATATTTAAGGATGTGAATTGGCTCAGAGAACCTTCCATACACCGATATATGAGGCCAGAAAATGTGTCGAGCCGATGGCCTTGTCCCGATTTATTTTCCGAATTTCATCGAAATGTGTGCTTTAAATTAAGGAGGTTATGAGACGGCTAATTTAGCCTAGCTTGTTCATTCTACTATCGCACTCATTTTACTGGTGAGAATTGACTCTATGATCTTCCATACCCAGGGGAGTTGCTAGTTGCCCAGTGCAGTCATTTGTCAGTAAAATTTCCCGTGTGTCATTTTATTGGTCAATCATAATCCACAGAGCTATACAGATTATCAATCATAATGAGATTAGATAATCATGACCCCCGTGGTGGGGGTCAAGCCTGGTCATTATCATGACAACATGGGTACATGTACCGACTATAGAATGCGCACTACTTGGGAGTTGCAACCAGCGTAGCTGTAGTTATGCAGATCATCCACCCCACAAACACACCGCACAAATTGTATGGCATAACTGTAGTAGTTGAAAGAAAGTGTATATAATAAGCTGAATTCTTATGAACATATGATTTTATTTTTAAACTCCGTATGATGAGAGATAAACGCTACGAATAGCACTAGCTTGGTTGTCTCATGGACATTAGTTAATTGGTGATTATCGACCACGGAGTATCTGCTTGATTGACATATTGAACTGCAGATTATGTTTCAAGCGGGCGGGCAATTTGTTGTCAACCGTCAGAAATGTGCGGCGCATGACTAAATTTTTAATTTATTGATAATTTAATCCAACCCCTCATACAGGCGTAGCACAAGTCGAATACCGACGATTTCACCACCCAGCTGTAACTGAGGCGTAATTTTATTAAACAAAATTATCAAAAATCTGCGAAGAAAATAATGTGTAAATCACGATTTTGTAACAGTAACATTTCAAGAAATTTAACATGACATCATACGCGTACTTTTCATTTTTTTTGTATATAATAATTATTTGTATAATAATAATAATTTTGTATTAATTTTTTGTTTTTCATAGTACAATTATATTGAAATATTAATGAAAATGTGCGAATAGTAAACTATTAGACATTCCTATTAATTTCATTGAAAAATAGTGAATAAGGATATACTTGTCATTGCACATACTTTATACAAAATATGCATAGTAGTATAAAACATCAATATAATCATGTTGTAACGCCATTCAAAACATTTTCCATGTCTGTACTTGGCAACAGGTTTAGTTTGGTCGCTCTGCTACGCCGATAAACAAAATAACAATGATTACTAAACATTATTGCCATTATAGCACATTGTTGTTATTAAAGGTACATGCCCACCCATTAGGCACAAACTGTTCTTTATAGCATTTAAATTAGTTTATAATTGTGTCACTATTCCACCAGTTCTAAAAATTACGAGTGCCCGCTATACAGATATAAACATTTAGTAATGTGTATTTTACTGACAGTGACGCGCGGTGGTATCAGGCTATTTTCATATGCAAATGAGGCATATTTTTTTTATTATATATAATAATTAAATGCGTCACCTGAAAAAAAAATATTTTTGACAGATTATAAAGTATGATCATTGCACATACAAACATTAATACAGAGACTAAATACATGTAGTAATGTCCGTTAACATTTTAAGGAAACACGGTTATCGCCCCTGATGTCAGTGTGGAAATTTCCGTCCGATATAAAATGTTTAATAATGCCAATCAATACATGGGGTAGGGTAATGGTGAAAGAATATTTATTTTGCAAGAAAATGTCTTAGATGATGACTCTGATATAGAGAACATTTTGTGTCTACTGAGTGGGCATGTACCTTTAAAACAAATAGAAATGTTTCTTTGACTGCAGCATCATTATACTATGACCATAATAACATATACACGCTGCGTCTCACAATGTTTAGCATGTTCTACTAACATAAGTATGTCAGTTGAGCTACTTATAGTACATGAGTGATTTTGTTACCATGGTAACATGTGTACATATTGAAATACCCTTTCGAATCAGTGCTATCAAGCTTTCACAACACATACTATGTTCCGAAATAAATGATTTCTCCCCATATTTTGTTTATCAACAACAGGGCACCATTTCGATACAAATGGGTGATATAACTTGTTCAAATGGGTGATATCACTCATTCATTCTGAAATTGCTATATCATATAATAAGGACATCATAGCCTTTGTGGTTCTTCCAGTCAGCCTTTGTCGCCTATATAATAAGTACATATAGCCTTTGTGATCCCTCCAGTTAGCCTTTGTCGTCTATATAATAAGTACATATAGCCTTTGTGATCCCTCCAGTTAGCCTTTGTCGCCTATATAATAAGTACATATAGTCTTTGTGATCCCTCCAGTCAGCCTTTGTCGCCTATATAATAAGTACATATAGTCTTTGTGATCCCTCCAGTCAGCCTTTGTCGCCTATATAATAAGTACATATAGCCATTGTGATCCCTCCAGTCAGCCTTTGTCGTCTATATAATAAGTACATATAGCCTTTGTGGTTCTTCCAGTCAGCTTTGGCCGTCGATATAATAAGTACATATAGACTTTGTCGACTATATAATAAGTACATATAGCAATTGTGATCCCTCCAGTCAGCCTTTGTCGCCTATATAATAAGTACATATAGCCTTTGTGATCCCTCCAGTCAGCCTTTGTCGTCTATATAATAAGTACATATAGCCTTTGTGGTTCTTCCAGTCAGCTTTGGCCGTCGATATAATAAGTACATATAGCCTTTGTCGTTCCTCCAGTCAGCCTTTGTCGCCTATATAATAAGTACATATAGCCTTTGTGGTTCGTGGTTCCCCCAGTCGGCCTTTGTCGTCTATATAATAAGTACATATGGCCTTTGTGGTTCCCCCAGTCAGCCTTTGTCGACTATATAATAAGTAGATATAGCCTTTGTGGTTCCCCAGTCGGCCTTTGTTGTCTGTATAATAAGTACATATAGCCTTTGTGGTTTTTCCAGTCAGCCTTTGTCGTCTATATAATAAGTACATATAGCCTTTGTGGTTCCTCAAGTCAGCCTTTGTCGTCTATATAATAAGTACATATAGCCTTTGTGGTTCCTCAAGTCAGCCTTTGTCGTCTATATAATAAGTACATATAGCCTTTGTGGTTACCCAGTCGGCCTTTGTCGTCTGTATAATAAGGCCATATGGCCTTTGTGTTTTTTCCAGTCAGCCTTTGTCGTCTATATAATAAGCACATATAGCCTTTGTGGTTCCTCCAGTCAGCCGTTGTCGTCTATATAATAAGTACATATAGCCTTTGTGGTTCCCCAGTTGGCCTTTGTCTTCTGTATAATAAGTACATGGCCTTTGTTGGTTTTTCCAGTCAGCCTTTGTGGTTCTTCCAGTCAGCCTTGGCCGTCGATATAATAAGTACATATAGCCTTTGTCGTTCCTCCAGTCAGCTTTTGTCGCCTATATAATAGGTACATATAGCCTTTGTGGTTCCCCCAGTCGGCCTTTGTCGTCTATATAATAAGTACATATGGCCTTTGTGGTTCCCCCAGTCAGCCTTTGTCGTCTATATAATAAGTACATATAGCCTTTGTCGTTACCCAGTCGGCCTTTGTCGTCTGTATAATAAGTACATATAGCCTTTGTCGTTTTTCCAGTCAGCCTTTGTCGTCTATATAATAAGTACATATAGCCTTTGTGGTTCCTCAAGTCAGCCATTGTCGTCTATATAATAAGTACATATAACCTTTGTGGTTACCCAGTCGGCCTTTGTCGTCTATATAATAAGCACATATAGCCTTTGTGGTTTTTCCAGTCAGCCTTTGTCGTCTATATTATAAGTACATATAGCCTTTGTGGTTCCTCAAGTCAGCCATTGTCGTTTATATAATAAGTACATATAACCTTTGTGGTTACCCAGTCAGCCTTTGTCGTCTATATAATAAGTACATATAGCCTTTGTGGTTCCCCAGTCGGCATTTGTCGTCTATATAATAAGTAAATATAGCCTTTGTGGTTCCTCAAGTCAGCCTTTGTCGACTATATAATACATACATATAGCATTTGTGGTTCCTCCAGTGAGCCTTTGTCGTCTATTGTTTAAGTACATATAGCCTTTGTCGTTCCTCCAGTCAGTTTTTGTCGCCTATATAATAAGTACATATAGCCTTTGTGGTTCCCCCAGTCGGCCTTTGTCGTCTATATAATAAGTACATATGGCCTTTGTGGTTCCCCCAGTCAGCCTTTGTCGACTATATAATAAGTAGATATAGCCTTTGTGGTTCCCCAGTCGGCCTTTGTTGTCTGTATAATAAGTACATATAGCCTTTGTGGTTTTTCCAGTCAGCCTTTGTCGTCTATATAATAAGTACATATAGCCTTTGTGGTTCCTCAAGTCAGCCTTTGTCGTCTATATAATAAGTACATATAGCCTTTGTGGTTCCTCAAGTCAGCCTTTGTCGTCTATATAATAATTACATATAGCCTTTGTGGTTACCCAGTCGGCCTTTGTCGTCTGTATAATAAGGCCATATGGCATTTGTGTTTTTTCCAGTCAGCCTTTGTCGTCTATATAATAAGTACATATAGCCTTTGTGGTTCCTCCAGTCAGCCGTTGTCGTCTATATAATAAGTACATATAGCCTTTGTGGTTCCCCAGTTGGCCTTTGTCTTCTGTATAATAAGTACATATGGCCTTTGTGGTTTTTCCAGTCAGCCTTTGTGGTTCTTCCAGTCAGCCTTGGCCGTCGATATAATAAGTACATATAGCCTTTGTCGTTCCTCCAGTCAGCTTTTGTCGCCTATATAATAGGTACATATAGCCTTTGTGGTTCCCACAGTCGGCCTTTGTTGTCTATATAATAAGTACATATGGCCTTTGTGGTTCCCCCAGTCAGCCTTTGTCGTCTATATAATAAGTACATATAGCCTTTGTGGTTACCCAGTCGGCCTTTGTCGTCTGTATAATAAGTACATATAGCCTTTGTGGTTTTTCCAGTCAGCCATTGTCGTCTATATAATAAGTACATATAACCTTTGTGGTTACCCAGTCGGCCTTTGTCGTCTATATAATAAGCACATATAGCCTTTGTGGTTTTTCCAGTCAGCCTTTGTCGTCTATATTATAAGTACATATAGCCTTTGTGGTTCCTCAAGTCAGCCATTGTCGTCTATATAATAAGTACATATAACCTTTGTGGTTACCCAGTCAGCCTTTGTCGTCTATATAATAAGTACATATAGCCTTTGTGGTTCCCCAGTCGGCATTTGTCGTCTATATAATAAGTACATATAGCCTTTGTGGTTCCTCAAGTCAGCCTTTGTCGACTATATAATACATACATATAGCATTTGTGGTTCCTCCAGTGAGCCTTTGTCGTCTATTTTTTAAGTACATATAGCCTTTGTCGTTCCTCCAGTCAGTTTTTGTCGCCTATATAATAAGTACATATAGCCTTTGTGGTTCCCCCAGTCGGCCTTTGTCGTCTATATAATAAGTACATATGGCCTTTGTGGTTCCCCCAGTCAGCCTTTGTCGTCTATATAATAATTAAATATAGCCTTTGTGATCCCCCCAGTCGGCCTTTGTGGTATGTATAATAAGTAAAAAAACGATGTAAAATCAAATTTACAAATGAATTATTTTGCGTCATCTTTTTACTAGTTTCGTACGTTGATGCTGATAAACATATTTTTTATCATCGTGTGGATACCCATTTTCAAGGTAGATAACTGATGTCTCAAAATTCGGCATTCGTCCTATGCTTACGTAATGTATTGATACATAAAGCATGTTTAAATGAATGTCAGTGATTGATCATTGACTTATATTAATAATAATGCAATAATTATAATCGGTGTTTAGCTGCACCTGATAAACGATATGTTAATAGGTGTTAATCACTCTTTGTCCAATTCCGCGCGGCGCGATCGGCGCAGGTGCGCGTTTAGATAATTTAACAAAACACGTATATTTGTGGTAGATTATTGCATTAAAATTATTAAAATTATTAAAATGATTAAAGTGATTAAAATGATTAAAATGATTAAAATGATTAAAATGATTAAAATGATCATAACACATACTAATTCAGTCAATTCAATGACAATGTATGGTATAAATATCCGTTAACGGACGTACAAGCCACTTCGAACAGCCTTTGTAGCCTTTGTAGCCTTTACCAGCCTTTGGGGTGTTTAGGGTGACCGCGCTGGGGTGACCGCAGAGCGCAGCGTAAAGCGGTCATTCTTTCGCAGTTTAAAGTAAACTGCAATTAAAAGCGGAGCGCAGCGCTAACTGCGATATAAGTATTGCAATTCCGCAATCAACTCTTTGGACCGCAGTCAAATGATTGCAGTCCGATTGCGGTCCAATTGCAATTAATGGGAACGCGAATTGCAATCCTGCGCTCCAGGAATTGCAATTCGCCTGGTAAGAGAACCGCAGGCCACTCTGTAAATTATGTGTTCAGAATACCGACACAAAGCTACTGTGAAATGCTCTTTTTCCAACTCATTTGCTCGCAATTCATCTACATCTGATCTTTAACAATTCGTTCTCACGAAATGGCAATTCGTTCCCTCAATTTAACAATTCGTTCCCTCGAATTAACAATTTGTTACCACGATATAACAATTCGTTCCCACGAATTAACAATTCGTTACCACGATATAGCAATTCGTTCCCTCGAATTAACAATTCGTTACCACGATATAACAATTTGTTCCCACGAATTATCAACTCTTTACCACGATATAACAATTCGTTCCCACGAATTAATAATTCGTTCCCACGAAATGACAATTCGTTCCCTCAATTTAACAATTGGTTCCCTCGAAATAACAATTAGTTCCCACGATATAACAATTATTTCCTACTAATTAACAATTCGTTAAGTTTAGGGAACGAATTGTTGATTCGTGAGAACGAATTGTTAAATTGAGGGAACGAATTGTTATTTCGTGGGAACGAATTAATAAAACAAATAATTTTATGTCCATGTTTGGCTCCGTACATATACGACCGTTTAAAAGTGTGTGTCATGAATGGTGACTGGCTTCCTACATGTAGTGTATAGCATGCAAATGTATAAATGGAGGGGAACACTCGTCACAACTGATATAAGCCCTCTTTCGTCCGAAGTTTGACCAACTAGAAGATATTCTAATTGTGCAATCATATACCATTAATTCATAATACAATCAATACAGCTAATGTTTTAGAGAAAGGAGGACTTTTAAATGAGATAATCAAAACCCTTTCAGCACAAGAATTCCGCGGAATCAAATGTCTCGCCTTGTTCCGCCTTGACCTTAACCCTGGGGCCGGAGAAAACAAAATTAATAATCGTATATTCATCTACATATCATAGTAAAGGGATGTATAAAGTTTGATGACAGTAGCTGATAGGGTGTTGGAAGTAATGATCGTAACACGAAAACTTAACATTGAAAGTATTAAACAAATATAATTTGACCTTAACCCTGGGGACCCTGGGGACAGAGAAAAACAAATTGATAGTCATATATTCATCTAGATATCATAGTAAATGGATGTATAAAGTGTGATGACTGTAGCTGATAAGGTGTTGAAGTAATGATCGTAACACGAAAACGTAACATTGAAAATATTAACAAACATAGTTTGACCTTGACCCTGGAGACCCTGGGGCCCGCCAATTTATTTTTTAATATACCTATGTTCATGTACATATCATAGTAAACGTATGTATAAAGTTTGATGGCTGTAGCTGACAAGGAGTTGAAGTAATGACCGTAACACGAAACGTAACACGAAAACTTAACATTGAATGTATTAACAAATAGAGTTTGACCTTGACCTGAAGACCCAGGGGCTCGCCAAAATTGTTTTAATAGTGCTATGTTCATATACATATCATAGTAAACGTATGTATAAGTTTGATGACTGTAGCTGACAAGGTGTTGAAGTAATGACCGTGCCACGAAACGTAACACGAACACTTAACATTGAATGTATTAACAAATAGAGTTTGATATTGACCCTGGGCCGGTCAAAATTGTTTTAATATACCTATTTGCATGTACATATCATAGTAAACGTATGTATACAGTTTGATGGCTGTAGCTGACAAGGTGTTGAAGTAATGACCGTAACACGAAACGTAACATGAAAACTTAACATTGAATGTATTAACAAATATAGTTTGACCTTGACCCTGAAGACCCTGGGGTCAGTCAAATTATTTTTAATATTCCTATTTTCATGTATATATCATAGTAAACGTATGTATAAAGTTTGATGATTGTCGCTGACAAGGTGTTGAAGTAATGACCGTAACACGAAACGAAACACGAAAACTTAACATTGAATGTATTAACAAATATAGTTTGACCTTGACCCTGAAGACCCTGGGGCCCGGCAAAAATTGTCTAATAGTTCTATATTCATGTACATATCATAGTAAATGTATGTATAAAGTTTGATGGCTGTAGCTGACAAGGTGTTGAAGTAATGACCGTAACACGAAACGTAACACGAACACTTAACATTGAATGTATTAACAAATATAGTTTGACCTTGACCATGAAGACACTGGGGCCCGCGGCAAATTGTTTAATAGTCCTATTTTAATGTACATATCATAGTAACCGTATGCATAAAGTGTGATGACTGTAGCTGACAATGTTTTGAAGTAATGACCGTAACACGAAACGTAACACGAAAACTTAGCATTGTATGTATTAACACATATAGTTTGACCTTGACCCTGAAGACCATGGGGCCCGCCAACAAATGTTTAATAGTCCTATATTCATGTACATATCATAGTAGTAAACGTATGTATAAAGTTTGATGACTGTAGCTGACAAGGTGTTGAAGTAATGACCGACGCCGCCGCCCACGCCGCCGACTCCGGAAAAGCAAAACCTATGTCTCTCTTTCCGCCTCGCGGGCGAGACAATAAAAACGGCACATTTATTGCACACTTTCGCAATTATGTTGACGCTATATGAAACAAAGCACATGTTGTGTTAATATATTATGTAAAATCGCATTCTGCACATTTTATCTCGGAGTAAATGTGTTTCTGAAAAATTAAAATTTAATATTATCGAAATGAATATTGTTTTTGCAATTTGTGAATATGGCCGTAAAATATGGACGGACTCATTAAACATTGAATTATTTATTTACATCTCATCAACTGTACATACTAAAACACAGAACCATAATACAACACAGATACATGACTGTTTTGTACAATTGCCATTACATGAGAATTACAAGAGACGGTGCATTACCACGTTGCGCAAACAGTAATACATTCAGGTGTCACCGAACTACTTCGCCACAATCGCCACATTTCACAGGTTCGGTATTAAAGGTACATGTCCACTCAGTAGGCACAAACTGTTTCTCCATATCAGAGATATCATCTGAGACATTTCGTGGCAAAATAAGCATTAATTCACCATTTCTCCACGTATTGATTGGCATTATTATACATTTTATATCAGACTTAAATTTCCACAATGATATCAGGGGCGATGACCGTGTTTCCTTAAAATGTTAACGGACATTACATTTTTATTATCTGTGTTCATTTGATGTGCAATGATCATACTTTATAATCTGTCGAAACTACAATTGTTGTAGTTGACGCATTTAATTTGTATATATACTGAAAAAATAGCATGCCTCATTTTCACATGCAAATAGCCTGATACCACCGCGCGTCACTATCAGTAAAATACATATTACTAAATAATTATATCTGCATAGAGGGCATCCGTAATTTTCAGAACAGGTAGAATAGTGACATAAGTATACACTTAATATTTAATTCCCATAAAGAACAGATTGTGCCTACTGAGTGGGCATGTACCTTTAAGTGTGATGCCATGTTACAGCTGGTCTGTGACACGGGAATAGTCTGGATATATGTCAGCAGCACACTCACATCAAATGAATGTGCATATATGTGTTCTGTTTTGTAAGACTCTTGTACTGACTAACATATGTTATATCAGTTTGTATCACATGTATGTTAGCGTGCCTTGGATGGTCAATTATTGTCTGTACATACACGAAACAACTTTCTAAACAATGTACAGAACAAATAATATGCTTCCAGTAGCCAATTTCATCAAAACTGCAAAGTATACGTATGCTTACATGTCTCTGGATTTGATAGCTAATAACAGAGTACAGTAATGTGTATATATGGTATGTGTTATGTGGTTTGCCAGGTAAATGTGATACACTGTGTATGAAGCTGTGACTTACGTCACTGCTCGCGGGGTTTCCCCTATAGATGATGCAATACTGACAAGTTAAAATTAGCATGGAATTTCCTCGACTTGCTGTTTACATCGAAAGCAGACATGCACATGCGAAATAGTTATGACCAACGACAAATTGTGACTGTATTCGTACAATATTGATTGATGTACCTCAATCGTTTCTGTATGTAATGCGTCTACGGAGGTACCATCTGAGACACAGTCACTTAACTAAAATGACCTTATTTTGAGTCGTCTTGTTAATATAATTATGTGCTTTATATATATATTCATAAGTCAGCACTGCATTTTCTGATGAATGTCAATTACTGATGTCAGTGCTGGCTGCAAATTACCCAAATGGGACTTCTTAGTCAATTTGTATTCGGTATTTACACTTTTAACCAAGCAACCGACGTAAAGTGCAATACATACATTTATTTATTACTGTCTGAAAACTTTCACGCCGATTTTCGTCAAAATGCTATATATATTGCAAGTTAGTTTCAATTTGTAGAGATGCTAGCTCGCACCAACCAATATGTCCATTGAAAATATGGATTACATGAGAAAACAAATTATCATTAATGTTTGATTTTATCAATATGCGTATCACAGAGGCACCTTGGGAATTTTCATTTTCATTATATAAATAAGATAATGAGTACTTTATATACACACTTTCACATACTAAACATGATTCACTATTAATGTGTTTCAAATGTCAAGTTGTATCTCACCGAAAATACAGAAATAAAATTAAGCCTCAAACTGTAAATAATTCATACAGATGAGTCGCATAAAGGGATCTTCTCGAAACATGTTATATCAAATCAGTCACACAATACATTATCTATTGGGTTTTATTTATACATTCTTGACCAGCTGTTATTAGATTGTCTAAGAAAGAGTCTCTAATTAAGGTATCTTGCTAGGAGTATGTTATGAGTTTTGTTGCAAATAGACAATATATCTATCACCCTATGTGAGCCTCATTTTAGTGCCTCGTTCACATTTCAAACCCGGGCTATATAGCATGCTAATGGCGGAAAATGTAATGTACTTAAAATGTGCAAACATTCATGAATGCTATTTGTAGTTAGATGTTTGTAAATGTTCTAGTAATTTCATTAAATCTCATTTCAGCAAAAAAAGGCAGCTTTGTTTGAACAAAATTAATAGAAAAACATATTTTTAAGCACATAATAACAATACGAATGTGGCAATAAGTTCAACTTGTTCACGTATGCAATTATTTTTGTGCCAAGTAATGATATACATTTTGTAAAGCAACCCCATTAAGGACGGTATTTAGGTAACATTTAAAAACCATAAAAATGTGGTATAAGTGTACTCAAATACATATATATTGTAAACGCGGATATCATGTCAAGTGGTGGAAGACATAGTGAAGAATATTGATATTGTGCCGTGTTAAAGACATATATGCATATTTTTTGAAGCACATACTGTTCAAATGTTTCACGATTTAAATGAGCTTGCTTTCAATCCAATCCCATTTGTATAGTACTGTATATAGTAACATTGACATTGGCAATGAACTTGTAAACAATATGCAAATAAAATATGTTTAAACTAAATGTTTCAGCGAAATAGTGAATGTCAAAAATACCATGTCAGTGGCATCGTATGTTTGTAACACGTGTTCACACATATCCAGTTGCCAAATAGTTATGTAAGCCTTCAACTTATATAGGTTGGTAAAATGCTGAAAAAATGTTTCACCTTGTAAAGGTCAAAGCGATCGAAGTCGTATTAACGGACTGGAGATTATGTTTATGCTAAGTGTTTCAGCGATATATGTGACGATTATACCACAGGTTGAAGTAACGGACGAAGGTCGATAAAGACATTAAGTATACCTAAAAGGATCAATAAGTGGGAACAACTCAATTTAAAACAAGAAATGCGTCTGTCGAACGCGGATGCCACCTGCAGCATATTTGAGAAACTGTGACAAAGTGGTTAACCGAAAAGTGTGACGGACGGACGGACGGACGGACAGACAGACAGACAGACAGACAGACAGACATACGGACAGACGGACAGACGGACGGACGGACAGACGGATGGACAGACGGACAGACGAACAGACGGACGGTCCAAACACCACCCGTTTCTTCGAAACCCGGTGGCATAAAAATGTTTACTCCCTGTTAGAACACAATACAAGGTGCCTATGTTTGTAATGGACTGCCCGATACAGTCAACCGATTTATATAATTTCCGCCAATTGCAAATGTTAGGCAAATGTTAGCCCTCCGCAACGATATATTCCCAGATACGCTAGCCTCTATGTCAACACGTTTTCCAACTAGAGATTATTTTGTTCAACAAAATTCCTCATTTATCTTTAGTCGTAATACTTCGGTAATATTTTTCGGGCCTATACTACTATATGACAGCGAAAACATCTGCTTCAAACTAGACTTTTACGTCGTCCGGGCCCATTAAGAAACAGTTTGCATCGTAACAACATTATCTCCAATCGAACATTTGATCAAACCTACATTTATACCAGTCCAATGCGTCACGACAGACAATTCAATCGCACCAACATTTTATATCATTTCTCGGGAAGCGAAGCTATGAAACGGTACCAGCTGACGCGTCACCGGGAAAGTCACAGAAACAAATGTGCCCGATGTCTTCTTACTACATGTAGAGACAAATGCGGATCTTTGTTGGAACAAAATAACCCAAAATGCGTATTCGTTTAGTAGCCATGATCGATAACTGTGTATATAAATTTCACTTCATTTTTTTCTCACCGTACTCACAGTACAATCATGTATATTTTCACAGCATGTTCCTCAGTAGTATGTGTTTCTGATATTATAATGCATTTGGTTATATCATGATCTATGTAAAGAGGAAATAAATAAATTGAATTGAATTGAAAAAGAGAAGCACATTTAATTAAACAAATACCTATTAAAATAATATGCTAAAACTATTTTTTATAAAGACCATGTGGTCGAACATTTAATACAAAGAGTGACTATTAAAACAATATGTATACAACTATTTTGATACACACCATGTGGTCGAAAATCTAATAAAAATTTTACTATAAAAATAATAGCGTATACCTGTCCAGCTCGTCACATGCAATAAAATAACGTACATAACTGCCTGCGTTACTCTTGCCAAGATATCAACGTTTCTGAACATCTATTGTCAAATCGCAATCCAGCAGTTTGATTGACTGAGCCTGAGCTGTAACACAGAACAGGCTCTGTCAATCAATTTGCCTGACGTCAAGTACAATATTCAATAATTTTGAAAAAAATAAATTGACACAAATTGGCAAGATTAGCGCAGCCGGTAGTGTATTTGCGCAGACAAATGAAATCAGCTATACATGTAAAGTCTCGCACGCCGCGCAGGTGCCAGCACAGGTTGTTAAGTGCGTACCCGAAAACACGGGACAGTTAGGTGAGCAGTCCTGTGTATGTATCCTGTTTTCAGCACACCAAACGGCGAACGTACACACGAACGGATGTTGATAAAACACATCCGAGCCCTCTTCCATCGTGTCCCAGGCCTCGCATGCCGTATCTGAAATAGACCGGTATTTATTTTCTTTAGATTATATTTAGGGTAGGAATTGGTTCGAGGGCCTTCCAAATCCGGTATGTATCTGGTAACGAGGTTTACATTGGCCGAATACGTGCCGACTGATAACATATTCATTTTTGCTGTACATGTATCAGGCATTGCCTTGATACAAATATCCGGGTTTACAACTAATTGATGGGAGATGACCACGATAAGTTCTGCTTCGGTCAAATCCCATTAGTTATCATGTATCATTTATCACTTGTATTGGATGAATACAATATTGTTTAAAGAAACTAATTGATAACTGACGTTTCATTGGTCGAACGGTGTCACATGACGTTACCGAATCACGTCAGTGGACAGACGTCACGGAAACAAGTCCGAGTTCTTTTCCACGATGTGGTGGTTGGTTGGGAAAATGCGATGGGTAATTTAACGATCGGGATTCATCCTTACCAGAATCCCGATCAGAGACCTGGTTTGACCCTCAGGTACGTCTTTGGTTTTCTTGTATGTGAGTGTTGCATCTGGTTACACCCTTGTAAGAGTAATCCTAGCGGTATTACTTTTAGGAGAAGGGGCAAAGTGACTTTGGTGTGGTATGGACCTGATACAAAGTCAGGTTATTCTAATTTCAGGGCTGAATATATATTTATTTCAATGTAAATATTCCGTTCTCATTCGGGGATTTTCACCCCTATGCAGTAGGTTAAGTGTGGGATCGAACCCGTTGGCCCGGCCTTAAATGACATTAGCTGTTAATATGCAGTTAGACAACAGAAACTCAAATCAAATTTTACAAACACATTGCTGGCGTACGGGACGGTACGGGAGTAGATTGCAAAAGTTACCGTTCGAAACTAGGCTTGCAAGCGGTAGGAATTCCTCGGCTAGGCTCGGATTAATACTCGTTTCCTAACATTGCCTGATAAACTTGATATCAAAAGACACTAGCCTGGTATGCTCTATGTATATATTTAATTTATAACATAAAATATACGTTCACAGTGTATTAAAACTTGTAAATACCCTAGTGTAATAAATATGCCAATGTGACTGCTACAGAAAACAAATTAGTTGATCATCACATATTAACATTTGTGTCGATTTAGTATGAGATTCATTTATATAGTTCTTGATTGATTTCATAAGAAACTCGACATAGCTTCGTTTCTTATGAAATCAGCAAACCCGTTTAATAAATATCATATTAAATCATCACTCATGAAAAATCCTCTGTATACTGAATGTTAAAGATGTATTATATACGATACTAGATCGTGTCCTGTCTCAGCTGTCGTGTTTCTTATGTACGGAGTCCCGCTGGGTACATGGATTATTTTTTATTAATTCGTTCCCACGAAATAACAATTCGTTCCCTCAATTTAACAATTCATTCCCTCGAATTAACAATTCGTTCCCACGATATAACACTTCGTTCCCTCGAATAAACAAATCTTTCCCACGAAATGACAATTAGTTCCATCAATTTAACAATTTGTTTCCACAAAATATCAATTCGTTCCCACGGGAACGAATTGTTAATTCGTGGGAACGAATTGCTATATCGTGGGAACGAATTGTTGATTCGTCAGAAGGAATCGTTAAATTGAGGGAACGAATTGTTGTTTCGTGGGAAGAAATGAATAAAAACAATAATTCTTCGTCCCCTGCGGGGCTCCATACGTATGCAATCAGTCAATTAGTTTAATAAATCATAAATCAGAGATTATTTTTGTATTGCATACGTGCATGATCAAACAGTGAAGCTGTACTAGTCACCAAACCCGTGTCCTGTAACGAGCTAATTTGCATATTTATTACACTAGTATATTATGGATTTTAGTACACTGTGTGGATTTTTCGAAAGTGGTTTGATTGAAGATATATGACGATACTAGGACCGCTGGGTTGTTTCTATTGCCACCCATGGCTGTACCATCCTGACGTACATGTAACATCTATAAGAAATATTCAAAAATATTCAAAATATAATTTTTTTAATACTTTCAGCCCTTTCGAAAGGACTGAAATAAACTATTAAAAAGTTTATATTTTGAATATTTCGAAATATGATTTTCCATAATTGCGAGGTTAATTAAAGGTACATGCCCACGTGCCAGGTTATAATATAGGGACGCATATTTTTGTTCGACCATTCGTTAGATATGACCTCGTTAGGGTAAAATAAAGAGTCATTAACCATTTCCCGACGACATAATTGGCATTATTATACTTTGTGTATCAAACATAAATTTCCACACTGACATCAGGGGCGATAACCGTATTTCCTTAAAATGTTAACTGACATTACTACATGTATTTATAATATGTATTTCTTTTTTGATGTGCAATGATCATACTTTATAAGCTGTATAAATATTTTTTTTCTTCAGGTGACTCATTTAATTAGTATAAATAATTAAAATATATCGCCACCGCGCGTCACTATCAGTAAAATAAATATTACTGACTAAATTATTATATCTGTATAGCGGGCAATCGTAATTATTAGAACTGGTGGAATAGTGACACAATTATACACGTATTTAATTCATATAAAGAACATTTCGTGCCTACTGAGTGGGCATGTACCTTTAAGATGTTAAACTTTATAATCCAGTGAGTATAATTAGATTAGAAATTTAGGGCACAGAAATTGTTTCTAATTAACTTAATGTTTACATAGAGAGCTACCTTTCGCGTTAAAATATTTACAAAATTTAAGATATTTTCAATGAATCACGTTGCAAGTGAAATGGTCACAACAAATTCCGCATTTGTTATGACAAGTTCGTCAACTGTCAACATAATTTACAGAAATTATTGTATATCATCGTTTTTGTCAATATGTTTGTGTATCATCAATGATAAATCGCACGAAATATCGGTACGAAATCGCTTGGTTTGTCTCATATGGTCAGCTAGAGGTGATTTGCAAAGATGTTATGGGTGGGGGATACGAACGAATGCATATGAACGTACCTGAGAGGAGTTGAACTTCTAACGGCTCTGACGTATAATCCACGCCCAAGTAGATATTCTGCTCTGTCTTGACGGCACAACGTAGAAGCGTGCCGTTGTAGGACGGTGGGAAATTGACTGAATACCAGAATGCCGTGCAATCTATGCTGCATGATATTACGTCATCATTGCCGCGTCTTCCGAGCGTTAGACTCTGCCAGGTTCCGGACTTGTCCGTTTCTAAATCCAGAGTATAACCGTGCGGATATCCCATATCAGCTTGACACCTCAGTCTTTCCTTTTTACTGGTTCCGGTCGCCTGACCTACGACCATCGTTAGTGGTAACGTCAGTACTGGTGTTGTCGGGTTACCTGTCGAGATAAATACATTATACATGTATGTATCGTGAAAGAATGCCCAAGCGATCGGATTATTACGCTAAACAAACGAAAGAGCGCCATGGGCATCACCAGCCTTTTTGAAAAGGGGGGTTCGAGTTTCAGCTGTGAATCAACCGACATCTGTAACGGGTCGAGGGGTTGCCGCTGGACCCCTTACATATTTCTGTAGCTTCACAGTGCCGGAGAGATTTTATTTTCTAGAAGCCAAATGCTGCATTCGAGCATGTAAATAGCTCCTGGGAAATTTTTGTTCGGTCTGTTTAAGAAGCGTATTCTGAAAATTAGATATGTTGCAATATCGGTTTGGTCGCCGCTTGACAGTTATTTTGATAGTAGGGCATTTTGAGTATTAATTAATAAAACTATAAAATACTATTAATTGACTTATAGGTTTCATGTTTGTCCAACGTTTGACTTTTTAGCTAGTAGTTTTAATTATTTTGTTCATTTTCTGCATGGAGATCGTCATGTTGTTTACGAAGACGGACGGAGAGCTCCGGATTTGTGTCAATGGTTTGTATTTTGGCTGGGCCGAAACTCCGAAATGTTTCCAGCCAATGAAAACCGTCGATATATAATCGGGGTATTTACCCGAATGCATCGAAACAAACATGGCCGTTAGAGCGAAATTTTAAGTGGATGGAAAGGAAAGGAAAAACAATGTGATAAATCGCGGAATAAAGGTTGGAAATGTAACGTGAAATTGATTGTGGTATAGTATTCAATTAAGTTGATATTACCACTGTATTCATTGGGGTAATTTCAGTAATTTGATTCGTTAGAAATTTCGTCAGAATCGGTGGATTATAAATAAATAAAAACAAAAATGTCACCCCTCAGTGGATGTCCAGGAAAAATGTCAATCTAAATCCAACCATTGTAAATATAAACATAAATGGGATGGGGAATTATTTTTTGAACTTTTTTTTGAATCTTATTGAAATGAAATTATTTCCCAATAATGTCACCTGTGATTCAAACACGGTCCATATTCCGGGGGGGGGCAGCAGTGCACGTCCGCGTGATGCAGCCTAAATCCAATTTTAAAATTTCAGTGCGACCGTTTGTGTTACTGGTCTGGATGACGTAATGGCGCGTTGTTATAACATTCACGAGACACATGCATTTACGTTAGTGTTGCCCTTGGCCCCAGAATTGTAGCCTTTGTCTACAAGCCAATGTCCAAACAGCATGTGATGTACTTTTGTAACACTGGCTAATGAGCGGTGTCAAACATCCAGGCAGTTCCATGTAACAACGACTAAAGTTTACCATTTGTATGCAACAATTTTTTACATGAATTAAACTTAAAATTAATCTGAAAAACGCAGAGTAATTTCATGGAGCCAATTGAGCAGGTTTGTGTCGGCATGGTTCGCCTTCGCGTATGGAACCAGGATATATATATTGTTTAGTATTATTATTAGACTAAGTGCAACCGAGATTGCCACATATGTACAGTAGATACAACTGCATGTGATAAATTATTGTAACAAAACATCAGACGTTAATCTTTACCACCACTGATATCAGGGGCGATAACCGTTGTTATCTTTTTTAAAATGTTAAGGACATTGCTATTTTATACTCGGTATTTATTAAATGACGTCGCAAACATCACGTTTCCATTGACAAACCGTTTGTACATGGCTGACGTCGTTGTTGACAGCTTGGTAATGGACAAAAGGGATATCAGTATCACCATAGTATGCGTTGGTCGGATGTAACAATTAGCCAAACAAACTAATATTATGTTAGACCATTATAAGGTTTTGACAATGTCCAGCGTCTGGTAAATCGTTTGCCGTGGCACGGAGGGAATTGTTTGAACCACAAGGCCGTAGGCCGCGGGGTTTCAAAAATGTTCCAGAGTGCTCCGACGTCAAACGTTTAGCCACAGCTCGGACATGGTCGCAAACCGTTATTGGCCTTAACATTTTCGTATGAGATACTCGTGACAAATTGAGCAGTTATGCAGTTCAAAACGTTTGGTGCTTTGATTAGTTATGCTCCCCATGCAAAACAGCTCATTTACTCATAAACATTAGTCTGGAGCTGCATTGCAACCGTCGTGTGATGCACAAGCTAATTCAATTTTCAAAATTTCAGTGCGACCGTTGTTGAACTGGTCCGATGAACGTAATGGCGCGTTGTAGTAACGTCATGAGGACAAACATGCATTACGTGGGTGGGGTTGGCTTGGCCCCGGAATGAGCCTTGTCTACAAGTCACCCCACCCACTGTCAAACTAGCAATGACATTTGTGCTGTACATTTTGAAACTCCCGGCTATGAGCGGTGTCAAACAACGACAGTCATGTAACCTACGAATTTAATTTAGCCCATACAAATTCAAATAACCTATAAAAATGGTAATATGGGATCACAGTAATTGTTTTTTACTTTAAAGAAGGCATCTGAATAAGAAAAATTGTGCTTGAAACCAACAGCATGATTGTCTGAGCCATTCAGCTTGTGCTACAGCTCAGGCTGAGACAATCAAGTTGCATTGATTGCGAGTTGGAAATGCTAAATATACGTGCATACACGTTGATGGATCGAGGTAAGATTAACGCAGAACGGTTGTGTATACAGTATGGACTAATTGCAACGAAAAAAACAAAACGAAACAAATACGTGGCATACAGAGTAAACCGAAGACCTTGCCAACACAACACTGGGCTAATTATGGTGGTTGCTAAGTCGGTCTTTTAATGTACCACCATCAATTATAAAGTCGTCTTAAAATTAAAATGTACATAAGTATAAGTGAACAAGACGACATTACTACTGACCATTATGAGATCAAATTGGACTAGGCGTTTAAAATAATCATGAACTACAACGGAATTACCATATTTTATACCAAGATTGTAGGTCAATACATATTTGCAGTAAGACTGGATTAAAAACAAGAGGTTGTCAGAGGAAACGAACGATTTGCGCCCGGTGGCAAGCCAAAGGAACCCGAGGGACACTTTTGAAACGTGGGATTTGCCACGAGCGCATTAAGAGGACCTTTTGGAGACAATGCGTGTATGAAATAATTGGAAGCAAATTAAAAACAAGCAAGGAAACAGAAAATAAAATTAGGCCATTATTTACCCGAGCGACTGAGCGTTAAGGTTTCGAGAATGCTACAAAGTATGTGACCTCGATCCCAGGGCTTAGAAGGGTCGACACGGAACGGGACGTGGATTTGCCACCCCAGCGGCAGTAGAGGACCCATTGGGAGCAATGCGTGAGTGAAATAAGGAAGCAAATCCAAGCCAGGCCAAGGAATAAGGCCATTATTTACCCGAAGCGACTGAGCGTTAAGGTTTATGCGAGATGCCATCAAAGTATGTGACCCTCGACCCTGGGCTTAGAAAGGGGCGGCACGGAAACGTTGGACCTTTGCCGCCACCATCGCAGTAGAGGACCCTTGCAGCAATGCGGGTGTGGTGGAAATGTGAAGCACCAATCCAAGCAACGTAAACAAAAGAACATATAGGCCAATTATTTACCCCGAGCGACTGAGCGTTAAGGTTTCGAGATGTACACAAAGTATTGGACCTGGACCCTGGGCTTAGAAGGAGCGGCACGGACGTGGATTTGCCACCAAACGCAGTAGAGGACCCTTGCAGCAATGCGTGTGTGAATAAATATGAAGCAAATCCAAAGCAAGGAAAACAGAAAAATATAGGCCAAATTATTTACCCGAGGACAACTAGCGTTAAGGTTTCGAGATGCTCCACAGTAATGTTGACCTCGACACTGAGCTTAGAAGGGGCGGCACGGACGTGGATTTTGCCACAGTGCAGTAGAGGACCCTTGGAGCAATGCGTGTAGTGAAATATGAAAACAAATCCAAGCAAGAAGGAAACAGAAAATATAGGCCCATTATAATAATTTTGTGGAGAGACGGAACGGACGGACCAGACGGAACCGGACGCCTAAGACGGCCGAGGGGTATGCCATAAAGTCACTGGATTCATCCTTCGGAAGGCGGGCCGCAAATAAAATTGGATTGCCACTAGTGGTAAGTATACACGGTTTTGACCGAGATTTCGTGTAGGTTATCGCGTATAATCTTGGCGACCATTCATGTTATATTTGCAATTGGTTAAACGGACCTTACAATCTGCATGAAAGGACCCATTAGCGTATCTCATTACCACGGTAAATAGGTTTTGCAGAACTCTTGCTACCAAACTGAATAAATGGGCCTACCTGGGCATCTTCAGTTCAGGCATACACTGTTCCGCCTGTGACGATATGCGACACCAACACCAACACAACCAATTCCATCATTGGCGGGGGCGTTGGATTCGTGGCACGTTCGACTCTTCGGACTCAGCGATCCCACGGGTGCTGCCACCCCCCCCCCACGTAACCGAACACAGGGGCCCACCTACAACCCAATCCGGACCAGCCACCATTTTACTGAAAATTACAGGTAGAGTTTCGTATTAGCCTTTTGAACCATTACAGCCCACAGGTTGAAACGCAGTAAAACCATTGATTTACAAATAGGGGATCCAATGGCGGATTCAGAGGGAGGGAGGAATATTTTCTTTTGTAATTGAGAAGGCTGTCCGATTCTGTAAATAAAATAAAATAGCAAAGCATACTGTCAAATAAAAAGGGTGAACAAAATCATTAGATGAATATTCAGAATATTATAAAGAAAAGCCAATGCAGAAGACATTACCACCAAAACGTGCCGTTGAGCATGGAGGCATTATGTACTGCAAATTGAGTCGTTCTAGTTGCAAATCTGGGTTTCCCCCCTTCGGCGATATCCTGGATCCGCCCACTGGGATGATGTACTGTATATTAACCCGACCTTGGAGTCCGAGGATTAAACTGACCTTTTCTTTTTTGACTGCTGGATGCAGCATTTAACTCGGGGCCTCTCTGGTACCAAATTGTAACCACTTGCGTTTTAGTAAGCAATAAATAAACAGATGGTAGTTATTAACCAAATCCAATGAGGTTGTTCCTTTAGCAAAATCCGCCCTCATTAGATCCACACAATAGACAAATTACAGATATTTTACTTAACCGGTAAAATTGAGTAGGAAGAGAGAAATTGTCTAAGGGAAGCTATCGTGTCACACTCCAGTCAACGAGAGGATAAAACCCCAACCAATTATCAAACTTGGCTGCCTTTGTATCGGTGCATGCACTACAATGATTACTTCCCTTGATAGTAGTTATTTTCCAACATAATTTATTTGACAGGATTTCGAAACGTAAATATTTTTTCTGTTTCTTTTTAAAGGTATTATGCCCACTCAGTTAAGGCATAAAAATGTTCTTTATATCAAGAGGACATGATCAGATAACATTTCTGGCATAAAATAATCATTCATTCACTATAAACCCACGTATTGAATTGGCATAATTAATTTTAAATTTTTATAACGGACGTAACTTTCCACATTGATATTTCAGGGGTGATAAAACCGTGTTTCTTTAAAATGTTAAAGGACATTACTATTTGTTTTAAAGTCTGTATTTATTTGACGTCACCAAAATCATCACCGTCCATGTACAACGTATGGTTGGGGCTGGACGGTCGTTGTTAGGACAGCAGTAACTGGTAATGACAAACGATATAGGGTTATAGTATGCTAGTCGGTAATACCCATTAGAAAACAAACTAATATTATATAGACCCATTAGAAGGTTCGACAATGTTCCAACCGTTGGTAAGAAACGTACGCGTAGTACAAAAGTGCGCGTTTTTTCCCCGTTTACCCCACCCATGGACATCGTTACATAGGACGGAGATTATCCGGTTTACTATGATGAGCCCAAGCCCCAATCTCACCACCGCCCCCAATCCAATCCTGGCACCCCAGTCTTAATTACCCTACCCCAGGTTCGTGATACCCCGCTGTGTTGACTCCCCAACCCAGCAATTATTTCCCCACCCCCAGATTCGTGATCCCCGCAGTGTGGACTCCCCCACCCAAGGCATTAATTTCCCACCCAACCCCCAGCTTCGTGATCCCAGTTCCCCGTTGTTTGACTCCACCCCCACCCAGCATTATTTCCCAACCCCCAGGCTTTGATGATTTACCCGCTGGTGACTCCCCCAACCCCCATCCATAAATTATTCCCTACGCCCAGCTTCGTGATTCCCCCGTGTGTGACAACCCCCACCCACGCATTATTCTTTCCCACCCCCAGCTCTTCGTGATTCCCGCGAGTTTGTACTCCCCCACCCAGCATTATTCCCACCCCACGCTTCGTGATCCCGCATGTGTGACTCCCCCCACCCAGCATTATTTGCCCACCCCCAGCTTCTTAGTGGAATTCCCGCTGTTGTGATACCCCCACCCAGACATTATTTTCCCACACCCAGCTTCGTGATCCCCGCCCCCTGTGTGACCCTCCCCCACCCCCCACCCAGCATTATTCCCACCCCCACCCAGCTTCGTGATTTCCCGCTGTGTGACTCCCCCACCCCCCCCAGCATTATTCCCACACCCCAGCTTCGTGATCCCCGCTGTGTTGACTCCCCCACCCAGCATTATTATTTCCCAAACCCCAGCTTTGGTGATTCCCCACCATGACATTGGGTTTGCGTTAGTGTGAATTTTTCCGCCAGATTTTTAAGCATAAATCTAGGACCCGGTCTTTACATGCGATAATTATCCTTTCTGGAGTTGCTTACTCCCACTAGTCGGCCCTGTTTGTTGCTTTTGTATCATTGCCATGTGTACATTCTCAATTTATTTGTCATTATCTGTCCATAATCAGAGCACCCTCATTGTTGTTATCATAGTTTGTCACCCACTCTTTAATTGTACACGTTGGAGTAATACTGCCTGTTAGAAACTATTATCAAACATCAGATGTTACTAAAATCTCGTCACTGTTCGTCTTTTCATTGCCCAAGTAGATATAGTTTTTTCGTTCAATAATTTCCCTACCCCGATTTACGAGGGCCCGCTACCCATTCACCCCCTGCGTGAACAGGAAATAATCTGATTTATTTTTAACCGTATTGCTGAAGACGGATACGACATAGGGACGTTACAGAATATGATACATTAACCCAAGCGTTCAGGATTCAAACAGCAAACGCACCAAGTATTTGCTGACCGACCCTGGGCTTAGAAGGGGCGGGACGATCATAGTACATTTTCACAGGGTGGGATTTAGAGATCCATATTAGAGCAATGCCTGTGATAAATATCAAGCAGATCCGTGCTAGGAAACATAAATGAAATTAAAGACATTTACCTGGAGCGTTAAGATTTCAAAACGTACCAAAGGTATGTTGACCTGACCCATGGGCGGTTGGCGGTATGATCGTGGATTTGTCACCAAGAGCGGGTAGAAGGACCATTGTTCGCAAATTGCCCGTGTGGTAAATTGTGAAGCAAGATCCAGAGGAAAGAAAACATAAATTTATAAGCCATGTTTAGCCTGTCGAGCGTTTAAAGGTTTCAAACGATCAAAGTTATGCGACCTTGACCCTTGCTTCCTCGGGGCGGGGGCGGGATGATTAATGGAATTTGTCCACAGGGCGGTAGAAGGGACCATTGGAGAAATACATCTTGTGAAATGTGGAAGCAGATCCGAAGCAAGGAAACATAAATTAATAAGAACCATTTACACGAAACGTGTTACATTTTTCGAACGCACCGAGTCTGTGACCATTGAACCCTGGGGCAATGAGTGGTGCGAAATGTGGGAAAGCAGATCCGAGCAAAGGGAAAACGAGTGTTTAACGGTTTCGAACGCACCAAGTCAGTGACCTTTTGACACTGGGTCTTAAGGCGGGGGCGGGACGAATGTGGATTTATCACATTGGCGGTAGAAGGACCATTGGGAGCAATGCGTGTGGTGGACAAATGGCCAATATACATGCATAGATGTTGATGATCATGCAAGATTAAACACATGCGGTTGTGTATACAAAAACTAATTCATGCCTGCATACAGAGTAACCGAAGACTCTTCCAAAACAAAACACATGGCAAAGAGTTTGTCAGTTGAAAGTGTACACATTTATTAAAGAAGATGGTGGTAGCTAAAGTCCATCGTAATGCACATTATAAGCCGTCTAAATTAAAATGTACATTAAAACGCAACCCCCAAATTGACAAGAACGACTCACCTAAACTGGACCATTACGAGATCAATTGGACGCGTTTAAACAATCATTTATCTTACACTACAGTTACCAAGGTAAAATTAGGTGGCAGAACTCCGCTGCCCAAACTGGATTAAATGGCATACCTTGGGCATTCAGTGTCAGCGCTACACGGAATTTGTCTGTAACGCGGTCACCTAACACAATCCGTTTCCACCATTTGGGCGGCGGGTTGGATTCGTGCACCGTTCGACTTTCGGCGTTGTGGATCCCAGGGTGCTACCACACCGTGACCAGAACACGTGGTCCACTGTCGGCACCAAGCGGACCAGCTGCCGTTTACTGAATATACAGTAGAAGTCCGTTATTAGCGTTTTGAAACCAATACAGCCCACAGGTTGGAAACGAAGTATAGGGATAATAAAATGGCGGATTTCAGTGGAGGGAAGCGGAGTTTTTTGGTTTTGTAATTGAAGAAGCTGTTGATTCGATTTAGATAAAATAAAATAAGCAAGCACTTGTCAAATAAGGGTGAACTCATTAGATGAAGGTTCCAGAATATTAATAAAGAGTCCAACGTCAGCAAGACATTACCACAACGTGCCGTATAACATCAAGCATTATTGTACTGAAAATTAGTCCAGATATTTTTCAACTGGGACCCCCTTCGGCGATATCCTGGATTCCGCCCACTGTTTTGGATATACTTTACGGGAAGATGACGTTGGAGTTGGAAGCGATAATTGTCAAGGGAAGAAGATCGTGCCACAAAAACGTCAACGGGAGGATACATGTAAAACCACCAATTGATCTAACTGGGCTGCTTGTGCATGAAACTACAATGATTACTTCCCTTCAGAGTAGTTATGTTTCCAACATTACTTTTGACCAGATTTAGCAACTTAGGGTCAGAAACGACCTGGTAATTTAACGTATAAAACATGTAAAATATTTGGTTTCCGTTGTAATTTGAGAATAATGTACATTCCCACTCAATATCACACCAATGTTCTTTATATCAGAGACCATGATCCGATACATTTTCTTGGCAAAAATTAAACATTCATTCACTATTAACCCTAACGGTATTGAATGTCATTATTATACATTTCTTTTATATCAGACGTAAACATTGCACAGTGATATCAGGGGCGATAAAATAGTGTTTCCTTAAAATATTAATCCGGGACATTGCTATTCATGCTCTGTATTTATGTATTGAGGTGCATTATTCTTACATTATAATCAGTTGGACGAATGTAATTATTATACAAATAAAATTAAAAAATATTATGCCTCATTTGGCATAAATGCATATAGTCTGGGATACCAACAACACGCCACTATCAGTTAAAATAAAATATTAACTATCATAAATTATACCTGTGTAGCGGCCGCTCGTAATTCTTTTGTAATCATCGTAAACAGTTTGTGCCTACTCGAGCGTGGCATTGTGCCTTTAAGGACTGAGTTCATAGAACACAATCCATTTATTTTCGAAGGCACCTAGGTTCGTAAATGTGGAGTGGATATTTTTGGTATTAAAAATGCATCTGACGATGTTACTTCTTTAGTGGTATACTATACCATGGTGAATTTACATTGAACCATGTATAACTCAAATTGTGCATGTTCACGTGCGGTTACAATCAACAACAACGTCGCCCCACCCCAAAGGTAAGGTGCTATGTGATATTTTTCTTTAATATGACAACGGAATTTTTGATGGAAATATGGGGCAGCAACCGGCGTTCTCATGAGCCACATTTTGGTGGTCTAGGGAGTTCGGCACAGACTTATGTCGTTTTTGTGAATAATCGATTTTCCTTCTCATTGAAACGACAGAAGTTTGGGCGAAAATACAAAGGCCACAACATTGCAGCTTTACAAGACGCCGTGTGATGCGCTTATAATTACATCGAGAATCCGTTAACTAGTAAGGAGAACATTTAAAAAGATTACTGTACTTTGAATCAGATAGGATTCTGGAAGTTTCAGTACTTGTTGATGTTTTTAGTACGACGTGATTTATACACCTTGAATACTGCATTGAGTACCAATAAGGAAGGGCCATGATGGCACCTAATTCGCTCACCTTGAGACTCCATGAACTACCAGTAAGAAATGTGACAAATTTTAGTTCATGTGTTTTACCAAAAATTAGTGCTATTTTTGAGATGGCGGTCAATCTTGGATTAAGCGATGACTCTTCATTTTACAAAATCTGAAAATGCTTCAAGCCCAAGGATCTTAACTTTCCTATGAAGTTTGGCCCAGCATCGGCCATGAGGTTCCATGAGTAAAAAGTACGTTTCAAAATCTTAGAATTTTAGAAAATGGACCTTTTGGTAGGCCATCATGGATTGACATAAGCATCCGATTTCCGACAAATATTGCACCAGAGCAAATCACTTTCATTCGATACCATTCAAAGTTTTATATATGGCTAAATGAGCATAATTTCGGTCAAAAATAAAATTTTGGACCCCAATTTGACCCCCACGCGCCATCCGCCCATTTTTGACCCCCGGGGTCACCATTTTTACACAACTTTGAAAAGAGCATTGTAACTTCGATCATTTTCTACCAAGCTTAGTCGAAAATTACCGGGTTCTGAGGTTTCTATGAGAAGGAAGATGTTTTTTTAAGAATTTATGCTATTTTTTAGACGGCCGGCCCATCCTTGGATAGCGATGACCACCATTTTTTTAACAAATTCTGGAAAAGGGTTTCACACCATGGACCATAACTTTTTAGTTTTGGCTACCATGGGCCAAAGCGGTTCATGTGAAAATTAATTTTGAAAATCTCTAATAAAAGAACGACCTTTTGACATTTTTTTTTTCGATTTCGGCGGCCATCTTGGATTGGACATAAACAATCCGATTTCGACAAAAAATGTACCAGAGTGATCGCCTCCATTGAGCAACCTTCGATTTGATATTAGAAAACATGACCATATTCGGTCAAAAAATAAAAATTTGTTTGACCCAACGGGCCACCCGCCCATTTTTGAACCCCGGGTCAACCATTTTAACAACTTTGAAAGAACATTGTTACATCCAAATCATATTCCTACCAAAGTTGCGTGGGGAAATCCGGCTTAGATCGGTTTCATGAGAAGAAGATTTTTTAAGTAATTTATAGCTATTTTTAGACGGCGGCCATCTTGGATTAGCGATGACGTCCATTTTAACAAATCTTGAAAAGGCTACAACCCCTATGGACCATAACTTATGTTAGTTTTGGCTACAATGGGGCCAACGCAGTTTCAAGGGGAAGAAGAATTTTGAAAATTCTCTAATAAAAGAAAACGACCTTTTGACATTTTCGGGCTTGCCAATCATTGGATGGACAGAACAATTCCGATTTCGGAACAAAAATACACCAGGAGTGATCGCCCTCATTGATATTTCTTCAACTTGATAGAATGAAACTTGACCCATATTTCAGTCAAAAATCTAAAATTTGAACCCCAATTTGACCCCACGGGCCACGCCCATTGTTTTTGAAACCCGGGGTCCCACCATTTTAACAAACATTTTGAAAAGAGCAATGTTACATCGATCATCTTCCTGGCCAAGTTTTGTTTGAAATCCGGTGGGCGGTTTCTTGAGAAGAAGAAAAATTTTTTTAAGAATTTGTGCTATTTTTAGACGGCGGCCATCTTGGATTACGTAATGACGTCATTTTTAGAAAATTTGTTTTTTAAAAAAATCCCCCCTACCTACAGACCATGACCATGGAAGTTTGGTGACTAATCGACCCCAATTGGTTAACCGAGTTCACGGACGACGGACAAACGGACGACGACGGGAACGGGAAAAACCCAGGACAAACGGAGACACATTGCGGTAACAATAGCTCACATGAGGCTTCGCTCAGGATTGAGCTCAATAAGAAATATTGATTGTTTGTATGTTAATTGTGCTTCTATCGTAACATGTATTACAAAGACAAACTATATGTGGTTACGGTTTTGTTGTACCTGTAGTAATTAACCATTTAGGGTGAGTGGAGTGACCTGGTGATTTTACACAATGCACAACAATGGCCATTGTAGATTTTGGAAATGAACACATTTTGATAATCCAATTTATCAATCAATGGTGTATACAATCGACATGATAATAATTGATACAACGTTTGTAACTGACTGTCATTACTTTTATTAGTTAAGTGTATCATTTGCTGTAACGTGTCAAATGGCTACAACAGTTGACCTGAACCGAATCAACCTGTCCCATGCTTAATATAGGCGGCAGATGGAAACTCATTACAGTATACGTTAAGAAGAAAAAACAGGGTCAGTATGGACATGTTTTTGGACATGTTTATTGCAATTATATTGGCATGTATTGTAAAAACAATACAAATAGTTTTCAATAAATACAAATGTACATGTTTACACAATCCACCACAGACATATTACGGGAGAGAACAAAAAACATAATCCAAACGTGAGACAAAGAAACAGGGTCCAGACACATTTTATTCAAATATACAATCACATTTACGAAGCAATGGTTGGTGTTCAATAAATTCAGTCCTTAACGTATTTGTTAGTATAATGACTGGACTATAGTACAATTGAAAACGAGGGCGCTAGGGCCGATCGTCGACTACGTCATTGCATGAGATGGTGGGCCATTACATGTATGTCAGTCGCCAGATGGAACTAGTGGGTTTTCTCCGGGTGTTTCGGTTTCCTCTCAGATGTCTGTGCTAATGAATACAATGTGCATTTATATAAGAGTTCACGAGCATGTTAAACTTTGTGTTAACCCTTTCAAACATACAGGTAAGAAAGCACCATGTGTAAACACTGTATATTCGGATGATCAGGATTACATGTAACACGAATTTTCTGTCTGACATTACATATTGAAAATCCGGGTTATATCATGATCTGCAACATTTTTCACTATTGTTCACCATATTTTGTCATTAATGGAATGTTTCAAAATTTAGTATGAAATAGCCAAATTGAATGTATACGGCGCAGGGGACGTAAAATTATTGTATTCATTCGTTCCCACGAAATAACAATTTGTTTCCTCAATTTAACAATTGTTAATTCCAGGGAACGAATTGTTAAATTGAGGGAACGAATTATTATTTCGTGGGTCTCCGTAAATGTAAGATATCAATGATTGAAATGATAAATCATAGTGACATAAATGCTTACATATAGTATATGTAAGCATCTATGTCACTACGATTCACCATTTCAACCATCGATATCCTACATTGGCTTTACATATAAGTTTGTAACATATACGTTTATATACGGCCATGCGCTTGTTGTTATCGATCATTGACAATTGTGACATACATGCTTACCTATAAGCTGGCAATCAGGTCCCCCGACCCAATCCCTATTCGGGTCACATTTGATTTCATGTGACCCGACGGCAAACCCCGTCCTGCACGTAGCCATCGCCGTCGATCCGTATGTCGTTCCTGTTCGGTCGGATATATCAGTATTGTTCCAAGCAGCTGCGCCACAGTCTATATGTTAGACAAAAATGAGAGTGAATAAGTTGAACGCCCAAGCTGAGCCAAGCTTAGTTAGGCATCCAACAGACCACTGGGTTGGAAATACATGTACTATGCACGTATGTTTGATGCTTACGGCGAGGTTTGCACATACACGTTCAAGTGCTGTAACCTCTCGGCCACAACCCATCCCTCTATATACATGTAAGCCGAGTATTGTTCATCAACGACTATCGTTCACGTGTATGATAGTGTGTTTTTTCTTTATGCGTAAACCCCTCCCACCCATTTAAGTGCGGAACCCCCCCCCCCCCCCAAATCAACAATTCACGAACAAATTACCACACTGAGAGCCGCTGCCTTGGCCATGCAATTGGAGCGATTGACTATCCACCATGCATTTGCAGATGATGCTTACTTTAGTCATTTTAATTAACTGTTAATCATCTCTGATGTATATTATATCTATGTAGTTTACTTTATGTACAGGGTTACATGTTAATTACATATATATATAATATGCATCAGGGATCCTGGTGAGCCGACAGTCCAGTGCGGATGGCCGAACATATGTTCTGTCAATGAACAGACATTACATGTTTAATATTACTCAGATACAGTATGTCAACTGTTTGTAACACTATTTTATCCCGTCAACACAGTGCGTATGTGCCGTGAAACACGGTGCCGTGAAACAGTTTTGATATCCTGTCAATACGACCTAATCACTGTGTATGAATATGTGCGGCGGCGGGGGATATTTTTTTTTGCATTTGAAAGCTTTTTGTAGGTGTTGACGGGATAAATAGAATAGTAGGTTAGTGCCGTGAATGGAAAAATATCTGGCGCGGCACGGAAACGGGATGTGCCTTGCCAGATATTGACGTTAGTACAATATCACGGCATTACGATGACCATAATAAGCTACTACGATGGTGATAACAGAACTACATTGCAGTTATAGAGAATCGTAGCTTAGTGTCGTGAATGGGAACAAATATCTGGCAAGGCTTAGGAAACGGGATGGGCGAGGCTCTGCCGAGCACATCCCGTTTCTGTGCCGCGTCAGATATTTTCCCCATTTACGGCACTAACCTACTATTCTACTTATCCCGTCAACATTACAATTAGCTTTAAGATGCCAAAAAAAACAACAAACAACCCCGGCCGCGTTTATATCCAATTCCATTACATACTCCATTAGCCCCACGTGATTGATTGGTTAAAGCTTGGTTGAAGTCATTAATATCCACGGCGTACGCTATTGACCGGCAACGTCGCTGTTCCATGAAGTGCGACAAACTTGACTTAAAGAAGATGCTTCTTAAGTTTAAAAGAGCTGCTGGACAATCCATCCCACAAGACAGCTTAGACATATGCAAATTTACAAATTATATCAAGTAAACAATCATTAGTATTTCAATCTATGGTTGGAACAGAACAATACAAGTATTTTATTTCAACTTTTGAAAGTAACTGTAGAGTTTCTGTGGAACGTTAGGGGAATCCATGTCCAAAAGATATGCCGTCAGGTGATCAGCACGCGCACACCAGTGTGACTGTATTGTTTATGGTATGTATCGTATATAGCTGTGGTATGCTAATAATGTATTTTTTTGTTTCCTAATTGATAAAAGCTACACAACTGTCAATGTGTTCCTTTAACGCCAAATTTGGATATTCACATTTTGAAACTGTCAGAAAATGTAATAGTTTAGGAGCTCAGGGGGGGGGGGGGGGGGGGGGGGGGGGGGGGGGGTGGTGGGGGGGAGGGTTGGGGGGGGGTTCTGTGTGCGTGAAAGCGACAGAAGGTTTCTCTTCGGATTCTTACTCTGCAACACCTCACGAGCAAGAATTGCGAGGGTGGACATGCCAAACAAGTAGACGAATGCTGTGGCCGCCATTTTCCAAGATCGCCGCCATAGATTTGGAAATTGTTTTCAAATACGATTTATTTGATGATAAGTAGATTTATGTGAGCAATAAATAGCGATATATGTAATTGGTAAACACATAATTAAATATGCATCATATTCCTTGAAATTCAGCGCACAATCATATTGATAAATACAAAATGGCCGTCAAAAATGATTGAAAAAACTACCATATCTCACCATATCCACTGGCGCGAATTGCTTATTTTACTGTACTTATGCGGATTTATGTATATTAACATACATATCAACAATTATTAGCCACTACGATCCAGGAATGTTCACTTCCGATGCCATTGATGACTTTGACCATGAAAGTTCAAGTCTATATGAATCAAGCTGCCACGACACAGTCACTGTTCTATATCAGGATAAGCGTCCAGCAACTACATGTAAACCCAACATATCCAACACAGATGTAACGCATGGTAACCGCACATTTCAAACGCACCTCTCCTGTCAGAATGTAAAGGAGTTCTCAAAGCCACCAAAGCATCCAGATTTACCACAAGACTAATATTGTAGAAACCGAAACCTATGCAACAGATACGTCAGCGATGAAAACAATAGATACGGCTTGGCCAATGGCAAGACTGGATCTGAGTAAGCTAGATGAAAATATTGTTTCCGCACTTCCATCATCACAATCTATGCCATCATGGAATGCCAGCAACGCGATTTGGACGCGCGAAGAGCTACCCGAGTTTTTCAACAAGAACGGCGTTCAGAAATACGGCTCTCAGCTAGCTACATTAGCCAATCTCAAAGAGGCTGTTGCTACAAAGGACATGTACAAGAGTAAGGATGATCTATACTCATTTGTAGAGCAATCAACACAGCTGATAGACGACCTGAAGATATTCATTGAAACACAGAGTGGGGAAAATGACAATTTCAAGTTGTGGACTCAATTCATTGAAATGGTGTCGCTCATACACGACGTCCTCCGAGCCGATAGGGAGGGAAACTGGGATCTTCACCTTGATGGTGTGCAACGCGCCCTATCTCTGTTCGCTGCATTTGACTCCGTAAACTATCTCCGCTGGTGCTCACTATATCTGGAAGATATGAGGAAAGTACCACATACTGCGCCAGCCGTCCACAGGAAATTCATCAAAGGAGCGTTTTCCCATAAACAAACACCAGGAAACTTCAAGTCCGTGGGTGGAGATCAGCTACTCGAGCAGAAAATTAACCGCTCCCAGAAAAGTTCGTCGGGCATTATTGGCAATACACAACAGAAAGCCTTTGTAGCACAGTGGGAGATCATATACCATGAACAGTTATCGGTTAGCAACACACATCGCCGGCTATGCGGTACAGAAACCAATGTGCATGAGTCAATAATTAATCACGAGCTCAGAAACGCCGCGACGAGTCGCAACGAGAAACACCTTCAAGCCATGGTACGTTTCATTGGGGAGAACTGTAACCCTTTCACAGAGAGTTGTGGGAACCAATTGCAGAACATCGTAACAAAAGAAATCATGACAGACATGTTACAATGCATATAAATCGGTCAAAAGAAGTACTCACACTTCAGAAAAGAGCGGTTCATTGAAAAAAATGTTCGCCTGAGTGGTACTATACATAGATCCAATATTAAGACGATGAAATCGATTCATGACAAACCAAAACATGGACCTTCAAAGAAGAAGAATCGTTGATGTGATGGCCAACAAGAGGAGAGTCCGTACAAAGAACCTTTCAACGTTTGGCGAATTATGCGAAAACTTCTCAAACATGATAGATAAAACAGCACACACGCCACAAAGAACGGCTGACTCAATAAAGGATTCTAAGAGACAACGCCGGATAAAGGTTCGACCAATAGAACTCGCGTCCATAGGAGAAGAGACACCGCTACATTGATACATTTTGGCCATCCGGCAAGAACAAATTGGCTCTTGAAAGACTGCTGTATGAACACATATCAGCGTCAGCAATAGCTCATCCATCAGACGTCCAGACAGTGGTCAGTCAGCTATATCGTATTAATAACTATCATTGTCTTGAAGTGCAACAAGGTGTGAAACGAGAACTGCCACAACTTGAATCGAGTATAGACGAAGCAGACGGGCGAATTATTCCTCATATCATGAATGCAATAGCCAATGAATGTTCTAATACTATCAAATGACACAGACGTCATAGTTGGCATCCTGTACTACATGGGAAAGTTTCGTACACATGGATTTGAGCAGTTGTGGTTAGAGCAAGGTTATCAGACACAATTCGCTATATCCCACTTCACGTAATGTCCGAACGCATTGGGCCTGTTGTAAGTGCAGTATTGCCTGCAATACATTGCCTCACTGGCTGTGACAGTACGAGCAAGGTCGGAACAAAACCTGTAGCAGTGAAATGTGGTGCAGTTTCTTTCCTGACAGACTTCGGAAAGCTGGGACACACAAAATATCACTCGTTTGTCTGTGCTGAAGAATACTTGGTACAAGTCATCAAACGTGGAACATCCTGCAAACATTTCACTGCGTTGAGGAAGGAAATGTACAACCACAGTAAAGGGAAAACTATGGAACTGATACCACCGACAAGTACTGGCATTCGAGCATCGCTGGCAACCTACCACATGACCCATCTCTTGGACAGCACGAGGCAAGATCCAGATCCACAGGAGTTTGGCTTCTACATTGAAGACGGTCTTATGTTACCAGTCAGAAAGGCAAACAATTTACCTGCTAGCATAACCACTACGTGCACATGCGGCAAGTGTACCCGATCTACATGTCCCTGTCGTGAAGCTGAAGTGTCATGTTGCCGGTTTTGTAAATGCCAAAAGACTGTGTTTACCAAATGCCAAAACCTTATTCAGAAGAACTTAAAATAAAAAATAAACTATCTAGCATAGTGCATACCGCATTTGCTATGTAATGTATTGTTAATGAAAATCGGTAACATTTGGTAGCAATTGTTATCATGAATGCGAATCTTCACTTCTAATATAACCAAATTAGGGCATACATTTTGTAACACATTGAGGTCCATTGATATTGCATATATATGAGCCGTCAGTTGAAAAAAAAGCACCTTACAACATTTGCAACACTTCTAGATAAAATTAATTTCATAATCGTCCACGTCGAACATCGTATGCCTTCATCAGACTACGCGGATGTGCAGCTTGTTCTGGTACTTTGCCGGTCGCATATATCGTAAGATTCATTTTCTCACCCGGGGGCCAAGTAAACAACCAAACGGTACTTTTAGTTTGTTGAGGATTTGGCAGCCATTTTGTAATAATGTCATAGTAACTTCTGGATACAGCATGCTAGACAAAGTATGTATGTAACGAGGCATTTGCATTCATTCAGTTAGGCGCTGTTCAAATACATTTGTGAATCAATACATCTTATTTTCATATAGTATCCAAAATATGGCGGCCATTTTGAAAATTGGCCGCTACAGCCCACGGCTACATTTTTAGCATGTTCACCATCGCAATTCTAGTTTAGGAGGCAGATAAGATTAAGAATCTGAAGAGCAACCTTCTGTCGCTTTCACACACAAAAAACACCAAAAACCACGAAAACCCATTACACAGGAAACAAGTCGTCTATTAGTTAAAAGTACATGTGTATACGTCTGACATCGCGTAATATATTAATATTTATAGTTCAACATACATACAGTAACCTAAATAATTAGTGATTGTGAATATGATCGGATATGGTAGGTTTTCAATCATTTTTGGCGGCCATTTTGTGATTTTCAAAATAATTTTGAGCCGACTGTAAAATAATATGATGCATATTTGATTATGTGTTTACCAATGACATATATCGCGTTTTAGTGTTCACGCAAATCTACTTTTGATAAAATAAATCTTATTTAAATATAATTACCAAATCTATGGCGGCCATCTTGGAAAAATGGCGGCCACATCATTCGTCTACCTGCTTTGGCATGTCCACCCTTGCGATTCTTGCTCGTGAGGTGTTGCAGAGTAAGAATCAGAAGAGAAACATTCTGTCGCTTTCGCGCACACAGAAACCCCCTGAGCTCTAGGACTATAATGTAATTATAGGTAATATACAGCAGTAAACTCTCGGGAAAACATATCGTGTTTATACTCACCTACAGGTTCACACGACGGTCCACCGACCCATTTGGCGTTGGCGCCACACGATATTGTCGACCACCCGCCGTCAAACCCCACCTTACAAATAGCTGTTGCCGTCGACCCGAACGTTCTTCCTGTTATTCCAATGATGTCTGCACCCTGCAATGTTGCCACCCCACAATCTGAAAATTACAAAGCCAAACATGCAACTTTGGACAAGGAATTTTATTACTATGTTTCTATAATATATAGCTTACTTGTTACAGCGCGATCACATATGAGACATGCCGTGTGATCTTGAACATTTCATCAACTTTAGACGTCAATTACGGAAACAATCATTCAAGTTGTAAACATTTTGGTCATGAAATAACGCACATGGTCTGTCTCATGCGTGTATACATCTGTTTGCACATTGCATATGCATTCCGTGACTTATTTACTGGTGTCTACCTTTTCTTTTGTCATGACATTTGCGGGACCTCCCAGGGTATCCGGTTTAGAGAGGTTCCACTGTATTTTTATTTTTTTCTTCAGTTTAGACATATTTTTATTCTCCCCGTAATAGGTCTGTGGTAGGTCGGGGAGCCATCCCCCACAAACACAAACAGTACAATAATATAATACATGTGCATCTTACAATTCAAGTTAACCCTTACCGTGCGCTAAACAAAAATTGTAGTCTGCCTATTTTTACTTTCATCATTTTTATTACTGAAAAGAAAACTTGTTGTGACAGCATATGAGAATCGCCTCCAATGGAGACGATTCTTGTGTGCTGTCAAAACGTGTCTTTGTTAAGGATTAACGAAAAAATAAAAAAGAACTCCAGACGACAATACTTAATACAGCACAGCAAGGGTCAAAGAGGGCGACCAAGATCATGACTATTGTTCTTATTATTGTTTTGCAAGACATACAATATACATGTAATTAACATAATGAAAACATGTCCAAACATACACACAACAATAACAAAAAAAGTGTGATGCAATTATCAATCAAGTAAAAGACATGGACGGTTGGTGGCTGGTTGATTATAGTAAGGTATTGTTAAGTTTACATGCAATTCTATTTAATATTATCATTGTTCATTAGTTATTCATTCAAGGGTTTTGTGCATTCATGAATATAGTTTTGTAACTATTGTCCCATATTGCGTCTAATTTATCTAATGTATTGTTGTCGTGCGCAATTTGACGATGCATTTTGTATGTTTCTGTCAGTCTTGATTTTAGTGCAGTGAAATATAAATTCTGTTTTATTTTTCTTGATCGGTATATATATGCTTTTGTTTCCATACAAATAAATTTGACTACTTCAGACGTTGTATTTTCGAAAAGCCCAAATAGGAAATATTTTTCTGTTAGTTATATGTTTATGTTATTATTTCTTAGCAATTCTGTCAAATTAGTTAGCAATTTTTCTGTTTGGGGACACTGCCAACACATATGTCTAATGGTTTCTGTATCCGAGCTACATAGATTACATAAATTGTTATTAACAGCTCCTATCCTGCATAAGAAGGTATTTGTCACTAATATATTATAATTTATTCTAACTTGTAACCATCTTAACCTTGTACTTTTGGTAGTTCTAAATGGTTCTTGGTATATAGCTTTCCAATTGTTGGTGCTAAATTCGTATATAGCATTCAATTTTTGTTTGCCGGTAGGTGTTTCTGTGTTTTTGTTTAGTATACTATACATGCCCTTAGACCCCTTGCATGATCTTAGAATTGTTCTCAAAGGTGCTGGTATGATAGGCTGTTCTAACTTTTGTGTTATTAATATTTGATGTTTTTGGAATAATGATTTCAACGAAGATGACAGTTTAAACTGTTCCAATGTAAAAATCTTATTGTCTCCATCTAACATTTATGAATCTAATTCCTTTTTCTTATAAATTTTTGAAATAAATTATTAGTGTGCCACCGATTTTAATGTTTGTGTTGTAAAATAGACTGTTGGCTAATAAATTATCTTGGTTTGTTAAATCTGTGTTTGTGTTTAATTCTGTATATGCTCTAAAAACATATTTCCAAAATGGATTATTGTTTACATACTTTTCTTCAATATATTTTGTTCCCATGGACAATAATCGCCCAACATCAACATATTTCTTTTAGTATAATATTAATACAAACATGATATGCACATGCATGTTTATTATATAATTTATTTATGTACTTTCGTTTCCCATTGAAACACAATGCAACGCAAGACGTCAATACATTTTCCATATTGACGTCTCGTGAGTTCATATTGGTCAGTTCAGGCACTACATTCCACATTGCAAAATAGTTATTTCTAAATCACCACAAATTTGTTTATTTTACTTACATTTTGTATATCTTTTGAAGCGCATAAAAATGCGAATGATGAACGTATATAATAAAAATGGTCATTTGATTTGTATTTGTATGTGGATATATGCCCCTGGTTCCTCCGCGCAACGATATTGCGATACTAAAGTCGCGAAATATCGCACGCTGCGGAGCTCGTGCAAATATCCACATGCAAATCAAATAACCTATAAATATAATATGGATCGTTATATTTTTTACGTTCAGAAGGGGTAATATAAATGTTATATATCAGACGTAACTTTCCACACTGATATCAGGGGCGATAACCGTGTTTCCTTAAAATGTTAAAGGACATTACTATTTATACTCTGTATTTATATGACGTCACAAACATCATTTCCATTTACTCGTTTTGACATGGCTGACGTCGTTGTTGACAGCTGGTAATGGAAAACGATATCAGTATACATAGTATGCGTGTCGGTGTACCATTAGCCAAACAAACTAATATTATGTAGACCATTATAAGGTTCGACACTTTCCAGCATGGTAAACGTTTGCCGTGGCAGGAGGGAACTGTTTGAACTCCAAGGCCGTAGACCGCGGGTTCAAACAGTTAACGAGTGCCACGTTAAACGTGTATCAACGGCTGGACATGGTCGAACGTTCTTGTTACATTTGCGTCTGAAATATCGTGCAAATTGAGCATTTATGCAGTACGTTTGGTGCTTTGATAGTCGTCTGCTCCATTCAAACAGCTCATTTACTTATACATACATGTAGTCCGGGGCCGCAGTGCATATCACGTGATGCAGCCTAATCAATTTCAACATGTCAGTGTGACCGTTGTGAACTGGTCTGATGACGTAATGGTGCATTGTAGTAACTTCATGAGACACATGCATTACGCAGGTCTTGGCTTTGCCCCGGAATGAGCAGTGTCTACAGCAAATGTCAAGCAGCATGCGCTGTACGTTTGAACACGACTATGTTGTCTTCAGCCAGTATAGTTGGACTTTCAAAAACTTACACCCATATAATTGTTCAAATACAATATCGGATGCATATCGTAAATCGATTCGTTAAATACGTACATTCTAAGGTTGTAAATACCTTAATACAAACATAGTATATACATGTATGTATATGATATATGTACTGTCGCTTCCCATTGAAACACAATGCAATGCAATCAGTCAATATATTTACGATATTGACGTATATTGAGTTCATATTGGTCAGAGCCGGCACTACGCTTCACATCACAAAATAGTTATTTCTAAATCACCACTAATTTGTTTATTTTACTTACATTTTGTATATATTTTGAAGTGCATACAAATTGCGAATGATGTACGTATATAATAGAAATAGTTATTTGATTTATATGTGGATATATGCCACTGGTTCCGCCACGCACCGATATTCCGATCCTAAAGTCGCGCAATATCGCACGCTGCGGAGCTCGCGGATATATCCACATACAAATCAAACAATATATGGATCGCTGAATTGTTTGCTTTTAGAACGCGTGAATATTGTGCTTGAAACCAAGCAGCTTGATTGTCTGAGCCTGAGCTGTGCCACAATGAAGCTGTGCTCAGACAATAAGTTGCTTCATTGCGACTTGGAAGTGCCAATATACGTGCATAAACGTAGATGATCCTGGTAAGATTAACGCAGGCGGTTGAGTATACATGTATACGTATACTAATTGCAACTCATATAAAAAAACAAGCAAAACAAGTTCATGCCTGCATTCAGAGTAACCGAAAATCTTCCAACAAAATACTGGCATAGGTTGTCAGTTGACATGTACACATTACTGAATTAGGGTGGTAGCTAAGCCATCTTAATGCCCATTATAAGTCGTCTTACATATGTACATAATTATAGTGACAAGACGACTCACTACGACCATTACGAGATAATTTGGACGCGTTAAACAATCACGAACTACAGAGATTGACACATTGTATACCAGATAGTAGGTCGATAAATATTGCGGCAAGACGCCGTACTAACTGATCAAGACGAGATAAAATGTCATAAAATCGATGTCACTAGTGGTTAGTATCACGGTTTTGAAAGATATTACCACAACGTACTATCCTTGAGTGTAGTTATTTATATACAGATTTCCACCTTAGGTCGGAAACGTACGGAATTGTTAATTCGTGGGAACGAATTGCTATATCATGGGAACGAATTATTAAATCGAGGGAACGAATTGTTAAATTGAGGGAACGAATTGTCGTTTCGTGGGAACGAATTGTTAAAACGAATTGTTATTTCATAGGAACGAATTTATTAATACAAAAACATCCATATCCACTGCGGGGCTCCGTTGAACGACCTGGTAATTATTTGTATGTAAATATTGAATGTAATTAACGAATGAAACACAATCCAACTGTGAAGAATCACGTAATCAAACAACCCTTTAAAACTAGTTCTCAATGTCTCCCAACAAACCAGGATAAACCGCTTTATGTTAAATGTAAATATTATTGTGGAGATAATGATTAGTATTCAAAGAGTGAGCACGTACTTTTCAGAGCTCTGTTGAAGTTTGGCAAATTTTGGCAAATATTGCTATATATGTAACAAATACTGGATTTAAAAAATGGAATTATATGGTGTTAATTAACAGTGAATGTGTTTCGAACGTTTGTGAACATTTCGATGGGTAAAAAAAGCGCAAAAAGGAGAAATAGCAGTGAATCGAACTCGAAAGTGGCTGTAAACAAAGCTGCACGACATGGCGGATCGCCCGAGGCGCCTCTCGACGTAAGTGACATTTTGAATCAAACACATTCTATAATACATGGCGACTCTAGTTGTACAAATATGAGTATCTCCCAGCCTAGTATATTCCCACAAGCAATGGCCGGTATGCAGACTCCACAGCCTGGACAAATCATACAATCACATATACCGATGCAGGGCCAGGTTAGCCAGCAACAAGCCTGTATTTCTCCTGCACAAGCCGGCGCGCCACCTATACCACAACAATACGGTTATACTACGCCTATTGTTAATCCTGGAGTATCAAATGCGGATATTATGGCCTGTTTAAGTAAAATTGAAACAAAACTGTCACATGTAGACAGCAAAATGGTAAAACTTTGGATAAAGTGGAGCAAAAAATAGACGAGTTTGATCGAGATTTAAAAAAAACTGTGGGTGTTTGTGAAAGACAATATGGCCGCCGCCAATGAAAAAACCACGAAGTTGGAGGGTCAGGTTGAGAACGTCGAGATGTCAATTGGATTTACACAAGATAAACTTTCATGCCTAGAAAAAGAAAATAAACAGCTGCGGGAGAGTGTTGTAGACCTACAATCGCGATCAATGCGTGATAACCTAGTTTGGGGCGGCATTGAAGATGATAGGAACGAAACTCAACAGCAAACAGAGGTCAAAATTCGTCAATTTATGGTGGACATTTTGAAAATGGACCAATCGCGGGTGGATGAGATTGGATTTGAGCGAGTGCATAGAACCGGGACAACATCTGCAGCAAATCCAAAGCGCAAAATCATCAGCAAATTCTCCAGATATCGAGATAAGGAAGAGGTGCGGAAGTTGAAGTCACGCTTGGAAGGTACAACCTACTTCATTCACGAGCAGTATCCACCGGAAATCGTCGCGCAACGTCGAAAGCTACTACCGCGTCTACGTGCGGCAAAGGCAGAGGGCAAGACTGCGTGGATCAGCTACAACACGCTATTCATCAACGGCCAACCGGTGAGGGACGCTGTATAGGGAAACGCGGAGGGTGGTTTGCGTATAATCGTTTGGAACTGTAACGGATTATCCAATCAAAAGAGGGGTGACGAAGATTTTGTGAAATTGTTAGGTCAGCACGATATTATTATTCTTACGGAATCGTGGGTCGATAGCGGCACAGACTTGGAGCTCAAAGGTTACAAATGCTATAATTTCTACAGGAAGTTTCGCCATAGGCATGCAAAACGCAATAGTGGCGGAATTGTAATTTACGTTAGAAACGAGGTCAAGAGTGGTGCCAAAAGAGTGAAAAACAGGCACGACACACAAATTTGGCTACATCTAGATAAATATTTTTTTAATATTGAAAACGACGTGTATTTGTGCGGTGTTTATGTATGGGGTGACGATTCTCCCGCGAATCAGCATGTACCGGATAATCTGTTCGACATTTTGCAAGACGACATTAATTTCTACAGCGAAAAGGGCTCTGTACTTGTCGAGGGTGACTTTAATGCACGGGTTGGACTGAAGCCGGACCACGTGATATACGACAGTATTACTGTGGACATCGATGACTCGGACTATATCCCGGATACACCACTGGTACGCGTATCCAAGGACACGACGCATAACGCGCATGGCACACGATTAATTGACCTCTGTAAAGGCACGTGTATGAGAATAGCCAATGGTCGCCTAGGCCGAGATCACATGATTGGGGACTATACATATGCAAATAGACAAGGGTCAACGGTCATAGACTATCTACTGCTAAATGAACGAGATTTTCATATTGTGAGCGATTTTTCAATTGAAGAATTTAATCAATTCTCTGACCATTCACCATTGTCTATAAAGTTATGCAGCGATTCTAGGCCAGTTGCCCAGAGTATAAAGGATTGCGAGTATGTGAAATGGGATGATAATTGCAGGTTAGAACTTCGTCGCCAGATTATATCACGTTTACCTGAGCTAAATCGCGTAACCAGTAATTGTTCGGTGTCCCGTGACCAGAATAGCGTCAACTCTACACTAAATGGATTTGTGTCTATTATCAGGGAGGCCACCGACCCATTGTTCGTGAAGCGCTGTAGGCATAGTAATCGACCGCGATATAGTAATACAGGTAAGCGATCGCAGGTAGCCACGTGGTTCGACAACGAATGTACCGTTCTAAAACAGGATTACTTGCGCGCGTTGAATGATTTCAACCAGCATAAGTCGGCCGAAAATAGGGCTAGATTTCACGACTGCAAAACACGGTATAAACGCGTGGTTAAAAGAAAACGTAAGCATTTTGAGAACAAAAGGCGATCTGATATAATTAAATTGCGGCATGCTAAACCGAAAGATTTTTGGAAAATGTTTAGCGGACGTAAAACGGCAGCTAGTAGCGAAATCACTATCGACGATTTTTTCACACATTTTAGAGATCTGTCAACTGAAGTAAATTTTGATAGCAATCCAGAGGCTGATGCGTTTTGTCCCAACCATGAATTTTGCGCAAATAATAGAGATCAGGATGAGTTAGATCGCCCAATTTCGATAAATGATGTAAAATCCGCGATACGTGTGCTCTCCCGAAACAAGGCATCATCTGCAGATTACCTGATTAACGAATATTTTCTAGAAACTGGAGATATCATCGCCGCGCACCTGGTAGACGTATTTAATATGGTGTTCGATACTGGCCACTTTCCCGAGATGTGGACAAAGGGTATTATAATACCGTTACACAAAAAAGGTGACATCGATGACACGAATAACTATAGGGGCATAACTCTGGTTAGTTGCATGGCGAAATTATTTACAACAATCCTCAATAAACGACTAACTGATTGGTGCGAAGCAAACAGTATACTAACGGATGCGCAATTTGGATTCCGGAAAGGTAGATCTACCGTAGACGCGATCTTTGTACTCAGTAGTCTTATTGAAAAAACTCTAAATGATAAAAATAGGCTCTATTGTGCATTCGTGGATCTGCGGAAAGCTTTTGACACCGTTAACAGAAACGCACTCTGGTATAAATTACACCAATGCGGAATTGGCGGGAAAATGCTCCGAATAACACGTTCAATGTATATGCTGGTGAAATCGTGCGTAAAACACTGCGGTACGTACTCGGAATTTTTCGAATACTCGATCGGATTGAGACAAGGGGAGGTAATGTCCCCTTTGATGTTTTCTGTCTTTCTAGAAGATTTAGAATTATACTTACAAGATCACGTGGGCATGGGACTAGAGCTTGGCGAGCTCGCGCTCGTTTTATTGCTATTTGCAGACGATATGGTTATTCTCGGTAAATCGGTTGATGAACTACAACATAGTTTAGATATGCTTCACGACTACTGCGATAAGTGGGGTCTCGATGTAAATACAGACAAGACAAAAATAGTGGTATTCCGAAAACGCGGCCCCGCTAGGCGTAATGAAAATTGGACTTATAATGGCATGAATATCGAGGTTGTAAATGATTTCAATTATTTAGGTGTAGTGTTCAATTACACAGGTTCGTTTGTACTGAATAACCAAACTTTGAGTGGAAAGGGTATCAAAGCTATGAACGTGTTACTGATGAATACTAGGAAAAACAATATCCCGCCAAGATACATGGGTCAGCTCTTCGATGCCTTCGTATCTTCAACGCTAAATTACGGCTCAGAAGTTTGGGGTTTTAGCAAACCCAAAGAATTAGAAAGAATCCATCTCAAATTTTGCAAGTCAGTTTTAGGTGTGAAGGCGTCGACGAGTAGCACAGGTGTTTATGGCGAGATAGCACGTTTCCCTCTATACATACAGCGATATGTTAAACTCGTTCAATATTGGGGCAAAGTGTTAAGTACGAACAATTGCATTGTATCGGCATTGTATGAATCCGCTAGGCTTGATGCAGACAATGGCAAAGTCAATTGGTTATCAAAGCTCAAGTGCTTACTATTCAACTTTGGGTTTGGAGATGCATGGGAAAACCAACATGTTTTAGATCACACCAGATTTGTATGTTTATTCAAGCAGCGGATAAAAGATTGCTTCCTTCAAAAGTGGAAAAGTGATATTTAGACTAGTAGAGCCATGCCATTTTATAAACACCTTAAATCAAGCTTTGAACTTGAAAAATATTTGTTAGTAGTAGATAAACCGGCCCTAAGGAAATGTCTAACTAGAATACGATTGGGTACTCATGGGCTGCGGATAGAGACAGGGAGATCTGGCAGAAATCGTATTGAGCAAAACCAACGGACCTGCACATTATGTAATATAGGAGACATTGAGGACGCTTATCATTTCATGATCATATGTCCCTCGCTCGATCATATTCGCAGCCGATACATCGCCATATTCTATACTAGAAGACCAAGCGTATTCAAGTTCATTTCCTTATTAGCCACCGATCATAAAGCCACACTTGTAAAATTATGTAAATATCTTAGAGATGCATTTGATTACAGGAAAACAGCCATCCTCTAATTATTCAGTATGTTAACATGAAACATGTGTTCACACTTTGTATACTTTGTATATTGTGTTTATATGACGAGAAACTATGTAATAGTTTAAGTTAATAAAACATTCTATTCTATTCTATAAACATTTAGCAAGACGTGTGCTTTAGAGAGCAATGCGCCGATCTGAGACCCAACGCCTTTGCCTTTGTGCTCGTTATAGGCAGGCAGGCTGACAGACAGGCAGGCAGGCAGGCAAGCAAGCAGGCAGGTCACTGTATTCCCCGCATTAGCACGGTCACTGTATTCCCTGCATTGGAACCGTTTGTACAGCAAACTTACTTATCTGAATAACGGTCACCGGTTCCACATTAATAGTCGCTTCTTCAAAAGAAAACAGGCCCATGTGAACTCCACCGTCAACAGAGTCGCTAATAAGAACGGCTTTCACGTCGACCTCCGTCGGCAGTACGTTGTCAATGGATACCATGATGACGGAGAAGTGCACAACCACACTGCCTTGGCTGAAAGTATAATTAGTGACAGTACCACATGCGCTAATAATGTCAATATGCAGGCGCAGATCCAGTATTTCTGGTTAGGGGGTGGCCGAAAAATCTTTGTTTAAGTACTTTATTACATTGTATATGTTTGCTCATTCGTCAATGACTGGAGATGGCATGGGGCTCCCGGGTCATGCCTGGTTCCCTCCCACCCCCACCCGCCCTCCGCGGAGACCTTTAGATATCTACATCCCATTGCCTGCGTTCTGGCACATTTTAGAGCACAAACAGTCTTTACTCGCCGAATTGAAGAGTGTGGGCGCCGGGTCCGCTCCGCCGGAAATGTTTTATTTTCAATATTTCTCGACACAAACCTGTTTTGACTGCGCTGTCAAAACCGTGTTTTATATTTTGTTAAGAATTAAGGCAAACATTAAAACTGCAGACGACCATTTCCGTCTCCAGCGTAGTGAGGTTAATAATGTGTCGCTGGTCGAATAACATCACGTGACATATATTACCAACACTATCACATCAAATGTTTTCTGTATCGGTTCCATTTTATGTCTTAGCACACTCTCTTGTGTGTAGTTGTAATTAAGGAATAACACCATGGGGCTAATGTAATGTACCGATATACACGCAATACGTTGAATGCGTGTTTCCATTATGAATGTAAGGACAGAGTATATATTACCTGTTGTAATACACTGCGAACACCAATTTTCTGCAATACATAACGTTAAATGTCGTATCTTACTTACTCGAATCCCAAAATGTCGTGTCTTACTTACTCGAATCTCGTAACATTACATCCTATATAATTGTGCCGTTGGTCACTCGTAGTGTACTTCTTGCCGATCTGAATTACGAACAAAATACAGTGAACATTAGCATAATATACTCCATCAAAGGTAACAGACACATAAATACGGAATGCTTTAAATTTGTGAAATGGACCATTATCGAGTGCTAATGGTGAAACATGGATGAAACGGAGATTAAGACGGAAAACGGCAGCCATTGGAATACGTGTGGACATGACTGTGGATATTTACGACAAGACATGTACACGTACGTGTAGTAGGGTCATTTCTGAGAAGTCCGTGACTAAAATGTTCCTTCCTTGTTTACGCTTGAAATAGTTCCTATGCATTTTTCAAAACTGATGGGAATTGTTTTAGAGCTTAAAATTTAAAGTGGCCTCCGACTTCATTTCGAAATATATCAAAAAATAAATACGCATATAAAATATTATAACATGCAAAATACTGCTGGTAAGTTCACATTTTAGTTTAGACCTTTCGTCCCATAAAAAAGCCCCATTTCTCCGCGCAGTCACAGCCACATTACAGGTCTGTACCTCAGCGCAGAAGTTCGATGCTGTCTGTGTGTACTTGTCCGTGGTCGGGTCATCTAGTGCGGCCGAGTATTCCATATTGGTCACCTTCAACGTAATGTCCGTCCTCCCGTAGACATGTTCCGGATCTGATGAGGTAAACATGTAAAGGTTTATGGGTTTTGCGACCAGTGTATATCCAAATAAGCATGTGCATACGCTCAGTGTGATCAGAATATGCACTGTTCGCCATTCCATCAATGAAACCCACATCAAACTTCTAACAAGAAATAAGATTGTTACCAGGCGATATGAGTGTGCTATTAGAACAGGAGTTACACTGGTCACAAATACCATAAACCCCATTTCTCCAGTCACAGCCACATTCTAGGTTTAAATAGTGGCCGAATCGTATCATTTAATGTTTTCTCCTTTTTTTTTATTTTACAGAATTTGGACATGTGAAGTTTGAAAATTGATTTCCAACGTGAATTCTTTATCTGTGGCTATGCCTGGACAAATGGGGCTTAACGGATTCATGATCAGTGTTGGCCCAGATCAAATTTAAATAGAACACTTCCATAGCCTGATAACGATCCGTACGGCTTGTATGAAGCATGACGGGTGTTCCATTGAGGGAATGACAAACAGTGCGGATGCACAGGCTGATCTGGATCTACGCTGGTCGCCAAACGCGTAAGCCATGTTTCTCCAGTCACGGCCACATATTAGAACTTCTAATTTCCAAACTACAATTCAACGGCCTCTTCCTGGAAATGCCTTCTGATTTTTCACTGATATTAAATTAAATTAAAATAAAATAAAAACTACGGATACATACGAGTAATCATCCAGGGCAAGTAGACAGCCGCCTGAGTTAACCCTTTCACCCCTAAGTAACTGGAATGGTTTTTGATATGCTTATTTTGCAACCACTCCAATCGCGACAAAATGATTGTCACACCAGTCCACTAATGAAAAGGGGGTGTTTTTGTTCTAAAACTATATAAATTACTTGCAAAAAGTGCAGATCCAGATGGGACGGCTCGTCCCGAGCCGGCTCATCTGGATCTGCACTGTTTGCAAATACCGCTATAGCGGGTTGTCGAGTTCAAAGGGTTAATATTGACAACATCATCAATAGGCAATGAAAACTCGCAGTCAAGCAAGATGTTTGATTTCAAGCAAAATATTTGAAGTATTTCGAAATAAATAATTTGACAAAAAATGGCAAATGGTGTATATTTTAGAACACTACTCTACGCATGGCTGAATAAGTGCATCGTTATTACAAGCTAATTCCCTCTCTAGCAGCCTTGGTAATATAATTAGTTATTTAATAAACGACGTTGGCACTGAGCGCCGGATGTGGATCGTATGCAAAACTAAGTACCATCCCTAGACGCACATTGTGGCCAAATATTATCAAAATCTGTGAAGCGGTTCATAAGTTATTGGGTAAACAAAAACACAAACTTTAATACATTTGCCTTACACACAAGATGAAAATTAGTCCTCAATGACCATGGGCGGTCTGACGTGGCTCGTATGCAAAACAAAGCACTGTTGAACCTTATATGTTACAGAAACGAATATATCACACGTGTGCAATATTTGTGCGAATGCGTCACACATTTCGGTGAATACTGGCCAAATTATGTCACACAATCGAAAATTTCAAACTTGACCGAATATGGTTATATCATTATCAAATCGAATGTATCGCCAAGACGATCACTTTGGAGCATTTATTGTCGAAATCTGATCATTACGTAATCCAAGATGACCGCCGAAAGGTCAAAGGTCATTATTTTATTAAAGATTTCAAACGTCTTATTTTCATGAACCGCCGGGCTGATATTGGACAAACTTCACAGTTATGGTCCGTGGGTGAAGACTTTTTTCATATTAATTTTTGTTAAAATGGAGATATACTGCCAATAAGTGTACCATGTAATAACAATCAAACGCTATGTGTGTATATTAGTGACATATCTAATTGTTGAAATAATCAAATATAGCCCCCACAATACACCCTGATGTGAACGACCTCATCAAAATGTACATACATGTATTATATACATAGAGCAATGAGTGGAACAAAATAGGAACGAGATGGCCGCCGCATGTCGCGTCCGCTGAGGGGCACGAACGTACGGCCGCCAACGTGCCGACTATATATCACTATCGGCAAGCCAGCGCGACAAAAAATCGCACACTTCGAATTAATGGTGACGACACAAGTATTATGAGACGATATTATTTTGAACAGTACAGTTCTGTCATTGTTGGTGTGAGTGTGTCACACATGTTCAGGAGAATGAACTGTCCAAATAGTAAAGCAATACTTCAAGTAATATTGAAGATATGACATGATGGAGAAACCGGGACAAACTTTTCGACTTATAAAATGGCTAAGTATTTCATCTGCATTTCAAAGGTCACAAAGGTCAAGGTCGTGTCACAGATGTCCAGGTAAAGCAAGTGTCCAAGTATTGAAGGAATCCTACAAGTAGTATTGAAGATATGACATGATGGAGGAACTGGGACAAAGTTTTCGAAGCAAATGAACACGGACGGACGTACGGACGGACGTACGGACGAAACCTCAGGTGCAAAGCAATATGCCACCCTTGCTATCGCATAGGGGGCTTACAAAATGCTTAACACATTTTTGTTTCAAATGTAATAATATTCCTTCAACCTATTCAATACCACATACGGGAGTTTGCAAACAGTGTAGATCCAGATGAGCCGGCTCGTAACGAGCCTTCTCACCAGGATCATCTGCACTGTTTGTGACAAAATTTCTATTTTTTTGCGCCAATATCTGACATCAAAATGTAAAATGATTTAAATGTATAATGAACATCTCCTGGTTAATGGAATCGTCTGAAATATAACATGGAAGATTCCATCTCAGTTACTTGGTGTTGAAAGGGTTATAATGACTACAAGTGCAGGAGGCAACTACTAAACTAAGCAGAGCAATATACGCCCGCTGGTAGCTTTGAATGACATTTAACATATTCGTTTAACAAGAGTTGTTTGTAAAACATATAAGCTCCTCCCCCCACCCCACTTCTCAAAAAGACACGCAGTGGTGCCACAATGTGCATACATGTAGTGACCTCAAAATCAAACGTTTGAGCATCCTACACTTCCGCCTGCGATTCGCTTACCAAGAATTGCAATCCAGCGGTCCTTGAATTTCAATTCTTCCCCTCTGGAATTGCAGTCTAATTGTGGTCTAAACGCGGTCCCGTTTTTGCGGTCATTCTTTCGCGATACCGTTTGTGCGGTCATTCTTTCGCGGTCCAGTTTGTGCGGTCATTCTTTCGCGATACCGTTTGTGCGGTCATTCTTTCGCTATTTGCGGTAGAAACTTACCGTATCATCGTATAGTACAGTTTGTTTACATTATCAGTGATTATACAAACGTACTATACGAATATTATACAAACATAGATATCCGTTCGTATATACGATATATCCGTACGGATATGGTATGAATATAAAGTGGGTCATCGTGTGGTTAAAATATACCGATGCACCGGTTCATTTCGAATGTAAACATCCGGTTTTCATTTCGATCATCTGCCACAATTTTAAGTTTTTCAAAATGAATAAATTTTCAGTTTTACGATACAGAAACAATATTTAAAACAGAGGATTGCGAAATACTGTATCACAGTACATATACATGTGTGTTCAATATACAGTAATTCATCAGTAATTCATCACTGTAATTCATTCACCACCGCCGGGGACACAAAACAATGATCTCCCAGGCACACCAGCCATCTACATTTGGCGTCCTAAAAGTTCCGGTCTATATACCACAGTGGGAACAATGTGTATCACCAACACCACCAGTTTTTGTCTACGACTACACTACACACGACCACCACTTCTGTCTGTAACGCAGGATGACGTGGCCAACTGATCAAGTGCTAAGCTAGTCCTGGTGCGATGACCGACTGATCAAGTGCTATACTAGTCTTGGTGCGATGGCCGACTCATCAAGTTCTAAACTAGTCGTGGTGCGATAGCCGACTGATCAAGTTCTAAACTAGTCATGGTGCGATGGCCGACTGATCGAGTGCTATACTAGTCCAGGTGCGATGGCCGACTGAGCAAGGGCTAAACTAGTCTTGGTGCGATGGCCGACTGATCAAGTTCTAAACTAGTCGTGGTGCGATGGCCGACTGATCAAGTTCTAAACTAGTCGTGGTGCGATGGCCGACAGATCAAGTTCTAAACTAGTCCTGGTGTGATGGCCGACTGAGCAAGGGCAAAACTAGTATTGGTGCGATGGCCGACTGATCAAGTTCTAAACTAGTCCTGGTGCGATGGCAGACTGATCAAGGGCTAAACTAGTCTTGGTGCGATGGCCGACTGATCAAGTTCTAAACTAGTCGTGGTGCGATGGCCGATTGATCAAGTTCTAAACTAGTCCTGGTGCGATGGCCGACTGATCGAGTGCTATACTAGTCCTGGTGCTATGGCCGACTAATCAAGGGCTAAACTAGTCTCAGTGCGATGGCCGACTGATCAAGGGCTAAACTATTCCTGGTGCGATGGTCGACTGATCAAGTTTTTCTAAAACTAGCCCTCGTGCGATGGCCGACTGATCAAGTATAAACTATCCTGGTGCGATGGCCGACTGATCGAGTGCATACTAGTCCTGGTGCGATGGCCGACTGATCAATGCAAAGTAGTCCTGGTGTGATGCCACGATCAAGTTCTAAACATTCCAGGTGTGAGGCCGACTGATTGAGTGCTATACTAGTCCTGGTGCGATGGCCGACTGATCAAGTGCTAAAGTAGTCCTGGTGTGATGGCCGAATGATCAAGTGCTATACTCGGCATGGCCGACTGATCACGTGCTATACTGGGCATGGTGAGATGGCCAACTGATCAAGTGCTATACTGGGCATGGTGCAATGGGAGACTGATCAAGTGCTCTACTAATCCTGGTGCGATGGCGACTGATCAAGTGCTATGCTCGGCATGGCCGACTGACCACGTGCTATACTGGGCATGGTGAGATGGCCAACTAATCAAGTGATATACGTACTGGGCATGGTGCAATGGGCGACTAATTAAGCGCTATACTACACTCCCGCCTGCGATTCACTTACCAAGAATTGCAATCCAGCGGTCGTTGAATTGCAATTCGTCCGCTCTGAAATTGCAGTCTAAGTGCGGTCCATTCGCGGTCCCGTTGTTGCGGTCATTCTTTCGCGATACCGTTTGTGCGGTAATTCTTTCCCGGTCCAGTTTGTGCGGTCATTCTTTCGCGATACCGTTTGTGCGGTCATTCTTTCGCTATTTCCATTAAAAACTTACCGTATCATCGTATAGTACAGTTTGTTTACATTATACAAACGTACTATACGAATATTATACAAAAACATACGATATCCGTTCGTATATACGATATATCCGTATGGATATGGTATGAATATACATTGGGTCATCGTGCGGTTAAAATATACCGATGCACCGGTTCATTTCGCATGTAAACATCCGGTTTTCATTTCAATCATCTGCCACAATTTTAAGTTTTCAAAATGAATAAATGTTCAGTTTTACGATACAGAAACAATTTAAAACTGAGGACTGTGAAGTACGGTATCACAGTGCATATATATGTGTGTTCAACACAGTAATTCATCAGTAATTCATCATTGTACTCCGCACCACCGCCGTGGACACAAAACAATGATCACCCACACACACCAGCCATCTACATTTGGCGTCCTAAAAGTTCCGGTCTATATCCCACAGTGGGAACAATGTGTATCACCACCACCACCAGTTGTGTCTATGACTACACTACACCCCCCCCCCCGACCACCACTTCTGTCTGTAACGCAGGATGACGTGGCCGACTAATCAAGTGCTAAACTAGTCCTGGTGCGATGGCCGACTGATAAAGTGGTATACTAGTCTTGGTACGATGGCCGACTGATAAAGTTCTAAACTAGTCTTGGTGCGATGGCCGACTGATCATGTTCTAAACTAGTCATGGTGCGATGGCCGACTGATCAAGTTCTAAACTAGTCATGGTGCGATGGCCGACTGATCGAGTGCTATACTAGTCCTGGTGCGATGGCCGACTGATCAAGGGCTAAACTAGTCTCGGTGCGATGGCCGACTGATCAAGGGATAAACAATTGCTGGTGTGATGGTCGACTGATCAAGTTCTAAACTAGTGCTGGTGTGATGGCCGACTGATCAAGTGCTATACTCGGCATGGCCGACTGATCACGTGCTATACTGGGCATGGTGAGATGGCCATTTGATCAAGTGCTATGCTGGGCATGGTGCAATGGGCGACTGATCAAGCGCTATACTAGTTATGGTGCGATGGCAGATTGATCAAGTGCTCTACTAGTCCTAGTGCGATGGCCGACTGATTAAGTGCTATACTCGGCATGGCCGACTGACCACGTGCTATACTGGGCATGGTGAGATGGCCAACTGATCAAGTGCTATACTGGGCATGCTGCAATGGGCGACTAATCAAGCGCTATACTACTTATGGTGCGATGGCTGACTGATCAAGTGCTCTACTAGTCCTGGTGCGATGACCGACTGATCCAGGGCTAAACTAGTCTTGGTGCGATGGCCGACTGATTAAGTTCTACACTAGTCCTGGTGCGATGGCCGACTGATCAATGGCTAAACTAGTCCTGGTGTGATGGCCGACTGACCAAGGGCTAAACTAGTCCTGGAGCTATGGCCGACAAATCTAGTTCTATACTAGTCATGGTGAGATTGCCGACTGATCAAGTGCTAAACTAGTCCTGGTGGCTGGTGTGATGACCGACTGATCAAGTTCTAAACTAGTCCTGGAGCGATGGCCGACTCATCAAGTTCTAAACTAGTCCTGGTGCGATGGCCGATTGATCGAGTGCTATACTTGTCCTGGTGCGATGGCCGACTGATCAAGGGCTAAACTAGTCCTGGTGCGATGACCGACTGATCAAGTTATAAACTAGTCCTGGTGCGATGGCCGACTGATCGAGTGCTATACTAGTCCTGGTGCGATGGCCGACTGATCAAGTGCTAAAGTAGTCCTGGTGTGATGGCCGACTGATCAAGTTCTAAACTAGTCCTGGTGTGATGGCCGACTGATTGAGTGCTATACTAGTCCTGGTGCGATGGCCGACTGATCAAGTGCTAAAGGAGTCCTGGTGTGATGGCCGAATGATCAATTGCTATACTCGGCATGGCCGACTGATCACGTGCTATACTTGGCATGGTGAGGTGGCCGAATGATCAAGTGCTATACTCGGCATGGCCGACTGATCACGTGCTATACTGGGCATGGTGAGGTGGCCAACTAATCAAGTGATATACGTACTGGGCATGGTGCAATGGGCGACTAATTAAGCGCTATACTACACTCCCGCCTGCGATTCATTTACGAAGAATTGCAATCCAGCGGTCTTTGAATTGCAATTCGTCCGCTCTGAAATTGCAGTCTAAGTGCGGTCCAATCGCGGTCCCGTTGTTGCGGTCATTCTTTCGCGGTCCAGTTTGTGCGGTCATTCTTTCGCGGTCCAGTTTGTGCGGTCATTCTTTCGCGATACCGTTTGTGCGGTCATTCTTTTGCTATTTCCGTTAAAAACTTACCGTATCATCGTATAGTACAGTTTGTTTACATTATACAAACGTACTATACGAATATTATACAAAAACATACGATATCCGTTCGTATATACGATATATCCGTATGGATATGGTATGAATATACAGTGGGTCATCGTGCGGTCAAAATATACCGATGCACCGGTTCATTTCGCATCATTTCATTTCAATCATCTGCCACAATTTTAAGTTTTTCAAAATGAATAAATGTTCAGTTTCACGATACAGAAACAATTTTAAAACTGAGGATTGTGAAGTACTGTATCACAGTGCATATACATTTGTGTTCAACACAGTAATTTATCAGTAATTCATCATTGTACTACCGCACCACCGCCGGGGACACAAAACAATGATCCCCCACACACACCAGCCATCTACATTTGGCGTCCTAAAAGTTGCGGTCTATATCCACATGGGGATAAAAATGAAAAATGTATCACCACCACCACCAGTTTTTATCTATGACTACACTACACCCCCACCCCCGACCACCACTTCTGTCTGTAACGCAGGATGACGTGGCCGACTAATCAAGTGCTAAACTAGTCCTGGTGCGATGGCCGACTGATAAAGTGCTATACTAGTCTTGGTGCGATGGCCGACTGATAAAGTTCTAAACTAGTCTTGGTGCGATGGCCGACTGATCATGTTCTAAACTAGTCCTGGTGCGATGGCCGATTGATCGAGTGCTATACTTGTCCTGGTGCGATGGCCGACTGATCAAGGGTTAAACTAGTCCTGGTGCGATGACCGACTGATCAAGTTATAAACTAGTCCTGGTGCGATGGCCGACTGATCGAGTGCTATACTAGTCCTGGTGCGATGGCCGACTGATCAAGTGCTAAAGTAGTCCTGGTGTGATGGCCGACTGATCAAGTTCTAAACTAGTCCTGGTGTGATGGCCGACTGATTGAGTGCTATACTAGTCCTGGTGCGATGGCCGACTGATCAAGTGCTAAAGGAGTCCTGGTGTGATGGCCGAATGATCAAGTGCTATACTCGGCATGGCCGACTGATCACGTGCTATACTTGGCATGGTGAGATGGCCGAATGATCAAGTGCTATACTCGGCATGGCCGACTGATCACGTGCTATACTGGGCATGGTGAGATGGCCAACTAATCAAGTGATATACGTACTGGGCATGGTGCAATGGGCGACTAATTAAGCGCTATACTACACTCCCGCCTGCGATTCACTTACGAAGAATTGCAATCCAGCGGTCTTTGAATTGCAATTCGTCCGCTCTGAAATTGCAGTCTAAGTGCGGTCCAATCGCGGTCCCGTTGTTGCGGTCATTCTTTCGCGATACCGTTTGTGCGGTAATTCTTTCGCGGTCCAGTTTGTGCGGTCATTCTTTCGCGATACCGTTTGTGCGGTCATTCTTTCGCTCTTTCCGTTAAAAACTTACCGTATCATCGTATAGTACAGTTTGTTTACATTATACAAACGTACTATACGAATATTATACAAAAACATACGATATCCGTTCGTATATACGATATATCCGTATGGATATGGTATGAATATACAGTGGGTCATCGTGCGGTCAAAATATACCGATGCACCGGTTCATTTCGCATCATTTCATTTCAATCATCTGCCACAATTTTAAGTTTTTCAAAATGAATAAATGTTCAGTTTCACGATACAGAAACAATTTAAAACTGAGGATTGTGAAGTACTGTATCACAGTGCATATACATTTGTGTTCAACACAGTAATTTATCAGTAATTCATCATTGTACTCCGCACCACCGCCGGGGACACAAAACAATGATCCCCCACACACACCAGCCATCTACATTTGACGTCCTAAAAGTTGCGGTCTATATCCCACAGTGGGAACAATGTGTATCACCACCACCACCAGTTTTTATCTATGACTACACTACACCCCCACCCCCGACCACCACTTCTGTCTGTAACGCAGGATGACGTGGCCGACTAATCAAGTGCTAAACTAGTCCTGGTGCGATGGCCGACTGATAAAGTGCTATACTAGTCTTGGTGCGATGGCCGACTGATAAAGTTCTAAACTAGTCTTGGTGCGATGGCCGACTGATCATGTTCTAAACTAGTCGTGGTGCGATGGCCGGCTGATCAAGTTCTAAGCTAGTCATGGTTCGATGGCCGACTGATCGAGTGCTATACTTGTCCTGGTGCGATGGCCGATTGATCAAGGGCTAGACTAGTCTCGGTGCGATGGCCGACTGATCAAGGGCTAAACTATTCCTGGTGCGATGGTCGACTGATCAAGTTCTAAACTAGTCCTGGTGTGATGGCCGACTGATCAAGTGCTATACTCGGCATGGCCGACTGATCACGTGCTATACTGGGCATGGTGAGATGGCCAATTGATCAAGTGCTATGCTGGGCATGGTGCAATGGGCCTGGTGTGATGGCCGACTGACCAAGGGCTAAACTAGTCCTGGAGCGATGGCCGACTGATCTAGTTCTATACTAGTCATGGTGAGATTGCCGACTGATCAAGTGCTAAACTAGTCCTGGTGGCTGGTGCGATGGCCGACTGATCAAGTTCTAAACTAGTCCTGGAGCAATGGCGACTGATCAAGTTCTAAACTAGTCCTGGTGCGATTGCCGACTGATCGAGTGCTATACTTGTCCTGGTGAGATGGCCGACTGATCAAGGGCTAAACTAGTCCTGGTGCGATGGCCGACTGATCAAGTGCTAAGCTAGTCATGGTGCGATGGCCGACTGATCAAATCGCATGCCATAATAACTTGATGGCCATGGCCTGCATGTCGTGCCCGCCGAGGCATTTGATAGTACAAACAAGTTTTTTTATTGCAACAAAGCTTTAGCCCGTCGACGTAAAAACGTGCCGCACCCGCCGAGGCTTTGATAGTATGCCCAAAAACTTTAACTAAAAAACACTTTAACCAAAGATTTTATCCTGAATGCACACCAATGTGCCAACTATATCGCTCTGTCTGCAAGCGGGCCCAACACAAACTTTAAGGGAAATTTCAAAGTAATTTGACCGTGACATTGGGCACATATAAATAATAATGAAAATGTGGGTGACAAATACACTGTATGTGAAGTTTCGAGTGAATTGGTGAAGCGATTTCAGAGATATAGTGTTCTTAAAGGTACATGCCCACTCAGTAGACACAAAATGTTCTTTATATCAGAGACATCATCTGAGACATTTTCGGGCAAAATAAACATTAATTCACCATTAATACACATATTTATTGGCATTATTATACATTTTATATCAGACGTAAATTTCCACACTGCTATCAGGGGCGATAACCGTGTTTCCTTAAAATGTTACCAAGACATTACTATTTATTTTTTGATGTGCAATGATCAATACTTTATAATCTGTCGAAAACATTATTTTTTCAGGGAAACACATTTAATTAGTATAAGTAATTAAAAAATATCATGCCCCATTTGCCTGTGAAAATAGCCTGATATCACCGCGTGTCACTATCAGTGAAATAAACATTATTAAATGATTATATCCATAAAACGGGCACTCGTAATGTTTAGAACTGGTGAAATAGTGACAAAATTATACACTTATTTAATTCCTACAAATAACTGAGAATACACATAACTTTAATTGTTGTGCCTACTGAGTGGGTATGTACCTTTAATTAGCATAAGTTATTAAAAACAAGAAATGCGTCTGTCGAACGCGGATGCCACCTGCAGCATATTTGAGAAACTGTGACAAAGTGGTTAACCGAAAAGTGTGACGGACGGACAGACGGACGGACGGAAGGACGGTCCAAACAAACTATATGCCACCCGTTCTTTCTTCGAAACCCGGTGGCATAAAAATATCATGCCTCATTTGAATATGAAAATAGCTTGATACCACTGCTAGTCATTATCAGTAAAATAAATATTACTAAATGATTATATATGGATAGCTGACACACATAATTTTTAGAACTGGTGGAATAGTGACACAATTATACACTTATTTAATTGCTATAAAGAACAGTTTGTACCTACTGAGTGGGCACGTACCTTTAAAAACTTTAACCTTAAATCAACAAAATTTAACTGGACGCATTAAGTGACGTACATATGGATGTACGTACGTATGTAGTCCAATGTGACAACTATATCGCACATTCCACATGCAGGCATGTCAAAAACTTTGAGGTAAATTTCAAAGTAATTTGACCTTGATATTGGGCACAGGGGTTGCAGGGGTTGAGCATAGAATGAAAATATGGATGATGATAAACACACATGTGAAGCTTCGAGTGAATTGGCGAAGCTGTTTCTGAGATATAGTGTTCTTAAAAACTTTAACCTACGGTAAATAAAAACCAGATGGCCATAGCCCGCATGTTGAGCCCACCGAGGCAGTTGAATGGTGATCGTATATTTATTTGAAGTTTGAATTAACGTATGTTAAAAGCTTTAACGCAAATTTGAAAGTCATTTGACCTTGATCTTGGGCATGTGGGTCGCATGCGTGGGCTATAATATGAAAATATGGATGATAATAAAGAATTATCTGAAGTTTGATGCAAATCTGGGTAAGTGTTGTGGATATAAGGTATGCAAAAACTTTAACAACAAATTCAAAGTAATTTGATTCCTTGGGCACAGGGCCGCATGATGGTGGGACACAGAATGAATATATGGATGATGACTAATAAGCATTTGATGTTTCAAGTCAATGTGACTTAGGATATGGTATTTAAAACATACACCGATTTCGGACGGACTGACGCACGGACGTCATTGTGATCACTAAGTCTCGCTTTCCGCAAGCAGGCTCGGCAAAAAAAAATACAGATGGACGTCAATGTGCAGATTATATCGCACTGTCCGCAGGCGGTCGTGACAACAATTGTCTTTCCAACCCCTTTTTAAAGGTGCAAGCCCACTCAGTAGGCTAAAAATGCTCTTTATGGGAATTAAATAAGTGTATAATTGTCACTATTCCACTAGTTATAAACATTACGAGTGCCCGCTATACAGATATAATCATTTGGTAATATTTATTTTACTGATAGTGACGCGCGGTGGTATCGGTATTTTCATGTGCAAATGGGGCAATATAATTTATAATTATTGATACTATTAAATTAAATGCATCAACTGAAAACAAATTTGACAGATTATAAAGTATGATCATTGCACATCAAAAAATAAATACAGAGAATAAATAGTAATGCCCGTTAACATTTTAAGGAAACACGGTTATCGTCCCTGATATCAATGTGGAACATTTCTTCAGATATAAAATGTATAATAATGCCAAACAATACGTGGGTAATGGTAAATGGTTGTTTATCTGGCCAGAAAATGTCTCCGATGATGTCTCTGACATAAAGAACATTTTGTGCCTACTGAGTGGGCATGTACCTTTAACGCTAGCTCCGCCCTGTCCAGTGAGACCGATGCATGTGTTAAAGGCCCAACTGGGATATAAAAGCCACCAGATGGCGCTGGGCAGGCTTTTTGATAATTTTATGCATGCTTCACTTCAGGGACACATTTTCAGATATTTTAGAAATACCACTGAACAAATAAGTACACTATTTCACACAGACATAGATAATACAACTTTGAAAGGCTTAGAAAAATTTGGATTTAAGAAAATAAATGTAAATGTGCTTTTGAAGTAATACAATGTACTCAACTGACAACTGATTCAAACTTGCCGGGCGGAGCGTAGCTGTTATATATGTAATTCATGCATAGAGCTGAGTTCATGACCCGACATTGTAAACAACCCCACGTGTTTAGTGATAACGCTAACAGCTATAACTGCCTGTATGGTCAACATCAGACAGTGTGCCAGCCGCACAACTTTGATTTTGGACAGTAATATAAAATTAAATGTGTGGTTGGTATGCACATAGCAAGGTGAATGAAACAAAACCATGGTTTAATAGACCAGCAAGAGAAATATTTCGCCTAGAACTTTATACAGTGGCTGTGAAAATGCAGTATATATACTAATTATAAACAGCATATACTCGGGTTAGTATGCACAGTCACAAAACAGCATGTATGTGCAGTCTGATCTGGAATTTACATGACTACATGAATTCAAGTTTGTTAGCAGCTTTATTTCCTGCATCCTAACACATACCAGTATGGCTATTTCAACACTGGTGTCTAATTAGCTGTCAGCATATATTATATCTGCAGCAATGCAGTCTAACTGGGACGGGGTTATCTGTGGAATGACATGACACAGTTACACATTTTTATCAAATACCGACTTATTACAAACACATATTCTTATATATTGGTTACTACATGTACTTACAAAATACATCGGAGATAGGAACCTTGTTCAGGTCCAGAAGCACAATATAGGTTTCACTATATATACATGACACACTGTAAGTAATGGACACGTGGACACGTTACGACATGCATATCCCCGGATCAGCTGGTGCATCCTCGCAGCCTCATCGGGATCTACACTGTTAAGTTTGGTGGTCATTCATGGTGGCTCTAATTATTGATGTAAACTGCATCATGCTATAGTCATGTGCTATCTGAATGTGAGTTAAACTGATCAAACACTCAATAAGCCCCATTTTGTCATTGTGTAACACATGGAAATGTGTTTCATTAAATTTTACGTGTTTCTATTTTGGATAATTTATATAATAGCATCAGAATACTCTTTGCTTTGAAATAGTTAGCAGCAAAATACTATATAATGTTTTTAACACTTTAGTAAATTCTCAATCATTTTCCTGCACAACTAAAACATACAGACACTCTTATAGGGACTGGTATATATTGTATCATTTGTGTGTTTTATGGGACCACGCGTTTGATAACAAACCTACATACCATATATCTAGATACTGGTCAGTACAGAAACCCCTACACTGGCTATCAAGCAGCCCCCTCACTGTTCTACATTGGGAGCAGACGACAAACATGTGCTGCTGTTTATGTATTCTATTTATAAAGCCAGTGTATAACTGACAGGCTAGGGACGCTATCAGTAAATGGATATGCCCCTCCTACAAAATTCGGTACCAGGGCACCGATTGTTGGGCCTTTAAGTTTCATAAAAAATATTGCAAAGGGTGTTCGCGTTATGCTCCGGACAAATCAGTGCGCGAAAAAACAAAGGGAAATAACTAAACTAGAAAATGTGTTCATAGAACACGGATACCCCACATATCGCTTTGATAGTAAACAAGGCAAAATTTCAGTGTCCAAAAGGGAGAGATAATCCATGACACGGGGTTCGAATCAAAAATCGAAATAAACTTTCCGCATCTACTCATCATAAAGCTGTCGCTATTACAAAAGTTTTACGAGTTACAAGGCAAAATTTTCAAATTCTAATTCAAAAAGAGGGAGATAATCCATGACTCGGGGGTCGAAATGAAAATAAACTTTGCAAATCTACTCATCATAAGGACATACCAAGTTTCAGGTGTGTAGCTATTAGGGTTTAAAAGTTTTTCGAGTTACTATGTTGGTGACGGACGGAAGAACGGACGGAAGGTCAAGTGTAACACTAAATGCCCCTCCCTCCACTATCGTGGTTAGGCAAAAGTTGTCATATACAAGTAACTTACCTTAATTCATCAGTTACACATCAGACGATGAATGAACTTTAATTCTGGTGTAGAATATTAAAGTTATTCATTATATTCAATAGTGCTGCTTTGACATGACGTGAAATTAAAACATGCATGACATGAACTGGAAGAAAAACCACAGACCAAGCACGCATATTCAGAATCACGTCTGTCGGTTCTTATCCAGCTCCGATTTCTGTCACCTGTCCACAAAATCAAAATCCAACATTGTCGCAAATTTAATCCTCTATGTTGGTGTACGTTAGAACAAAATGTCACTTACATGTAGTATATTATCCAATCCATTGTAATCTCTTGTTTCTCTAAATAAATGCGTCCAACAATCCCTGTAGCTGCTATCGTGATAAAAAATGTTAAAGGTTCCGTCAGCGCCTCACATATTGATCTTAATATCCACCATTTTGATTCCAAGTACCAGAATAATGATGTTTCCATGCGCCCGTCGTAGTGTTATCTGTCAGATTCCGTTGTTTATTTGATCAAATTGATGGACAAATTTGTGTCCGCTAATGTCGCAAAGAGCATAATATGTGACGTTGACTGTAATAATTTGGCATAACTTCTAGCTTGTGAATTTTTGGTTGAATGAAGTGATCACTATGGTGAATAAGTGTGTATTTGTGCCCGGTTTGCTCAGCAGGTAGAGCGATGGTGTGGTAAACCAGAGATCCCCGGTTCGATTCCGGGCTGGTGCACATCTTTCTCACCCTGTGACATTTAGCGCCCAACTTAGTTGCGGGAAGTAACTCTGCAGAATACTCCCGCATCGTCCGTACCGAGAGTTTATAATGGTGCTCTCCGTAGGTTTCCCCTGCAAAGTACCAAATCACATCTGATTTGCACTTCAACTGTTAATTGCGACATATTTTCTGTATTTTTCAATTGAAAGAAATGTCAGTATTATACTTATTCATTTCTGTGTAATAAGTACAGAAAAATATGTCACAATTAACAGCTAAAGCGCGAATGAGATCCGATGCGGTACTCTGCAGGATAAACCTATGGAGCACCGGACCTCTGGGTACGGACGATAATTGAGTATTCTGTTGCCCAACAAAGGACCGCGACTGATAAATACTCCCAAATTGTACCCAAACATATGGAATTCGGAGACAAAAATTAAACATAGAATTCGAGGACGAATTTCAATTTGGCGGAGAAGAATGTCACAGTACACAACTGACCATGGGGATGAAGTGTGTATGATCTGTGCCTTGTTAGCTTGCTCGGTAGAGCCATGGGCATGGTACGGTAAACATGAGGTCCCTGGTTCGATTCCGGGCCGTTATTTATTTTTCTCACTCTGTGACACAAGTAAACCGTTTTATTTTAAAGAAATGGCTATCACCGGAATAAATATTATCTTCACAAAATTTGATTCGGGCCAATAGAAATCAACAGCCAGAACAGAACGTTTGCAGTAATATAAATCTAATTCCAAAATAAATTTTTAAGATTTTTTTTATGATCAGGTTTCGAAAATTAAAATATGCTTTTCTTTTAAAATTATTATCAATATGTTCACCATGTTATTATGGTTAATATGCAATTCACAGTCCTTGCAGCTTGAAATTGAAAGACATTATGAAAAGTTGTGTTGATCTCAGAAATTGTCATGTCGACTATAGGATCGCGTCGAAATAATGTTAACAGAATAGGAAAACGTAATTTAATACCGACGAAAAAGTAAACAAAACGCAAAATTGATGCTTAGTTTTGCAATATTATACCGTAGAACACACATTATAATTTGATTTTATATGAAAATAAATATATTGTGAGTATGGTGGTGTCTATTAATGTGTTCTTGATATTCGGAACAGCAGTGACGACATTTTGTTTGTCCAAGAAATTGTCAAGGTCAATGTTTCACTGTTTGTCTTGCAATAACCCGCCGCTTTATATTTGCACACCAAAAAAAAACAGATCACCAATACCACTGACTTTCTAGCCACTTTGAATGAAATAGATGGGATAACATTTTGGATTGGAACACGGATACGTTTGTAAACTATTTCGATTTTATTGCCGCATTGGTCAAGCAGAGCGGTCCGCTGGTTTGACCGCAGAGCGCAGCGAGTAAAAAGCGGTCATTCTTTCGCAATTTAAAGTAAACTGCAATTAAAAGCGGAGCGCAGCGCTAACTGCGATATAAGTATTGCAATTCCGCAACCAACTCTTTGGATCGCCGTCACATGATTGCATTCCGATTGCGGTCCAATTGCAATTAATGGGAACGCGAATTGCAATCCTGCGCTCCAGGAATTGCAATTCGCCTGGTAAGAGAACCGCAGGCCACTCTGTAGCACTAACTGTTCTTCAGTTATTGAGCCGAACTCGTTTTATTGTCCAAGGTCACCCCACGACCTTGACATTTGACCTACTGACCTCAAATCAATAGGGGTCATCTGCTGGTCATGACTAACTTGAAAACCAATACTGGACATCCTAGGTCATGGCGTTCTCCAGTTATAGAGCGGCAATTGTTTATTGTCTAAAGTCACCGCGATTTTAACCTTTGACACACTGTAGTCAAGTCAAATTTGTCATACACTGGTCGTTACCTACCTGCATACCAAGTTTGAGGATCCTATGTCAAGATTATTTCGAGCGCAAACCAAATCGCTAACAGACGGACAGACGATAAGCGCCGTAACATGATACGCCCGTAGTGCTGTCTGAAATCAGCTGGAATAGCTCAGTGAGTAGAGAATAGGACTCCGGATCGGGAGACCTCGAGTTAGAATCCCGCCACTGGTCGATTCGGCGTGTCCTTGGGCAAGACAAGACACATTCGTGATAGCCTATTCCTATCGGACGGGACTTAAATAGTCGGTATCGACATGCAATGTCATCGAGCCAGTGCCGTCGTTAAATCAAAGCATTTACATTTACCTTGTCTGCATGCGTGGCATGAATTTCAAATGACCCGGCGAATATGCCTGCTCTATTCTGTTTTATTTTATCGTACTGTTATCCCCCATTCGAATGTTCATGTGACATATTCGTCTGGACAATATTTTATTAATTTTTGTTCGAGTTTTTGTACCATGTGACACATTCGTTTTTGTTGCAAGGGGTAGTGATGCCAAACGTAAACGTCACACATGTATTCTTCCCCATGTGTGACGCATTCGCACGAATATATCACACGTGTGATATATTCGTTTCTCTGACATGTAAGGTTCAACAAAGCACTGTCTGTAGAACCACTTTGTGGATAAATACATGTACATGTATATCAACATCGATGAAGCGGTTCAAACGATATTGAAAAATCAAGGTACTGACATACGGAACGGAAATATAGCATGTGACCTTGGCCTACATTTTATACTTAAATTATTTAGCAATTGTAACCTTTTTGTGTGTTAAATGCTGTCCTAAGTCACTATAATACCACTATTTGGCAACATTTAACTAAGCTGTATTGCTTAGTGTCTAGTATATTCTCGTGCATATATTCAGATCATGTTTTCATTCAACCCATTCTAGAGATAACCTCGTCTCAGTACTTTCAATATTTTGATCTAATGTATGTTTAAAATACATTAAACGCATTGTACTACAGTACAGTACGCACGTACGCACATACGCACGTACACACGTACGGTTGTACATGGGCCCGTTTCACTAAATTTCGTACGACTAAAATGTTCGTACGTGCAAATTTCGGATCGTCTGGAAATTTCAATTCATGGATTTATATTTATTGAGCGTAAGCTGCATATGGACAATAAATATAAATCCAAGAAAACATTGCTAATGTGAAATTTACAAACGATCATAATTTTGCACTTACGAACATTTTATTTATGTTAAACTAAGTTTAGTGAAACGGGCCCATGGAATAGCTCTATGTTCCATCTTGCCTATCGGCGAGGGGATAAGAAGGAGACTCTACACGTATACAGGTGTGCTTGCTTATACATCCACTCACTGCCAGGGTTTTTTGATATTGGTGAAAAATTACTTACATTTTAATATTTTTTTAGAGTTAATGTGTTTAATAGCCAGCAGTTATTCGGTAGATTGTTTGTCAGATGCATGACAGGTGTTTCAATTATGGAATGGCAAACAGTGTATATCATGATCGGATTGTGTCGATGCAAACATACGGGTTACAACGAAGTGAAAACCGACGTTCCATTGGTCGGATGACGTCACGTGCCGTTAACGAATGACGCAGTGCAATGACGAAACGTAAACAAGTCCACGTACTGTCCATAGAGAACGACGTCATATACTGTCATATTCGATCATAAAACGTTACCTGATAAATAGAATACCAGGTTACGTATCACCCCGTCTGACATGTGACAGGCCGGATATCAAAGCGGCTCATCGTCACGATTTCACTAGGGATTGGTAGGTTTTACGAGGTGACTACCACGTTTCTACGTTTTACAACGGTTTAGTACGTTTTTACTACGGATTACTAGGCAATGTCAGCGATTACGACGAAGTCGGCAAACCGGAAATAACCGCCGCCGCATTGACAAGCCAAATGCAAAACGTAGAAAAATACGTTGCAATATGTATTAGATACGACTATGTACGTAATGACGATTGCTCCTGCCACGTCTGTGTTGGACAAGTTCAAAATTAACGTGCGGTTTCAATATACGTAGCATATACCTACGAAAACGCAATAAAGCGTAATTAAAACATGTAAATAGATTTTTTGTTAAATGTTTTTTTTGTGGACCGATTTTCAAAATTTAACTTTTATTTTCTTAGTTACATGTACATCATCTCGCCAGGTTTCGGATTCAATTTTCCAAAGTTTTGGAAATTGACTCCCCATGTTAAATTCCCATAGAAAATATTGTTTTCGCAATTAAATCAATATTTGATGGAATTTCATCAAATACATTTTTTGGGGAGGGTGATATTTTTGGTTATTGATGAAAAAGTATTTACTTAATTGTTTAGATTTAATGTGTTTAATGGCCAAATGTTCGTCGGCAGCAAAACGTGGGACAGAAAGTAGTTATTTTCACGTCACGTTGCTGAGTTGTAGTTTTAAACTCAGCAGCGTGACGCCAGATTCGTCCATCCTGCCGCCGATGATGCACAGAAAGTAATCCGAGTGAAGTTACTTGTGGTTTCCAAGTTACGTAACCTATTTATATTTACACTGTCCTTCAATTCATAATGTAACACCCATTATTCCGCATTGTGTTTATATCCCGGTATAGGCGACGTTGTTGCTTCTTTAAAGTGTGTGTGATACGATTCCTAATTGTAGCGCCATATTTGGTTATTTACATCTTTGAAACTATCCGAAAATGCTGTCACCGTGTAAATATAAGTAATAAAACCATGGGCCGTTGCATTTACTGTAGTATGAAACACATTTGGTCTGCTTAAAGATTGCGAGGAGTTTTCCTGTCCACGCACGTTCAACAGACCAAATGTTTTTCATAGTACAGTAAACACAACAGCCCATGATTGTATTCCTTAAATAACACCGGTCTATGAGGACGTAAGAACATACCCTATCCACTAACCTTCCTTATCTGTCTTTACAATCGTCAGTACAACGATGGTCACGGCAACTGCCGCGGTTATCACCGCAAACAGCGAGATAATCCATATTCTGCAGGATCGGACGGGCGGCTTCTGAAATTACAATAACATAATTATTACATACCTGGGTCCGTTTCACCAAAACTTCGTACGACTAAAATGTTCGTAAGTGCAAATTTAGGATTGTCTGGAAATTTGAATTGATGTATTACATTATTGTTCATAGGCTGAATATGCAGCATTTTCCTAATCTGCCTCGTGACAGAGACGTGGCTTGGTGATGACATTAAATCTCCCGAAAGAAAGGATCGACATGCTGATAGGCATGGCGGCGTAATCATATATCGCAGTCCATTATCGACTTACAGATAATAGTTATGAGTGGAGTAGTCGATCCGTTTTTACGACCCGGACTGGTTCACAAGCTACCTTAGAAATCGGAAACAGAAGGGTTGTGCTGACAGGCGTCTAGTCTAACTGGAACCACATTGGAGCTGGTGTCCCACAAGGTTCTATCCTCGGACAATTGTTATTTCTCCTACATGTATACATACATGATATTGTTGTGGACCAATATACGCCTCTTCGCTGATGAAACCAGCTTAAACCTTATTGTAAACACTCCCGAAACTGCTACTTGGACCACTAATTCCGATCTTGAAACTATTACCAACCGGTCTAAGAAATGGCTTGTAACATTTCACCATAAAAATACAGAATCACTACTGAAACGTAATAGACTAGCACATTTCTCAATATCGATGTATCAAGTTAATGTTTCTGAAGTTGAGAGCCACGAACATCTAGGTATTTTCTCTAACAATGAAGGAACATGGCATCAACATATAGAATATACGACCTATATTGCAAAAATATTGTTGAATCACCAAATTGTATCTGTGGACAAGTTAAAGATGGCACTCACAATTTATTCTCCTGTCCAAGATATACACTACATAGAAACCAACTAATAGACGATATACACGCTTATTGTCAACCGACCCTCCATACTATACTCTATGGTAATATACAACTTGACGATCCTACTAACGAAACATTATTTACAGCTGTAAGAATGTACATAGAGAATACAAGCCCCTTTTAAAATGGTACGGTGAACCTCTATAAACCGGACAACTTGTACATGACTGTGGGTAATTCTGATTTGCATTTATCTGTGATGATACAGTCTGTTCGTGATTGCTAAGCATGAAAACATGTCCTGGAGTGGTAATGTGACTAATTTACAATGGCACATCTATATACCGGACGCTTTGGGGACGTCCCAGGGTGTCCGATTTGAAAGGGTTCCACTGTGTCTGCTTTTGGACATCGTCACGACAACGAAAACTTAATCTGGGCGTGGGTGGCTTGGTGACCGAACATATTTGTAAGAACTGCTGAAGTGCCTTTTATTCTATTTTTGTTTTTATAATAACGAACTAAAATAGTTGTTTGTCCTTTCTTTGCTAAACATTGGTTAATGCATATTTTTATACTGTCATCTATAATACATCTACCGGGTATCGCAAGAAGCAGAAACTAGGAGCATAAAACAAGAATAAAATTCCAGTTTATGCTAATGGCAGTACTAATTATGTTTGTTATGTCCTGGGGCCCGTTTCACTAAACTTCGTACGACTAAAATGTTCGTAAGTGCAAATTTAGGATCGTCTGGGAATTTCAATTGATGGATTTACATTTATTGATCATATACACAATAAATGTAAATCCAATAATTGTTTACAAGAAAACATTGTTAATGTGAAATTTACAGACTATCATAAGTTTTAGGCGTACGAAGTTTAGTGAAACGAACCCTTTCACAAAACTTCCTTGAATAAACTGTTCGTAAGAGAAATTTTATGATAGTCTGTAAATTTCACATTAACAATGTTTTCTTGTAAACAATTATTGGATTTACATGTGTTGAGCATTTGCTGCATATGCAGCCTATGCTCAATGCATGTAAATTCAACAATTGAAATTTCCAGACGATTCCAAATTTGCACTTGCGAACATTTTAGTCGTAAGAAGTTTAGTGAAACGGTACCCTGGTTCCTGCAGCCTGTGATACTAAGCCAATCCCATTTATATAATTCTGTATTATACTTCTGCTGATGTCTTACTTGTAAATTATAGACACATATAATATGTTTAAACCATTTTATTTTGTTTTATTCTAATACAGGTATATTCTGTCGCAGATTGTGATAGAGAGGGGAGATAAGTTTGTTGTGATAGAGACGGGAGATAAGTTCACTGTGATAGAGAGGGGAGATAAGTTCACTGTGATAGAGAAGGGAGATACGTTCACTGTGCTAGAGAGAGGAGATAAGTTCACTGTGATAGAGAGGGGAGATAAGTTAATTGTGATAGAGAGGGGAGATAAGTTCATTGTGATAGAGAGGGGAGATACGTTCACTATGATAGAGACGGGAGATAAGTTCACTTTGACTAGAGAGGGGAGATAAGTTCACTGTGATAGAGAGGGGAGATAAGTTAATTGTTATATATAGGGAGAGTATATATAAGAGTCATAATGATACAAGTTTATATGGAAGCCACTCACTACGTGTGGTGGCTTCCACAAGAAACTTGTAATCATTATGACTCTTATATACTACTACCGCAAGACCATATATTTATGACATGAGAAGATACACCCTATTAGAGATAAGAATCCCTATGTTATACTCAGTATATATAACATAATGGTTCTAGTTAAGTGTGCGTGGTTGAAGACGGGTAGTCACGAGAGATGTTTTCGCACCGGTATTTACGAATATTGCAAACATCACCGTGCATGGATGCGAAGAGGTTCCGTTTCGCCTCGCCCATGTCGGCATTGTGGGGTAGGGACCAAAGCAGAGTCATTGCTATGTCCACCATGCGGTGGCACTCAGGCTACTCATCGAATGGCTAACAAGGGATTACGTGCTCGCAAGTATTATCGTTTAGTAATAATTCAAATCGGAAAGTCAGTTAGAAAGATAGAATCGATCTAATAAGTCACGGTGTTTCTACAGCATTTTATAAAATTGAAAAATTGAACAGAAAAAACAAGTACCAATATTAATAGAGAAAATGGATAATACAATACAATTTGAATTACAAATTTTTAATGATTGTGTTGAAGAAGTTTACGAAGCTTACGGGGGTTATAATCCTGTATATAAATTCTATAAAATGAGAACACTAGGTGATATCGAATACATGAAATACCAGCGTAATTTATTACGCTCCGATAAAAACGTTACATTTACAATATTATACCGGCAATTATGTCAACTATACAAGAGGCAAATACAAACATTAAGACGGATAATGCGTATCAGATATGAAACTAAGGTATATTATACAAACAAATTTAAAACCCAACGATTCGCTTACGAATGTACATTTCTACGATATCGCTTATAAAGATATTGAAAAATTATTATTGAAAAAAAACAACTACTAATTAATTTATAGCCGAGTATATTTTCCTTATCGAAGGTATGTAAACGGGCTATCTGAAATTATTTTTCATCAACCTCGAGCGGTCTTATAGGAACGCCGTTGTAAATTTGTTTACTGCACCAATATAATTATTTTTTTTATAAAATATCACAATGGTGCTGTAACATTTCTTCCGACTTTATCTCCAAGTTTTACCCTAAATTTATCCCAATCAGTACACTCAATTTGGGCATGGTGGCGCGCGCCTTGATTCTTATATCATTTTTTAATTCTTCATATCTCCCCATTTCTTCCACCACGGATTCAAACTCTAAATTTGATATTTTCTTATCGGCCAACGCTTTGGACACCATAACGTCGATGCTATTTTTCTTAGACCTGGCGAGAATGGATATTCTATCATGTTTTCTACATTTTTTCTCGAGTTTTCCACCCGCCGCCCTAATTACCATACACAACAACCCAGAAACGGCCGACACCGCACATAAAATCCCCGCTACAGGAACCGTTATAATGGTGGATATAGTTGCAGCTGTCCCCGCCCCACACAACACAGAAACACTCGCCAGAGCCGTACTGGATGCTTCAGCCATATTCGCCGCGTGCTATTAAATAGCGTGTCTTTTTCTATTTCTATATTCTCTAACTAAAATATCCTGCATAGCGACGATATTATTCAACCTAAAATCTGAACTTCTTTCGTTAATTGTACACAGTGTTGGTGGTGGAGTGGTATTGAGAGTTGGATCCAGTGTTGGTGGAGTGGTATTGACAGTTGGATCCAGTGTGGTGGAGTGGTATTGACAATTGGATACGGTGTTGATGGAGTGATATTGACAATTGGAAGCGGTGATTCGTTCATGATTTTTCAATATATTAGTATTTACAAATTAAGTTCAATTAACAATGAGACAATAGTGGAAGAACTCTCTGGGTCACCGATTTTCGTAACAAAGTTAATAACACTACTTTTGGAAAGTCTAATTCGATCATAACCGGCGAACGCAACAATCGTCGAAATATCTCCAGCGATTTTAGTGACTCCAACTCCCCGTTCTTCCCCATCTATTACAATATTTATCGAGACCGCGCCCACAGGTTTACCACTAACATTAACCGAGCAGACCGCCATTCGGACAACTTCACCCGCAGTTGTCATAGCGTATCCCCCACGTTTATTACTCGCTTTGGCACCGAACGAATATTCATAGCGCCCCTCAATCAATGAGCCCCGCTTCTCAGCCCAAACTGTTATGACACGTTTTGGCGTTTTCATTGTTCGCACTATTCCGGCAAGCGCACTGTTTGCGTTATATGCCTCAGTACGAATATTATAAGAGGCCTCCTCAAGAGCTTTGGTCGCAGCTATACGATCATGTTTCAGTTTATCGGAAACTTCGGTAAGTGCCGCTTCTCTACTGAGAGAGTCCTCTAAGCGCAACGCATCATAAGTCTTCGTAATGGTCGCCTGGTGGCCTTCTAGGGCTTTTCAACACCTGACCGGGCCTCTTTTTGAAATTCGGTTATTTTTCCGTCTAGTTCAGCAACCGCCGCTTCTCTGACGAGAGAGTCCTCTGAGCGCAACACCTCATAAGCCTTCGCAAGGGCTGCCTGGTGGTCTTCTCGGGCTTTCTCAACACCCGACCGGGCCTCGTTTTGAAATCGGTTATTTTCCATTCCGTCTAGTTCGGCAAGCACCGCTTCTCTGAGAGAGTCCTCTGAGCGCAACACCCTATAGGCCTCCGTAAGGTCCGCCTGGTGGTCTTCTCGGGCTTTCTCAATACCCGTTCGGACTCCATCAAGATCCAACCGGGCCTCTTTTCGAAATTTGGTTATTTTTTCGTCTAGTTCAGTAAGTGCCGCTTCTCTGTTGAGAGAGTCCTCTGAGCGCAACGCCCCATATGCCTCCGCAATGGCCTCCTTGTGGTCTTCTCGGACCCCCTCAACCCCCGACCTGGTCTCTTTCAGAAATTCGGCTATTTTTTCGTCTAGTTCGGTAAGTGTCGCTTCTTTACTGAGAGAGTCCTCCAAGCGCAACGCATCATAAGCCTCCGCAATGGCCTCCGCAAGGTTAGACTGGTGGTCTTCTCGGGCTTTATCAATACCCGACCGGGTCTCTTTTCGAAATTTGGTTATTTTTTTATCTAGTTCGGCAACCGCCGCTTCTCTGATGAGAGTCCTCTGAGCGCAACACCTCATAAGCCTCCGTAAGGTCCGCCTGGTGGTCTTCTCGGGCTTTCTCAATATCCGACCTGGCCTCTTTTCGAAATTTGGTTATTTTTTTACCTAGTTCGATAAATGCCGCATCTCTAATGAGAGAGTCCTCTAAGTGCAACGTAAGGGCCGCCTGGCGGTCTGCTCGGACTTTATCAATATCCAACCTGCTCTCTTTTCGAAATTTGGTTATTTTTTCACCTAGTTCGTTTAGTTCCGTTTCTCTGATGAGAGAGTCCTCTTCGCGCAACACCTTATAAGCCGCCTGATCTTTCTCAATGTGTGCAGTCGCCGTCAGCACTTCTACTCTAACATCTGATATACTCCTGTGAATCCCGTTTGTGATCTTCGATATGGTTTTATTGATCAGGGCCTTGGTTTTTCCAGTAGTTAAAAAGTCTCCCTCTGTCGGGATGAATCCACCTTCTGCCGGTTCCAAATTTTTTGAATTTGTCACCCAATCGGAAGAACTACCTGGTCCGTATATACTCATTCTTAATTTTTTCAAAATTATTAGTTATAATATTGGGCACCTATACACAATTGGAAATTTCGAGAACTACCGAAATCGGGTAATCGTTTTTCAACTTTCTCGCTTGATCATCGAGAATAGAGACCGTAAATTCGTGGATATGTCCCGATTCCAAAACTTTCATCTCGGGGTGTGGGAAGTCTAAGGTCACAGTCTCGCCATAGAAACAGTCGCTGGCTTGCACGGTTTTCAGTAATGTGCTGGGAGTGCCGTCTACCGTGTTGTACGATGTGTTCACCGATCCAGGTGCACCCTGAGAGTTTTCGTGAAGGCGAAGTCCACCGGGTTATCACCGACGTACTCACCCGGTAAACACTCCTTTGTTTTGAGGAGTATGTCTCTCTAAAAACCGAGTTGAATACCCAACCCCGGGGAGACCACTACCGCATTATCACTGCTGATGGTCATTGTTGCGAGCCCGGTAGCATTCGATACTGTGAGGTTGATTACACCGTCAAGCTCCGAGTTGACAAAATCTTTGAGCTGTCTTATTCCCCACAGTCCGTGAGGCAGCTTTACACCTAATTGTTGTCCATCCTTCACATAATAAAACCCTTCGCTCTTCCCCACATTCTGCCATCCAACCGTGAACGTGATTGATCTGAGGCCCACCCGGCGTTTTCCGCAGCAGTTGTCGATTGATTTTTGAAGTTCACAACTCCCTTTTTGAACATTAGTGATAGTAGCAAACATAATAATATCTTTCAATGGATACAAAAGCATTTAGCTTTAACTCTAATGCAAAGTACGCGGTCGGTGGTAAATACACGCAAAAAGACGTTGTTAACCGCCTTGTACACCCAACCGTAACGGTTAGATCGGACAGTGGCTTTGCCACCAATTTCCCTAACACGTTTGAGAAATATAGGCTGCCCAAGATTACTACGATGGAGTCGGTAAACGGGTGGAAAGCCACACCGATGCAGTTTTGGCAGAACCAGCTAAATTTTGCTGTATGTGCGCAACAGCCGGGTGTGGAGTTTCACATAAAGACCATCTGACATCCAAGAATGTCATGCTCCGAAGTGTCTACAACTTTCACACGTATTATACTATTAGGAGGATTCTCAAAGAACTAGGTATTTCTCTACCTCAAGACGACGCCTGGGATCCCATTTCCAACGCATACGACCGTATGGCGTTTGAAAGATTGTGTAACGAATTTAACGTTTCAAAAGACGCGGACTGGAGGCAGAAAGCATTTCCTACCACAACCGGCCTCGGGGACGTTCTCATTCGGGGCCAGTCCGGGAATTGGACGCAGACTGATTTTAGACACGATTACTCCGGTGACCACATCGTCAGTCGGAACGCCGGGAATTTTAACCCCGCGACTATGACTTTGGGGCCAGAAGTGTCTGGAGGTCGGCACTGTGGCGTGTTTTCTTGTAAAATGTTACCTCCGAAACGGGCTCACGTCGATTACATACAGCAGGCTGCTGATGTTCAGAACGCGTGGACCACATTTATGTTAGATAAGGGTCTAGGGTTCACGCAGGCCGGGGTTACTCGCGTCAACGAATCTATTCGCACCTACGTCTGGGCCATCGGCGCACAGAAGCAAACTCGCAGTTCTATACTGGGCACAGGAACAGCGTTTGATGCACAAAAACAATTCTTGGCACTTGTAGAGGACGCCATCTCAGCTAAGGTGGACCTGGAGAAGGCGATCCAGAATTATCAAGACGTTTTGCAGACTGCCAGCACCCCAGTGGACTATGTATTTGGAATAGGTCTTTATGTGGCGCCGAGCAATATGATACTACGAGACGACCCGGTTGATGGTTACAATAATCAAATCGTAATCGCCACCGCCAATCAAAAAATCGGTCACAACGGTAACGTGAACACGGATATCATCAAGCGCACCCCCAACATGATCGGGCGCGGAGTTGTAAATTCAAATAAATTCGAAAAAGATTTCATAAAACGCCCAAAACACAAAATGGATACACCTCCCTCAACACAATCGAACCCAGTACCTCCAATTCGTAAATTGGATGCACCATCGAGTTCCATCAACAATGTTGAAACACCAATCATCAACAATGTTGAAATTGGAAGCATAACACACGAGGAGGAGAAATTAGGGCTCATCGTCGCCCTCGTGGCGATCGGATTATTTACGCTTTGGTTTTAGGAACTCTCTGGCGAAGAATATTAGGAGACCAGCGATTGCCACGATTAAAGCCCAGGTATTTTTGGCTAGCCATCCGGCCGTTTTTGATAATATAGATAGCAAGTAAGAAACGATACTTCCGATCAGTCCAGGTAGTGCGGCAGCCGCCTTTTCGGCTAATTTAGGCCAGGAGACTGGCGAGGGCTTTTAGTTGTTTTTTTACCCACTCCTTAGCTCCACCGGATGGCGCTGGCGGTGGTGGTGTGGGTGCTGGCGCGGGTGGTGGCGCCGCACCACCAGTGAAAGCTAGAACTATGGTCGATATAGTCATGCTGATAGCAACGAGGATGCTTGCTATCGTGATGCCCTGTTCTCTGAACAGAGTGCGAAGACGCTCACCGAGTGTTGTCTCCTCGTGCAGGACCCTCGAGATTGTTTCGCGGATCCGACTTATTTGGGTGCGGAGTGTCTCACGGTTAGCCGAGGCAACCTCCAAGCGAGCTTCTCTTTCGTCCCGCAACGACTGTAGGCGTTCGGTGATCCGCTCGGTAGATTCTCTATCGACACCAGCTTCCTCCAGTTTTCTTTCTTCTAGCGCGATATGTTCATCCAGCGACCAGAGTTTGGCGAGGTTATGGACCAATGCGCCCCGGACTGTTTGCATAGCCTTATCGAGTCCCCGGAGTTCGCGAAGAGGTAACGATGGGTCATCGTTAGACAGGTCGATTTCGTTGAACGTGGTCTCCATCGTGTTAATAACGTCGGTGGGGCCACTTGAGGGAGTTCGTTGAGCTCAACAGTTTCTATCGCGGAGGCCGTTTTTCCCATCGTTTCGTTGGTAGACTGTAGGGCCTCTACAGCGCGAGTCTTCATAATTGTTTTACCCCTCTTCCAATCTACGAATCCTAGTTCGCTCCTTATGAGTTGCCCACCGCCCGGGTTTCCGGCAACAGTGCCCAGCGCTAGGGGTTTACCGGTCCTAGTCTTAACTATTGGGATATTTGATGCTTCTTTTAGTCGCAATCTACCGTTCAGATCAAATTTAAACTTGGAGTAGTCGCGACCGACAGACGGGACCAGACCTTTTTCTGCCAAACTGTTGTAGTAGTCGTTTACAGCTCCCTCGAGTAATTCCCGACTTTGACTAGTAGTAGCGCCACCTAATTCCCCCGATTGGATTGGAACTGGAGGCTGTATCAAGGGCGTTTCGTCATTATAATCATCTATGTCATCATCATCCGCATCGAGGTAATCGTCTCTGCCGATTTCATACATGTCATTATCGTAATCAGCCATATTTATAATTTCTTAAAATTAATTATGTATTAAAGACAAAACCATACGGGTTTAATATAGATTCACTAAATTACGTCTTCGAGTCAATACGGTCGCAAACTCAATCCATACCGCAGACTGCGTGAGCCCCTCGGGGCAAAAGGCGTGAGACAGAGTATCGTTATTACGAACAACCTATCGACGATCGACCAGAACCAACAGCTCTTGGTCCGCTTCCCCAACCTCGGAGCTAACGACGTCATTGTGCCGGGTACTGTTCGCCTCGCTTTCACTATTTCGCTGACGTCGACGGACGAGGACCGAACCGTCGTTCAGAACCTTGGTCGCGCCATCGTCAAGAAGACCATGATAAAGATTTCTGGTAATGAGGTGATGTCGATCGATGACAGCGACGTCTACCATTGTTATCAGGACCTATGGAAGACGGCGCAAGAGCGCGAAAACGCTGTCTATCAGGGTATTGACACCAGCAAAAATAAGAACGTAACTAAACTTAGAATCGGTGCTGCTAACAAGGCAGAAAACAACGCGAGTGACAATGCGGTCGCGGGCGCTTACGGCAACCGCTTCTACATCCCGCTCGACTTTGAGTTGCTGGAGAGTCACATGCCCTACTATCAGAGCGCTTTGGCTGACCGCCTAGAATACGAACTAACATTCAACGACTACGGCCGAGTTCTCATAGCCACCGACATGTTATCGACGTATACGATCGACAATGTTTCGCTGGAGTACGACATGGTTACGATGCCCGAACTCGCGCGATTGATCAGAACCCAGTACGCCGGGCGTGTTGCCATACTTTACGACCGAGTTCTTCGCCATCGCAAGATGACGAAAGACAAAAGCGACACATTGTGGAATATTAACGTCAACGTACCCGCCCGCTCGATGAAAGGTATACTGATGTTGTTCGGGGATGCTCGGTTCGCGTTCGGTGCTAGAAAAACCGACAAATTCTATAACCCCAAAATCACGAAGGTAGAGGTGACGATCGAGGGAGTACCCAATCAACTCTACAGCGCGGGTCTTCGCGCGCACCAGCAGTGGGACGAAGTAAGAAAGCAGTTTGCTGCCGGCTCTAAGCGCTCTCCGGAGGTTGCAGCGGTTGCCAAAGACCTGCATCTCTCGGACGTCTCCCTCGCGGAGTTTCTGAATACCAAATACGCGTTATGGTTAGACATGCGAGCCAGCGACGACGACCAAATACACGGCAACGGACGCCAAGTTGAGAACGCTAGCGAGGGTGTGACGATCCAGATAACCAAAGAGGCGGATGGAAATGGCGCATTGAACGTGTACTTATATATAATTACAGACGCACAACTGAACATCGAAGATGGCCGATACGTCTCAGCACTCTACTGATTTAATAAAAAATCATCTAACGATTCATTAATTAATTTTAAGAAAATTAGCAATCAATACCAATTCACTATTGGAGATGCCCACTCTGCTATAATATGTGGGCAGACAGGATGTGGAAAAACGGTTTTCATCCTAGACTTGCTCGAGGGCTACTACCGCGTTGCCTTTCGTCACATTGTTATCCTGTGTCCCACTGTGCGGCACAACGATACTTATCAGCGGCGCCCGTGGATATGGTCCGATCCTTAGGTATACGTTATTGACCCCGGTGATAGACTTCACGATTGGCTGCGTGGTTTATACCAAAGATTCCAGGGTGAGCCCACCCTATACGTGATTGACGATTGCTCGGCCAAGGCGGCGATGACCAAAAAGAAAGACATGCTCTCCGAGCTCGCATTTTCTGGCCGCCATGCTAGGCAAAGCGTATGGATATCCACTCAAAAGTACAATGCCGTCCTCAAGGATCTGCGCGAGCAAACGAAATGGGTCGCCCTCTTTCACTGCAAGGACCGAGACTCGTTCGATGACTGTCTTCGAGAGAATGACGTTATCCCAACGCGCGAGGAGCGCCTGGAGGTTCGACAGATGCTTTCGGAAACTAAGCACGCCAAGCTTTTGCTAAAGACCGATCAACCAACTGCTTACGAAGTTATCAATTAATTTTATAATTAATTAGCAATTACTGAACAAATGCTGAACAATGCTGAACAATGCTTAACAATGCTTAGCAATTACTGAACAATGCTTAACAATGCTTAGCAATTACTGAACAATGCTGAACAATGCTGAACAATGCTTAACAATGCTTAGCAATTACTGAACAATGCTGAACAATGCTTAACAATGCTTAGCAATTACTGAACAATGCTGAACAAATGCTTAACAAATGTTGAACAAATGCTGAACAATGGTTAACAATGTTAACAATTTGGTGCTCCGCTGCGAGCTTTATTGCGAGCATAATGGTGATCATAAGTATCGGGTGGTGCGCTTGGCAATATGTTAAAGTGATGAGACTTGTTAGAATAGTTAAATTAATTTTAAGAAAAATGAACTGCGACGAACTTCACGATCAGCTAATAGAAGAAACATCAACTCCGACTGCCAACATAGATAATGATCCGACAGAGCAATCGGAATCAACTCCAACTGCGGTTGGTATTGGGTTGAGTGCAACGACTCCGAATGAAAATGAAAATGCGGCGCGACGAGAGCGGCTAGCTGCGCTGGTTGCTGGGGGACAATCGGAGCATTATCTCGGTAGGCGTCTCTCAGTTTTTCAGGTGGATAAGATGTCAGATGCGGAGATCGGTAAAATGTATGCGCGATACGAATCTAGGTTAGGTGCGGAGATGACAAAAACTCTCGGATCGGCGGCTATTCATTTGTACGCAACCGCCGTTAGTATACTTCTCCCTATACCAAACACCGCGGGATTGATTGACGATCTAAAGACTGACCCTTTTATAGGTCACACTCTTAGAACAGCCTGCTGCTCAATTTATCACAAGTTTGGAATGTACTTAGCTCCGCTGACAACCGCGTTGACCACGGGTAAACACTGTCAATTTGGACATATAATATGTCCACGAACTATAAGCCCTAATATTAATTCAAAATATAATTTTGAAAATGATGACACAAGACACACCCGCGAGAGTGACGGAGTTGAACCCGATTGCTCCAACACAATCGAACCCGAGTGTTACTTCGCCACTGGATGACATACCGCATATAAAAAATCCCAAAAGACAGGCAGCTGGGCGGGCGGCGGCTGCCACCCGAAAAGTTAAACAAGATAAAATACTCGCCGAGCTTCGAGAGGCTAAACTCCAATCGAGATTGGGGTTGCAGCCAATTCGTGAATTGATGGGGACGGAGACAGCAAAACATCTGAAGACAGAGTTGAGTACAACAACACCACCAATTCACGAATTGGAAGCACACTCAACACCCAATACCAACCGCCGTTGGAGTTGGGCGAATCCGATTGAACCCAAATTCGTGAATTGGAGTTGGGATGTTGGTGGTGGTCTGGCAGTTGTTGGTGCCCTGTGCGTGTGGAAATACCCCATATTATCGAAAAAACAACCAGCCATTGTTCAGAAGAAAGTTACGAAACACCAATCGCGATTGGATGCGCCCCATTTAAACATTGATTGCGACCCCTTTTATATGCAATAATTATAATGGTAGTGAATGTGCTTTATCACGCCGTGGTGATATCGGGTTTCAGTATCGGGTATGCTCGACTATCAAAGATGGCCCTAGGAGGATCCGCTCCCAAATTGGACTTTACTGTGAGAGACGTAGGGCTCGCGACCTTAGATGTGGCGGCCGCAGTTTGGACCCGAGATTATCTAGTTAAAGCTGGAATTCTACCAGTTAATATATGGAAATAAATGGCTTCAATCGCAGTAATAGTAGGTGGTGCGCTCGTAAACGCATTGGCGTTCAGCGGTAGCAACTTTATATTCTCTAAAATGAAAAGCTCGAACGTGGATGAGGAGCGTAAGCGTCACGATTTAGCTGTAGAACAACTCAATAGCGCAAAGGAAGCGTGGTCGAAAAAACGAACCGCCCATCTGGACTGGGTCAACGAAGAGCTTCGCAGCGAAAATCACGCCGCGCAAACTTTTCAGAACGTTGAAGAAGCCAACCGCGAGTACGCGCTGGCATATCTGCAGAAAAGTCTCGCGCCGCTGGATCGCGAGCCCCAACTTTCAGATTTCTATGTACCGTCAGAGCCACAAAAAGACCGCGAGATCGCGTTCATCGTCGAGGGAATGGGTGTGGTGGGTCTCGTCGGCTACTATATTCGATCGAGATTTTAAATTAATTAAAATAATATAAATATATATATATATATAGAACGATGTCAGTTGACGAACTTTATTTCGCTATGATTGATGTAGGCTACACTGCCCTTAAACACCGCATAGCTGGTGCAAAGGGTATGATTCGTCTGGCCCGAGATTCTCTCGAGACGTGGCGGGAGGACGAAAAAGCGGCCACCCTTTTCGCAAAGCGGATGTTAGATTCCTCCACCAATCCTGGGGGATTAGATTTTCCCAAGTTCCTTCAGAACTTAACCCACAATCGCGATTGTACTTCCAACAAAGGTTTATTATTATCGACGCAGTTACCGGACGATCTGGCGAGGGCGTGTTGGAGATTGTCCGATATATTAGAATACATCGCATACGATGAACACGCGCAAACTTAATACTAAACTATCGGTTCGCCTAACGCGCAAGCTAGTGAACATGTACTATAGCCCACACGGCTACTGGAAGGGACTCACGGCCATCAAGAACCTCGCGGCGGCGACCAAGGTTTCAGAAAACGCTGTCAAGGAATGGCTCAAGAAGCAGGCCATCTGGCAGATATATTTACCCGCGCCTCACAATATTCCGCGCCCGAAATTCGACGTGCCGGTACCGAACCAAGTTCACCAAGCGGATCTCCTGTTTCTCCCTCACGATCGCGTCGGTCGTAAGACGTACAAGTACGCGCTGACAGTCGTTGACGTAGCGAGTCGTTATAAGGGGGCTGAGCCGTTGGCCACTAAAGAGTCTAAGGAGGTGGCCGAGGCTCTCTCCCGAATATATAAGAGGAGTCCTCTCAAATGGCCGAATCTTCTCCAGGTCGATCCCGGCCGCGAGTTCATGGGCGCGGTCTCTCATATATTGTCTAAGCACGACGTTTCTGTCAGACGCGGCCCCGTCAACATCCACCGGGACCAGGGGATCGTGGAACGCTTCAATCGAACCCTGGCTGAGAGACTGTTCGGACACCAATACGCCAAAGAACTTGTAGACCCTCATTCGCGATCGACCGAGTGGGTGGCCAGACTGCCCTCCGTGGTCTCCGCACTGAACGGAGAGGTGACCAGATTGATAGGTAAGAAGCCCGTAGATGCTATCAAGTTTAAAAGGGTGACGAGCGAGCCCTCTGCCGTCTCGCGCGGGCGACCCGTTGGTTTAGAGGAGCAACGGCTTCCATCAGATATTGACGTCCGGTACCTCTATCAACCGGGAGAGTTAGAAGGTGGCAGCCGCCGCGCGACTGATCCCGTGTGGTCTCTCAATGTATATCATCTAGATCGATCTATTACGAAACCCGATGAGCCCGTGCTCTACTATTTGGATGATGGGCCATCTCGAGGGTTTGTTCGCGAAGAACTTCTTGCGGTGCCTTCTGACACCCAGCTACCCCCGGATCGTCAGAGTCTTTAGTATTCTCTCAGAGTTTTTCATTTTTTTTTTACCTATCCTATAGGCTCGGTGTGTAATCCGTCTTCCATCACTCTCCTCTTGTCGTAGTACGCCGAGAGTCCTAATTTTTGTTGACAGTACGTCTTCATCACCCCGTTAATCATTCGGAATCCCCTGTTCTCCGCCATATCCCTACCCCCTTCGAGAGCACTCTTATACCTTCCCCAAGTCAGATCGTTAGATCTCTTCGACATCCCCTTGGCCGAGTGCTTAGATTTTCCATCACCGCTCACGTAGTAACACTTGCTACACAGAGCGATGGCTCTATCCCCTTCGAATTCCAGCTTGAACAGTCCAGGAGTTCTGTTGCTCCACACGTCCCACGCCAACCACTCGGTCTTCTCCTTATTAAACTTTCTCTTCATATTCTTTCTCACCACCGCCGCCAGCGTCTTCTCCGACAGCGCGAAGTACATGCTGTCAGTGTCCATCTGTATCAGTTCGAAATCTCCGCGATCCACGTACTTGTCCAAGAAATCGTAGTAGAACTCCAGCATCCGGAGCTTGGCCAACTGGTAGACCGCTATGCCACACTGAAACGGTCTGTTGATCACCACTCGAGTCTTCCTGCTCGATATCTCGTAAGCCTCCCCAATCTCATCCAGGTCTTCGAACCACGCCGACCTCAGTGCCCGATCGACAGTCTTCTCATCCTTCGTATATGTGGTGTTCAGGTGTCTCTCTTGTGCCTTTATCAGCTTGCCACAACACGCGTTGCCAACCAGTTTGAATATCTCCGCCAACACCGCCTTGCTCTTGTCGACGTCCCCCGTCCGTCTAGCAGCGTTGACCTCTTTAACGAACCATTGAAACGGTTTGCCGGGCGTGTAGTCAATTACCCTATGCACCGCCTTGACGATCAGACCGTGCTCCAGATACCACTTTAGCAGCGGGGAGTATATGATCATCTTCTTGGCGGACATTGCCCCCACGAGCTTTCTCTGTCCTTCGACTCTTTTCCTACCGGTCCCGGCCAGGTAGTCCTTCATGTGCTGCGCAACCTCGTTCTCATCGACTTCTCGATTAACGAACAACGGTGACATTTCCGAGAACTTGTCTCTTAACGTTTCAGGGACCTCTATATCCAACTCCGCAAATCCGAACCACTTTTCACTCCTGACCTTCCTCACGAAACGGTCTATATACGACTGTCTTTCCGGGTCGTCACACGTCCATATCTGCTCCTCACCACACGGCATGTCCTTCGACAGAGTAGATAGGTACAGAGCATTGGCATCGTACCCCAGCACCGCCTTGCACATCTTCTCCTCCCGACTCCCCACCTGACCCCTGATCGTTGACCTTCCAGCCTCGGCGTATCTGGAGAATACTATGGACGGACCACCGACCAATCCCTGCTTCATCATCTCGTAAGTTTCAAACTTCGGTGACCACAGCTCGGGCGTGTCCGCCTTCCCATCGATTGACCCGCGGAGTAGGTACTGAAGGGAAACACCGGGTAGAGACACGGCATCCTTGAGTATGTCCACGCCTCTTCCCCTGTATAACTCCGTCATTTTATTCAGAGCTTCCAGGAATGGTCCTACATCCAAGTCGTTGTAGTGTTGCAACCATTCCTTGAACATCTTCATCCCCTTTTCTCGGAATACCTTCTTACACTCTTTCCACTCGGACAACGACAGTAGGAACTCACCCTTCAACTTCGAGTACCACTCGGGATAGTCTGGCAGCCCTGGATGGTCGAGCTTGTCCGCGCTATCGAACCACTCGTACAGAAAGTGAGACTTTACCGTTTTACAGTCGTACGCCTTAACCCACCGGTCGTACGTGGTACCGGGTCCCAGATACTGGATGATGTCGAGAAAATGTTAAACTCCCGGGGTAAATCAGAAACATCGTCGTGCTGGCTCTCTTTCCGACCATCACCTTATTCACGGTGGCCGCCAACTTCTCTACAAAGTACTGCTTGATGAGGTTCAGGTCGTACCTGCTACAGTTGAACCCCACCACCGGGACTTGGTCAATCCATGAGATAATCTTTGCTTGCTGAGACTTCGATAACATATCTATGTGGCTGGCCGGCAGATACTTCTTCCTAACCCCTCCCTGATTGCCTTGCCTCTCATCTGCAGCTCGGTCACGAACTTCTCGACTAGCGTGTCGGGATCTCGTTCGCATAGGTGTGTGATCCCTTCATGCATCGTATCCCCCAACGCACACCGATATAGGAACGTGCTCGACCTCGAAGGTCAGGTCTTTGGTGGGTCGCGTGCTTTTTGACTTGTCGAGATACACCTCAAAGTCGTAGACTATCTGGTGAGGGTATAGAGTCGTCTCCTCCTCGCGTGGCGATTGTGGATAGTAGGTATTAATTTTATCAAAATTATCATTCAACCACTCGCACTCCCACATCACCAACAGCTTGTAACCCGCCTTCCTTATCTTGGCGTCTTGAATTTTCGTCCTCTTGTACAGCGATCTCGCGTTACCTCTCATGCAATGCCTCGGACACCCGTGCCATTAGCATCAATGAAACTGAAACACGATCTCGGTCTCGTGACAGTAACCGTCGACCGGATCACCGGCCACCCTCCTCTCACCACCGTGACCGCAGTTTGCGTGATGTATGTGCTTTCCCACCCTCTCCTCTTCTCTGCTCAACCATTGAATCGACCTCACACTCGCTGACCCCTTGGGATAGAACGCCTTCTCGTAGGCCGACTGCGGTCTCTCTACCCTCTTACCTGGACATGTCACCACGGTCTTCCCACCCATGCATGTGGTCGCGTGCCTGTGCATGTTACACGACTTTGTGAACCGTTGTTGACATCCGGTGCACCCGTACTCGTTCGTCATCTTGCGGAGATTCGTTATGAGGAACGAGTGACCTCCAAACATTCCTATCGTCATTGTCTTCCACCCAACCACGTCGTAATTTGCCGGAACCTTCATGAGGTACCACACTCCGTCGGCGGTGGGCTCGTAAACGCGAATGCCCATCTTGAAGCGCTCTTCTACCTTCTTAATATCATCCAGGGGGATTCCCTTACTACCCGGTCCGTTATCGTGCCCGAGGTATTCGCGAGCCAGAGCTCGTGCCTTCCTACAACACCCGTCGGGTCTCCCTCCACGTTGGATGGCTATGCACCTAAACAGACCTAACCCTTTTTCTGTCTTAACCAGTCTGGGAGTTTTCCCGCTCCCATGAGAAGTTGTTGAGCGTCGATGATCATCTTCACCTCGACCGATATCCAACGAACGAAGGTCCATTTTGTGTTTGGTCTATCGACTTTGTCGATGTCCATTCGACCTTTCTCTCTATCGGATATCCAACTCTCGGCTTTGGTGATCTCGTTTATCCACGGACTGCCCTTTGATTGTTTGTGATAGATCATAGTAGCGTCGGTCTCTATGTTCCTAATACGATACGAGCACGAATATCTCAGATAACATGCCGTGGTCATCTCTGGGCGAATTTTATTCATTATGCGATTAGCGATCTCCCCGTCTACCCCCCTCTCGAAAGTCCATTCTATCTTCCTCCTACCCCTATCAACAGTTTCCCTAACTTCGGCTTCTTCGGCGAGAATCTTGGGACCCTCCTCCACCAAAGCTCTGGCGATATCTCTCCTCTTCTTGAGAGGTCCCCCCACCAACCCTTGATAAATGTTATTGTAGTACGCCTTGTATAGGGGTTTTCTACGTGCGCTGGGATCTTCTTTTACACGCTGCGCGTAAGCAGTGGCGCGCAGACTGGCCGTCGTCTCGTTCTCTAATTTCTCGGAGCGTTTTTCGGGGTCGGCGGGCAGTCGTCCGGTCGAAACCGCACGCCGCAGCCTCTCCTCGTAGACGATGGCTCGCGCGTCACTTATCCTATCTGCTATATCTTTCTTGAGTCTCAAACCTCTTAGGGAAATTCCCCAACTCTTAGCTTGCTCTCTCATTTGCTTTATAGGTAGGCATTATACTGAGTATAACCAATAGATATTTTTTATCTTCAATAGGGTGTAAGTTTATATTTATTCGTAATATATATGACAGATTGTTGTAATATACTTAGTATAACTTATGGATAACTTGTCTTTAATAGGGTGTCAGTTTATATTTGTGACAGATTGCTGTAAAATACTGAGTATAACTTATAGATTTCTTACCTTTAATAGGGTGTCAGTTTATATTTTATTCGTAATAAAAGTATGACAGATTGTTGTATATATATACTGAGTATAACATAGGGATTCTTATCTCTAATAGGCTGTATCTTCTCATGTCATAAATATATGGTCTCGCGTTAGTAGTATATAAGAGTCATAATGATTACAAGTTTCTTGTGGAAGCCACAACACGTAGTGAGTGGCTTCCATATAAACTTGTATCATTATGACTCTTATATATTACTGGGAGATAAGTTCAATGTGATAGAGAGGAGATATAAATTCATTGTGATAGAGAGGGCAGATAAGTTCATTGCGATAGAGAGGTGAGATATTTTCACTGTGATAGAGAGGGGAGATAAGTTCACTGTGATAGAGAGGGGAGATAAGTTCATTGTGATATATATGGGAGATAAGTTCAATGTGATAGAGAGGAGAGATAAGTTCATTGTGATAAAGAGGGCAGATAAGTTAATTGTGATAGAGAGGGGAGATAATTTCAGTGTGATAGAGAGGGTGAGATAAGTTCATTGTGATAGAGAGGAGAGATATGTTCACTGTGATACAGAGGGGAGATAAGTTCACTATGATAGAGAGGGGAGATACGTTCACTGTGATAGAGAGGGGAGATAAGTTCATTGTGATAGAGATAGAGATGGGAGATAAGTTATATGTCATAGAGAGGTGAAATAAGTTCACTGTGACAGAGAGGGGAGATAAGTTCACTGTGATAGAGGGGTTAGATACGTTCATTGTGATAGAGAGGGGAGATAAGTTCAATGTGATAGAGAGGGGAGATAAGTTCACTGTGATAGAAAGAGGAGATAAGTTCACTGTGATAGAGATGGGAGATAAATTAACTGTGATAGAAAGGTGAGATAAGTTCACTGTGATAGAGAGGGGAGATAAATTATCTGTGATAGAAAGGGGAGATAAGTTACCTGTGATAGAGAGGGGAGATAAGTTCACTGTGATAGAGAGGAGAGATAATTTCATTGTGATAGAGAGGGGAGATAAGTTCGCTGTGATAGAGAGGGGAGATAAGTTCATTGTTACATAGAGGGGAGATCAGTTCGCTTTGATAGAGAGAGGAGATAAGTTCACTGTGATAGAGAGGGGAGATAAGTTTATTGTGATATAGAGGGGAGATAAGTTCACTGTGATATAGAGGGGAGATAAGTTCACTTTGACAGAGAGGGGATATAAGTTAATTGTGATAGAGAGGGGAGATAAGTTAATTATGATAGAGAGGGGACATAAATTAATTCTGATAGAGAGGGGAGATAATTTCAATATGATAGAGAGGGGAGATAAGGTCATTGTGATAAAGAGGTGAGATACGTTCACTGTGATAGAGACGGGAGATAAGTTCACTTTGATAGAGAGGGGAGATAAGTTAATTGTGATAGAGAGGGGAGATATGTTCACTGTGGTAGAGAGGAGGGATCATATCATTGTGATAGAGAGGGGAGATACGTTCACTGTGATAGAGAGAGGGGAGATAAGTTAATTGTCGTAGAGAGGAGAGATAAGTTCATTGTGATAGAGAGGGGAGATAAGTTCATTATGATAGAGAGGGGAGATAAGTTCACTGTGATAAATAGGGAAGATAAGTTAATTGTGGAATAGAGCGTAGATAAGTTCATTGTGCTAGAGAGGTGAGATACGTTCACTGTGATAGAGAGGGGAGATAAGTTCACTGTGATATATAGGGGAGATAAGTTCACTTTGACATATAGGGGAGATAAGTTCACTGTTACAGAGAGGGGAGATAAGTTCATTGTGATAAAGAGGGGAGATAAGTTAATTGTTTTAAAGAGGGGAGATACATTCACTGTGATAGAGACGGGATATAAGTTCATTGTGATAGAGAGTAGAGATACGTTCACTGTGATAGAGAGGGGAGATAAATTAATTGTGTTAGAGAGGGGAGATACATTCACTGTGATAGAGACGGGAGATAAGTTCATTGTGATAGAGAGTGGAGATATGTTCACTGTGCTAGACAGGGGAGATAAGTTCACTGTAATAGAGAGGGGAGATAAGTTCACTGTAATAGAGAGGGGAGATAAGTTCATTGTGATAGAGAGGGGAGATAAGTTCATTGTGATAGAGAGGGGATATAAGTTCACTGTGATAGACAGGGGAGATAAGTTCATTGTAATGTGCAGGGGAGATAAGTTCAGTGTAATATAGAGGGGAGATAAGTTCACTCTGATAGAGGGGGATATATTTCACATGTAATATAGAGGGGAGATAAGTTCACTGTGATAGAGAGGGGAGATAAGTTCACTATGATATAGAGTGGAGATAATGCCACTGTGATAGAGAGGGGAGATAAGTTCATTGTGATAGAGATAGAGAGGGGAGATAAGTTACATGTGATAGAGAGAGGAGATAAGTTCACTGTGATAGAGAGGGGAGATAAGTTTAGTGCGATAGAGAGGGGAGATAAGTTCACTGTGATATAGAGGGGAGATACGTTCACTTTGAAAGATAGGGGAGATAAGATCATTGTGATAGAGAGGGGATATAAGTCAATTCTGATAGAGAGGGGAGATAAGTTCACTGTGATAGAGAGGGGAGATAAGTTCATTGTGATAGAGAGGCGAGATACGTTCACTGTGATAGAGAGGGGATATAAGTTCAATGTGATAGAGAGGGGAGATAAGTTCACTGTGATATAGAGGGGAGATAAGTTCATTGTGATATAGAGGGGAGATAAGTTCAATGTGATAGAGAGGAGAGATAAGTTAATTGTGATAGAGAGGGCAGATAAGTTCATTGTGATAGACAGGGAGATAATTTCACTGTGATAGAGAGGTGAGATAAGTGTATGTGATAGAGATGGGAGATAGGTTCACTGTGATAGAGAGCGGAGATAAGTTCATTGTAATATAGAGGGGAGATAAGTTCATTAGGATAGAGAGGGTAGATAAGTTCACTCTGATTAGAGAGGGGAGAAAAGTTCACAATGATAGAGAGTGGAGATAAGTTCACTGTGATAGAGAGGGGAGATAAGTTCTCTGTGATAGAGAGTGGAGATAAGATCCCTGTAATAGAGAGGGGAGATAAGTTCATTGTTATAGAGATAGAGAGGGTAGATTAGTTATATGTGACAGAGAGGGGAGATACGTTCACTGTGAGAGAGAGGGGATATACTTTCACTGTGATAGAGGGGGTAGATACGTTCATTGTGATAGAGAGGGGAGATAAGTTAATTGTGATAGAGATGGGAGATAAGTTCACTGTGATAGAAAGGGGAGATAAGTTCACTGTGATAGAGATGGTTGACAAGTTCACTGTGATAGAGAGGGGAGATAATTTCACAGGGATAGAGAGGGGAGATAAGCTAACTGTGATAGAAAGGGGAGATAAGTTAACTGTGATAGAGAGGGGAGATAAGTTCATTGTGACATAGAGGAGATATAATTTCACTGTGATAGAGAGGGGAAATAATTTCAATGTGATAGGGAGGGGAGATAAGTTCACTGTGATAGAGAGGGGATATAAGTTAATTGTTATATATAGGGTAGATAAGTTCAATGTGATACAGAGGAGAGACAAGTTCATTGTTATAGAGAGGGCAGATAAGTTCATTGTGATAGAGAGGGGAGATACTTTCACTGTGATATAGAGGGGAGATAAGTTCACTGTGATATAGAGGGGAGATAAGTTAATTGCTATATAGGGGAGATAAGTTCACTGTGATAGGAATGGGAGATAAGTTCACTGTGATAGAGAGGGTTGATAAGTTCACTCTGATAGAGAGGGGAGATAAGTTCACTGTGATAGAGACGGGAGATAAGCTAACTGTGACAGAAAGGGGAGATAAGTTAACTGTGATAGAGAGGGAGATAAGTTCATTGTGATATAGAGGAGATATAATTTCACTGTGATAGAGAAGAGAGATAAGTTCACAGTGATAGAGAGGGAAAGATATGTTCATTGTGATAGAGGGGGGATATAAGTTCACAGTGATAGAGAGGGGAGATAAGTTTATTGTGATAGAGAGGGGATATAATTTCACCGTGATATAGAGGGGAGAAAAGTTCACTTTGACAGAGAGAGGAGATAAGTGCATTGTGATAGAGATGGGAGATAAGTTAATTATGATAGAGAGGGGAGATAATTTCACTGTGATAGAGAGGGGAAATAAGTTCATTGTGATAGAGAAGGGAGATACGTTCACTGTGATAGAGACTGGAGATAAGTTCACTGTGATAGAGAGGGGAGATAAGTTCACTGTGATAGAGAGGGGAGATAAGTTCATTGTGATATAGAGGGGAGATAAGTTCAATGTGACAGAGAGGAGATATAAGTTCATTGTGATGGAGTGGGCATATAAGTTCATTGTGATATACAGGGAGATAATTTCACTGTGATAGAGAGGGGAGATAAGTGTATTGTGATAGAGAGGGGAGATCGATTGACTGTGATAGAGAGGGGAGATAAGTTCATTGTGATAGAGAGGGGAGATCATTTCACTGTGATAGAGAGGGGAGATAAGTTCACTGTGATATAGAGGGGAGATAAGTTAATTGTGATAGAGAGGGGAGATCAGTTCACTGTGATATAGAGGGGATATAAGTTCACTTTGACAGAGAGGGGAGATAAGTTCATTGTGATATAGAGGGGAGATAAGTTAATTCTGATAGAGAGGGGAGATAAGTTCACTGTGTTAGAGAGGGGCGATAAGTTCATTGTGATAGAGAGGGGATATAAGTTCACTGTGGTAGAGAGGTGAGTTCAGATCATTGTGATAGAGCGGGGAGATAAGTTCACTGTAATAGAGAGGGCAGATAAGTTCATTGTGATAGATAGGGGAGATAAGTTCGCTGTGATAGAGAGGGGATATAAGTTCACTATGATAGAGAGGGGAGAAAAGTTTACTGTAATGGAGAGGGGATATATGTTCACTGTAATATAGAGGGGAGATAATTTCACTGTAATAGAGAGAGTAGATAAGTTCACTATGATATAGAGGGGAGATAATTTCACTGTGATAGAGAGTAAGTTCATTGTTATATAGATAGAGAGGGAGATAAAGTTATCTGTGATAGACAGCGGGGAGATAAGTTCACTGTGATATAGAGGGGATATAAGTTCACTGTGATAGAGGGGGTAGATACGTTCATTGTGATAGAGAGGGGATGATAAGTTAATTGTGATAGAGAGGGGAGATAAGTTCACTGTGATAGAGAAAGGGGAGGAATAAGCTTCACCGTGATTGAGAGGGGTTGATAAGTTACACTGTGATAGAGGGAAGATAATTAATTTTCACTGTGACAGAGATGGAGATAAGTTAACTGTGATAGAAATGGGGAGATAAGTTAAGTGTGATAGAGGTGAGATAAGCATTCACTGTGATAGAGAGGAGCTATAATTTCACTGTGATAGAGAGGGGAAATAAGTTCAATGTGATAGAGGGGGGGGGGGGAGATAAGTACACTGTGATAGAGAGGGGAGATAAGTTCACTCTGATAGAGAGGGGAGATAAATTCACTGTGATATAGAGGGGAGATAAGTTAATTGTGATAGAGAGGGGAGATCAGTTCACTGTGATATAGAGGGGATATAAGTTCACTTTGACAGAGAGGGGAGATAAGTTCATTGTGATATAGAGGGGAGATAAGTTTATTCTGACAGATAGGGGAGATAAGTTCACTGTGACAGAGAGGGGAGATAAGTTCATTGTGATAGAGAGGGGAGATAAGTTAATTGTTTTAGAGAGGGGAGATACATTCACTGTGATAGAGACGGGATATATGTTCATTGTGATAGAGAGTAGAGATACGTTCACTGTGATAGAGAGGGGAGATAAATTAATTGTGTTAGAGAGGGGAGATACATTCACTGTGATAGAGACGGGAGATAAGTTCATTGTGATAGAGAGTGGAGATACCTTCACTGTGCTAGACAGGGGAGATAAGTTCACTGTAATAGAGAGGGGAGATAAGTTCATTGTGATAGAGAGGGGAGATAAGTTCATTGTGATAGAGAGGGGATATAAGTTCACTGTGATAGACAGGGGAGATAAGTTCATTTTAATGTAAAGGGGAGATAAGTTCAGTGTAATATAGAGGGGAGATAAGTTCACTCTGATAGAGAGGGGAGATAAGTTCAATGTAATATAGATGGTTGATAAGTTCACTGTGATAGAGAGGGGAGATAAGTTCACTATGATATAGAGGGGAGATAATGCCACTGTGATAGAGAGGGGAGATAAGTTCATTGTGATAGAGATAGAGAGGGGAGATAAGTTACATGTGATAGAGAGAGGAGATAAGTTCACTGTGATAGAGAGGGGGGATAAGTTTAGTGCGATAGAGAGGGGAGATAAGTTCACTGTGATATAGAGGGGAGATACGTTCACTTTGAAAGATAGGGGAGATAAGATCATTGTGATAGAGAGGGGATATAAGTCAATTCTGATAGAGAGGGGAGATAAGTTCACTGTGATAGAGAGGGGAGATAAGTTCATTGTGATAGAGAGGCGAGATACGTTCACAGAGACGGGATATAAGTTCAATGTGATAGAGAGGGGAGATAAGTTCACTGTGATATAGAGGGGAGATAAGTTCATTGTGATATAGAGGGGAGATAAGTTCAATGTGATAGAGAGGAGAGATAAGTTAATTGTGATAGAGAGGGCAGATAAGTTCATTGTGATAGACAGGGAGATAATTTCACTGTGATAGAGAGGTGAGATAAGTGTATTGTGATAGAGATGGGAGATAGGTTCACTGTGATAGAGAGCGGAGATAAGTTCACTGTAATATAGAGGGGAGATAAGTTCATTAGGATAGAGAGGGTAGATAAGTTCACTCTGATTATAGAGGGGAGAAAAGTTCACTATGATAGAGAGGGGAGATAAGTTCACTGTGATATAGAGGGGAGATAAGTTCTCTGTGATAGAGAGTGGAGATAAGATCCCTGTAATAGAGAGGAGAGAAGATAAGTTCATTGTTATAGAGATAGAGAGGGGAGATTAGTTATATGTGACAGAGAGGGGAGATAAGTTCACTGTGATAGAGAGGGGATATACTTTCACTGTGATAGAGGGGGTAGATACGTTCATTGTGATAGAGAGGGGAGATAAGTTAATTGTGATAGAGATGGGAGATAAGTTCACTGTGATAGAAAGGGGAGATAAGTTCAATGTGATAGAGATCGTTGACAAGTTCACTGTGATAGAGAGGGGAGATAATTTCACAGGGATAGAGAGGGGAGATAAGCTAACTGTGATAGAAAGGGGAGATAAGTTAACTGTGATAGAGAGGGGAGATAAGTTCATTGTGACATAGAGGAGATATAATTTCACTGTGATAGAGAGGGGAAAGAAGTTCAATGTGATAGGGAGGGGAGATAAGTTCACTGTGATAGAGAGGGGATATAAGTTAATTGTTATATATAGGGGAGATAAGTTCAATGTGATAGAGAGGAGAGATAAGTTCATTGTTATAGAGAGGGCAGATAAGTTCATTGTGATAGAGAGGGGAGATACTTTCACTGTGATATAGAGGGGAGATAAGTTCACTGTGATATAGAGGGGAGATAAGTTCACTATGATAGAGATGGGAGATAATTTCACTGTGATAGAGGGGGGAGATAAGTTCATTGTGATATAGATAGAGAGGGAGATAAGTTATCTGTGATAGACAGCGGAGATAAGTTCACTGTGATATAGAGGGGATATAAGTTCACTGTGACAGAGAGGGTAGATACGTTCATTGTGATAGAGAGGGGAGATAAGTTAATTGTGATAGAGAGGGTAGATAAGTTCACTGTGATAGAAAGGGGAGATAAGTTCACCGTGATTGAGAGGGTTGATAAGTTCACTGTGATAGAGGGAAGATAATTTCACTGTGATAGAGATGGGAGATAAGTTAACTGTGATAGAAAGGGGAGATAAGTTAAGTGTGATAGAGAGGTGAGATAAGTTCACTGTGATAGAGAGGAGCTATAATTTCACTGTGATAGAGTGGGGAAATAAGTTCAATGTGAGAGAGGGGGGAGATAAGTACACTGTGATAGAGAGGGGAGATAAGTTCACTGTGATAGAGAGGGGAGATAAGTTCACTGTGATATAGAGGGGAGATAAGTTAATTGTGATAGAGAGGGGAGATCAGTTCACTGTGATATAGAGGGGATATAAGTTCACTTTGACAGAGAGGGGAGATAAGTTCATTGTGATATAGAGGGGAGATAAGTTAATTCTGATAGAGAGGGGAGATAAGTTCACTGTGATAGAGAGGGGCGATAAGTTCATTGTGATAGAGAGGGGATATAAGTTCACTGTGGTAGACAGGGGAGTTCAGATCATTGTGATAGAGCGGGGAGATAAGTTCACTGTAATAGATAGGGCAGATAAGTTGATTGTGATAGATAGGGGAGATAAGTTCACTGTGATAGAGAGGGGATATAAGTTCACTATGATAGAGAGGGGAGATAAGTTCACTGTAATAGAGAGGGGATATATGTTCACTGTAATATAGAGGGGAGATAATTTCACTGTAATAGAGAGAGGAGATAAGTTCACTATGATATAGAGGGGAGATAATTTCACTGTGATAGAGGGGGAAGATAAGTTCATTGTGATATAGATAGAGAGGGAGATAAGTTATCTGTGATAGACAGCGGATATAAGTTCACTGTGATATAGAGGGGATATAAGTTCACTGTGATAGAGGGGGTAGATACGTTCATTGTGATAGAGAGGGGAGATAAGTTAATTGTGATAGAGAGGGGAGATAAGTTCACTGTGATAGAAAGGGGAGATAAGTTCACCGTGATTGAGAGTGTTGATAAGTTCACTGTGATAGAGGGAAGAAAATTTCACTGTGATAGAGATGGGAGATAAGTTAACTGTGATAGAAAGGGGAGATAAGTTAAGTGTGATAGAGAGGTGAGATAAGTTCACTGTGATAGAGAGGAGCTATAATTTCACTGTGATAGAGAGGGGAAATAAGTTCAATGTGATAGAGGGGGAGATAAGTACACTGTGATGGAGAGGGGAGATAAGTTCACTGTGATAGAGAGGGGAGATAAGTTCACTGTGATAGAGAGGGGAGATAAGTTCATTGTGATATAGAGGGGAGGTAAGTTCAATGTGACAGAGAGGAGATATAAGTTCATTGTGATGGAGTGGGCATATAAGTTCATTGTGATATACAGAGATAAAATTTCACTGTGATAGAGAGGGGAGATAAGTGTATTGTGATAGAGAGGGGAGATATGTTGACTGTGATAGAGAGGGGATATAAGTTCATTGTGATAGAGAGGGGAGATCAGTTCACTTTGATAGAGAGGGGAGATAAGTTCACTTTGATATAGAGGGGAGATAAGTTAATTGTGATAGAGAGGGGAGATCAGTTCACTGTGATATAGAGGGGATATAAGTTCACTTTGACAGAGAGGGGAGATAAGTTCATTGTTATATAGAGGGGAGATAAGTTAATTCTGATAGAGAGGAGAGATAAGTTCACTGTGATAGAGAGGGGCGATAAGTTCATTGTGATAGAGAGGGGATATAAGTTCACTGTGGTAGAGAGGGGAGATCAGATCATTGTGATATAGAGGGGAGATTAGATCACTGTAATAGAGAGGGCAGATAAGTTCATTGTGATAGATAGGGGAGATTAGTTCACTGTAATAGAGAGGGCAGATAAGTTCACTTTCACAGAGAGGGGAGATAAGTTCATTGTGATAGATAGGGGAGATAAGTTCACTGTGATAGAGAGGGGATATAAGTTCACTATGATAGAGAGGGGACATAAGATCACTGTGATAGAGAGGGGAGATAAGTTCTATGTAATATAGAGGGGAGTTAAGTTCACTGTGATAGAGAGGGGAGATAAGTTCACTATGATATAGAGGGTAGATAATTTCGCTGTGATAGAGAGGGGAGATAAGTTCATTGTTATAGAGATAGAGAGGGGATATTAGTTATCTGTGATAGAGAGGGGAGATAAGTTCACTGTGATAGAGAGGGGATATACTTTCACTGTGATAGAGGGGGTATATACTTTTATTGTGATAGAGAGGGGAGATAAATTAATTATGATAGAGATGGGAGATAAGTTCACTGTGATAGAAAGGGGAGATAAGTTCACTGTGATAGAGATGGTTGATAAGTTCACTAGAGAGGGGAGATAATTTCACTGTGATAGAGAGGGGAGATAAGCTAACTGTGATAGAAAGTGGAGAAAAGTTAACTGTGATAGAGAGGGGAGATAAGTTCATTGTGACATAGAGGAGATATAATTTCACTGTGATAGAGAGGGGAAATAAGTTCAATGTGATAGGGAGGGGAGATAAGTTCACTGTGATAGAGAGGGGAGATAAGTTCATTGTGATTGAGGGGGAGATAAGTTCACTTTGATTATAGAGGGGAAATAAGTTCACTGTGATAGAGAGGGGAGATACGTTCACTGTGATATAGAGAGGAGATAAGTTCACTGTGACAGAGAGGGGAGATACGCGCATTGTGATAGAGAGGGGAGATAAGTTAATTGTGATAGAGAGGGGAGATACTTTCACTGTGATAGAGACGGGAGATAAGTTCACTTTGAAGGAGAGGGGAAATAAGTTCACTGTGATAGAGAGGGCAGATAAGTTAATTGTTATATATAGGGGAGATAAGTTCAATGTGATAGAGAGGAGAGATAAGTTAATTGTTATAGAGAGGGCAGATAAGTTCATTGTGATAGAGAGGGGAGATACTTTCACTGTGATATAGAGGGGAGATAAGTTCACTGTGATATAGAGGGGAGATAAGTTAATTGTTATATAGGGGAGATAAGTTCATTGTGATAGAGAGGAGAGATAAGTTAATTGTGATAGAGAGGGGAGATAAGTTCACTGTGATAGAAAGGGGAGATAAGTTCACTGGGATAGAGAGGGTTGATAAGTTCACTGTGATAGAGAGGGGAGATAAGTTCACTGTGATAGAGAGGGGAGATAAGCTAACTGTGATAGAAAGGGGAGATAAGTTAACTGTGATAGAGAGGGAGATAAGTTCATTGTGATATAGAGGAGATATAATTTCACTGTGATAGAGAGGGGAAATAAGTTCAATGTGATAGAGAAGAGAGATAAGTTCACAGTGATAGAGAGGGGAGATATGTTCATTGTGATAGAGGGGGATATAAGTTCACAGTGATAGAGAGGGGAGATAAGTTTATTGTGACAGAGAGGGGGTATAAATTCACTGTGATATAGAGGGGAGAAAAGTTCACTTTGACAGAGAGAGGAGAAAAGTGCATTGTGATAGAGAGGGCAGATAAGTTAATTATGATAGAGAGCGGAGATAAATTCACTGTGATAGAGAGGGGCGATAAGTTCATTGTGATAGAGAGGGGAGATACGTTCACTGTGATAGAGACGGGAGATAAGTTCACTGTGATAGAGAGGGGGGATAAGTTCACTGTGATAGAGAGGGGAGATAAGTTCATTGTGATATAGAGGGGAGATAAGTTCAATGTGACAGAGAGGAGATATAAGTTCATTGTGATGGAGTGGGCATATAAGTTCATTGTGATATACAGGGAGATAATTTCACTGTGATAGAGAGGGGAGATAAGTGTATTGTGATAGAGAGGGGAGATAGGTTGACTGTGATAGAGAGGGGAGATAAGTTCATTGTGATAGAGAGGGGAGATCAGTTCACTGTGATAGAGAAGGGAGATAAGTTCACTGTGATATAGAGGGGAGATAAGTTAATTGTGATAGAGAGGGGAGATCAGTTCACTGTGATATAGAGGGGATATAAGTTCACTTTGACAGAGAGGGGAGATAAGTTCATTGTGATAGATAGGGGAGATAAGTTCACTGTGATAGAGAGGGGATATAAGTTCACTATGATAGAGAGGGGACATAAGTTCACTGTGATAGAGAGGGGAGATAAGTTCACTGTAATAGAGAGGGGATATAAGTTCACTGTAATAGAGAGAGGAGATAAGTTCACTATGATATAGAGGGGAGATAATTTCACTGTAATAGAGATAGGAGATAAGTTCACTATGATATAGAGGGGAGATAATTTCACTGTGATAGAGGGGAGAGATAAGTTCATTGTGATATAGATAGAGAGGGGAGATAAGTTATCTGTGATAGACAGCGGAGATAAGTTCACTGTGATATAGAGGAGATATAAGTTCACTTTGATAGAGGGGGTAGATACGTTCATTTTGATAGAGAGGGGAGATAAGTTAATTGTGATAGAGAGGGGAGATAAGTTCACTGTGATAGAAAGTGGAGATAAGTTCACTGTGATTGAGAGGGTTGATAAGTTCACTCTGATAGAGGGAAGATAATTTCACTGTGATAGAAATGGGAGATAAGTTAACTGTGATAGAAAGGGGAGATAAGTTAACTGTGATAGAGAGGGGAAATAAGTTCAATGTGATAGAGGGGGGAGATAGGTACACTGTGATAGAGAGGGGAGATAAGTTCACTGTGATAGAGAGGGTAGATAAGTTTATTGTGTTGGAGAGGGGAGATGAGTTCACTGTGATATAGAGGGGAGACAAGTTCACTTTGACAGAGAGGGGTAATAAGTTCATTGTGATAGTTCGCACATATTTGCATACATATGTATTGTTTCAGAGTGTACAATACGCTCTGAAACATGGCATATATATGCAAATTTGTGCGAACTCGAGGTATTGATACTCTCCATCGGGTTTTGTCAAATTATGCCCATCATTTCACTAGAAAAAGTCGTGTGACGATTTTGACATTTTTAAAGCGGTCATCCTGGATTATTCGCTGACTCCAAATTGATCAATTGTAAAATTATTTCATGCAAATATCATAACTGATTTATGAACGCATAACCGCGATCACATTCACTGGTTATCAATGAAAAAACGAACAGCGACCTATCGACAACCGTCCATGTGGAGAGAACTGCGGACCGACGGACGGACGGACGGACGTACTGGAGGACACAAATAATTAAAGCCTGTCGTTTCTTTCAATGCACGACTAGTCGTTTTCTCCAATGCATGACGTGTAGTTTGTGCGTCGTTTTCTCATCGTTTTCGTTGTGTGTGTGTTTTTATTTTATTAGAAAACGATGTTTTCGTTGGTTTAAACGTGTCGTTTTCACATCGTTTTCGTTGTTTTTTTAAATTATAAAACGAAGTTAACGTTGCTATAACGTGTCGTTTTCACACCTATCCAGGATTTTTTTAAATTTAGAAAACACTAATTTAAGCGTGACACGTGTAAACCAACGAAACATTACTTTCTAAGTAAAAAAAACGAAAACAATGTCGAAACAAAGTGTAAACAATATAAAATCGTTCATTTGTTGAACCAGAGATGCAGTGAGTCAGAACAAGCGAATAAATAAATATTAATCCTGTCCCCCGGGACACGGTATTTTTAATGAAACATTACAGTCGACATTCATTTCGTAGGCAGGCAATTTCCTATCGCCTAATTTGTTTATACAGGTAAAGTATTATATGAGACAAGTCATATGTTGTTGTACCGTAGCAGATTGTTCATCATGACAACTATTTACCAAACGTATATTCTGTATTCATGTTTGTATGACGTTATAAAGTAAACCAAACCTTTATACATCTCTACGGCAGCTTAACAGGGACATGTGCAATTTATTTTCCACCTCGTTCCAACGAGATAGGATCTCGTTCCCACGATATACCATCTCGGACATACGACATAGCATCTCTTACCCACGAGATATCATCTAGTACAAACGACATAATAAGCCAATATACATGACATTTTAAAATGGCCGCCAAGCGCGTAGCTCCGTATAGGCACTGTAGGCCCGGGCCTATATGCTTTTGCAGATAATCAAAAAAATAAAAATGCGAAAAATGCAATAGGTATAGCTATGGCGGTGAACTGTAACGACATCGGAAGATGATCAGCGGCGTAGGAGGGTATTGAAAAGTGGTGCGGCCATACCGTCGAACGAGCAAAGTTCGTGAGAATGGAGAATGCCATGGGGGGGGGGGGGGGGGGTCCGGGGCAATGTTACACGAAGCACCCAAATACACCCAAATCCACCAAATATAGTCTCAAAATACGAAGTGCTGATCCAGAAGTTCGTGGACAACGTCAGTTAACAGATCGAACATGGAGGTATTCTTGAAATATGTTGTAGGCATGTGAAGATATCTGGTTATTTATAGTTGCTGTGTTGGCGTGAACAATGAGCATAGCGACGCAGGTCACGACGTCACATGTTGTGACGTTAAATAATGCGGACATAACGTCGATGTTACTCACATAATTGTTTTCCGAAATATATTCCACCGACAGAAATTAATTTCTGATGCCACTCAACCCACTTGCGGAGATAGTTATACCACTGTGGTTCGAAAGAGCTTAATATTTTTGTAGTTTCAGTCCGTAACTCTGATATATCTGTGAATCGTCTTCTCATCGTCTACCCCCACCCCACTGCCTCTCATGTTTTGTAAATTTATTTATTTTCTAATAAACATGTTTTGGCAGCATATGAGAATCGTCTCCTAAGACGAGTGTTATGTGTCCTGTTGGGGACACGTTACAATCTCGCGTTTTTTTTATTACTGATGCTGAACACGTTTTGGTCTCGCTAGTCGCATAATATACAATAAGCTCGGTTTTGTCCGATCACGTCGTACATAACATGCACCTGCGGTTGTAATCAATACTGACTGTGACGTGCGGAGCGTGAGACACCAAAGATTACAAAATCATGCCGATCTGACATTTGATACATGCCGACGCGATGTCAACAGACACACATTTACGATCAATTACTCAAAACATATTTATAGTTTTTTGAGACACTATCAGGCATGGAATAAAATATAATTTTATTTAATAAGGTTTGGTTCTGGAATTAACACAATGTAAGTCGCCCTGCGTTACCTGCGTTTTATAATTCGGGTTAAAGCAAAATATATTTCCAAAAGCGAAAGGCGAGATGGCGAACATGCGAGACGGTTCTCATGTCTTTAGGATACGATTCGCATGTTTTCGCAAGACTGAAACATTGCGAAACGACAGTTCTAGACGAATCATAATGCTGATTGTTTTATTTTGGATTGCAGATGAACGCTTTTATTTAAACATGGTAGACGTACCTTTGTCATTTATCAAAATGTTTGCAAACTGTAGATCCCGATGAGCTAGCTATTCACGAGCCGTCTCATCAGGATCTACACCATTCGTACGTACATTATTTATACAAAAAATACCCCTAACAAAGCGTAATGTAACAGTTATACACGGATAACCACAGTGCATCGTTTCTTTATTTGTTTTAAAATCACCAGAAATGGTGAGTCTTAAATACGCTAAAGCCAGTCTATTTATAAACCACTATGATCTCTACAGCTATCGAGACCTTCACCTGTAACAATTATGCTATTTATAACTTAAATATAAATGTTTTGAAATATCGCTAGTATAAGTATATATTAATAATAACATACATGTAGTGGATAAATATGTGCATTGTGATGGAACTTTCTGTGTGAGAACAACTCTAGCACGAACACGTCATGACTCGAGCGGTCCGCCGTCCGCAAATATTGATGACGACGTAACGTACGTCATGTCAAAACAACATCGCTGCGACAAAGTGACGTCAGATGGGTATCTTTGTTGGTCTAGAAATATGGTGTATCAGCTGAACACAGCATTGGTTTATATATCATATTGTTCGAGAGTGATCATATTTTCTAAATATGTTGAAAACTCAATTTCGCATTTTTGACCCATAAACCGGGCTTAATGACAACATTTTAAATTTGTACTTGTTCGCGTATTCTGAATTGTACATCTTCTAAAAGCCATATGCCGCAAAGATTATCAATGTATCCCAATTATTTTTCATTTTAGAAGTATTTTTATGACGCGTGGTAAAAACTTATATGACATTTTATATCAATGACGTCGAAATTACGACGTTTTTAGCTACGGCGTATACAAGGGGTGTTGATCAAATACCCGGACAAGTCCTATAGAATTTTCATCTTTTATCGCATGTCAACCAAATTTGGATATCTCGTAGCCTGGCCAAGTGTCTCCCATTAGGCCAAGACAAAGTATGAAAATAATGTTTATAGCTCGTGTTGCAGTTGCTAATGTAACGTCATGTTTTGGATTGCGGCCCAAGTAATGTAATTTTCTATGAATACTTTTCAAATAAGGCAGAGTGAGAAGTGTTGGCGGTGCCCTGTTGTGTGCTGCTGTCTGAACTAATTTTGGGGAATAATAGCGACATTATTTAACATTTCGTATGCGACGAAATATTTTAAAAATCTGACATCATGACCGGAAATGACGAAGTTCACCGACTGCCAGATCTGTGTAAGAGAATATGCCGAAAAAAAACAAGATATTATATTAAAGTTTGTAGTTTAACACAAAACACGAGATATTGATGATGAGAGAAAGTCAATCATCGGGATGACAATATACGAACGATTCAGTCGGATAGAGAATGGACATGGTCATGAAGGCGCGAAAGGCTAGGCCAGACATAGACGTACAAAAGTGACGTCGTCAGACATTGTGACTCAAAGTAAATGTTTTGGTCGACTGACCACTTTTCGTGAAATACCAGATCGGTTGTGTGATTAAAAATATTTAAATATGAGGAGACATATGGCTAGATGGATCCCGATGATGGTGAGCATGTAGCAGAAGGCGAGACGAGTTACCAATTTCTCTCGAGTTTCAGGATAGTTGAAATGACATCTGTACATTTTTCCAATTGCGTGTTTACAGAGGATGAACGTATTATCAAATATCGTCGATTGAGGCATTATTCAATCCTCCATATTCGTCCAATCTTGCCCCATGTGATTTACCGTACACGAACAGCGGCATAAAGGGAATCCACTTCGACAACGTCAGCAGTCAATAATGTTACTGCTGTTATTTCAGCTGGTGTGTTTGAACAAAGGTGAATTGCATTGCCTGACTTAGCTGTCGGAAGTGCATGTAGTATAAAAAAAGATGTTTATTTTGAAAAATAATAACCCATTGTGCGAGCACGAATGAAAGCATAGACATGTTCTTCTTCCATTGAACAATATGGAGCATAACATTAGCATTTTGACATCGGGCCCCATATTTCGTGATGACGTTGTGTTGGTAACGATACAATTTCCCATGATATATTAATGATGAGTTGTGCATATGAAATCGATGAAGCATTTATCAATCATCATGGATGTGAATTTTCAGTTAACCCAAAGCATATGGATGTTGCCGCATAATACTACTTGTTATTCAACCAACACTGGAAATCGAAAACTCTTACAAGCAACCTATCCGCGATGATCGGTGGCTGGTAATAATGTGATGTGTCGGCAGTTTCAACATTAGCCACACGAGTGACCGTACAACTGTATGTACATAGTGTGCTTGAAAATCTTCTAAAATTATCCCGCGGGACCACAACCAAAACCGCGTAAGTATAATACATAATTGGATGTTGCAGTTTCAGGTTATACATATGGGATGCCCATCCCCCATATAAATCCGCCACAACTGGACGCTCATTTTAGATATGTGTGACGAATGACTTTCATATCATGATAAAGTGGTGGTGTTATTTTAATTACTACAGACCAACATAAATAGAAAGAAGTGATAAAGAGATCACGTAAAAACTTTCACTTTATTTTTCGTTTCATTTCAATATGAAATACATTTCAGACACACCGATTGACATTCAGGGATGAACTATATTCCCAAGGGGCGCTTGTCCCCGAATCCCCAATCCGGATCATGTGATTGTGCACACACGTCATTTTCACGATAATTGTTTGCTATTCCAATATTATATCATAAGGATGTGTACGGAATTGCTGCAAATGGAGTATTTGTTTGTAGACATTGCACGTGTACGTCTGCAGTAGGCCGCTTATAACATTAACTTTGCGACAAAACACGACGTCGGCCAGATTTGGTAGCGTGATACCTTATAATTGTCGCCGTGTGTCTTTCTTGAGGATCGCATTACCGTCGCCTGATATACATTATGCAGTCAAGTTATAAGCTGATGATTTGATACTACAAATCGTGCGAAAAGCAAGTTTATGACCATCAAATTTCCAATTAATTTCAAGACTTTTCGAAAACTCCACCGACCTCACTGTATGTTTTGTTCATTATGTATTGCTTATGCACAAACAATGAAGAAGCTGCATTTAAATCACTGATTCTGAATTTATTAGAGAGATTTTGAAAATACAAATTCAATACAAACTCCGGATATATATGTGTAAGTGAATACTTCGCTGATATGTAGCCAGTTAAATTATGCGTTCACCAATTTGAATTCATGAGGACAACCGACCAAAAAGAGTGACAATGTCAAAGAACGACAGTTAAGCGACAATGTACAACGTCTCAAGCATTTATAACTCATTGATGCTGCGAGGAACTTGCTATAATATTTTGTCTCGACACCAAGGCCATAACGTCAAACATGGATTCACGTTCAGTGACGTCAAAGTGCGTGATGTCACGTAATGACGTAATAATATGTGTACTGAGGCATCGCGTCTCATATTAGTGAAAGTTTCAGTAAGTTTATAATTTTCCATTTTCTGTTCACACTTAATGTTAACTGACACCAATGAACGTAAATGGGAGGGCAAAATGTAAAATTTACGGCGACGTTAGACAATTTGAATCGTCGTTTTTTCGACGTCGTTTGCCGGTTTTCATGACGGATTGTCATTAAGACTGATTTTCGTATGGCGCGGCCCATATACCCATATGTTTTGCATACAGAGTTTCGAATAATTTTCATTTTTAAATTTGTTTTTAAAAAAACATGGTCTGAAAAGTGGTGCGGCCATGGCCGAACGGCCGCACCCGTTGTTACGCCTATATGATGGCTTTGATCAGGATATAATTTTGACCAGCGTGTAGATAGGCTTATATCTGCGTCTTCCAATTTGACCCGTAATCTAGCCTACACCGGTCATCCAGAGAGCATGTCCAGATTCCTCCTGCGCGATGCAGATCGAAAACTTTACAGCGCAGGAGTATTTGAAACACAGTCTGGTTCTACAAAATGGCGTCCGGTCCCTTCGTTTATCCATACCCTGCGCGGAAAACATCCTGGGATGATGAAGAAAAACTACAGCTTCTGAATGCCAAGTGGGATAACGCATTTGTAGTTAAGCTGTTATTATGAAAACAGCGCAAACATGTTTAGGTGTGGACAGAGGCCTTATTTTCGTAACTTTGCATTCAGTCGCATCTCGACTGCTCTAAGCCTCCCTGTTACATTTTTTGTATCAGTTGAACATATATGAGTTCCTAGTTGGTCGGCATCGAACGAACATCTCGGTAATTAAATCACTGTAAAGATACGACAGGGGCGGCGGAAGAAGGGGGGGGGGAAGAGGGCTCTGCACCCCCCCCCCCCAATAATTTTAATAAAGCACATATTATCATCCTCAAACTTGCTGTTAATGCAGGAAATGGTATTTCACTCCTCTTAGATTTCAAATAGTTCCGGGGGAGCATACCCCCGGACCCCCATAGCAACATCCAGGCGCTTTGGGTCCTCAAGACTGGGTCCTCAGAATGCAAGAAATTGCGTTTCACGCCTCTTACATTTTCAGAATTTACCGTGGAGCATGCCCCCGAACCCCTCTAGCAACATCGGGTCATTTGAGTCCTCAAGACTGGGCCATGTGGATGCAGGAAATGGCGTTTCAGGCCTCTTAGATTTAAAAAATGTGGACTCCCCACAGTAGAAAAATCGGGCCCTTTGGCCCCTCACGATTGCCCCCATCCCCCCACCCCCCCCCCCCCCAATAAGTTTCCCGTTCCTTCACGCCTATGTACGAACAAAGGCGTTATGAAACAAAATGTGTATGCTTGCACACCCTAAAATCTCAAATGAAGTGTTGTAGACGTCCGTCAATGACCGAAGCGTCAGATTTATGTACAATAAATAAACGTTGTTGAACCGGATGTGGGCTTCGTGGCGCAATCGGTTACGACGTTAGGCTTTGAAACTGAACGTTGTTGGTTCGATCCGACTTCGACCGTTATTTTATATTGATTTTTTTTAAAGTAATAAATTAATTTTTTTTTATTTTTAAAGGAACTGGGTCTTAGATGTAGATGAAAAGTGCGAAATTTTACTAATAAAACTTGTATCGGTTTTGAAACTTTTAGGCCTATGACCAGAGCAGGGGCAACGAACTAAAAGTTTCATACGCTATATTTTTACTGGAAAATAGTATGCATGATGGCATATCTGGAGTATCATCTGGGACAAAATACCACGGCAAAGCAAACGCCAACAGAACAGAGCCAACTATGGCATTGCTGACCCCAAAGAATATTGGCGAGTAGCAGTTTATATAATGTGTTCACGGAAATCGAGGCCCGGGTTAAAGCAAACGAATCACGTTTTACAGCGCAGCTGCTGATCCCGTCCAAGGTTGCCGGTATTCAGGACAAAGATATTGAGACAATATACGATACCTACAAGGCAGATATTGATTCAGAATCTGACGGCAATGCAGCGTTTACGTCGGAAGTAAAGAGATGGCAAACAACATGGTCCATTGAGCCTCAACGGCCAAGACTTCTAATACCCACACTGGATAGAACTAGCCGTGATCCATATGTCACGGTACGTAACTCACTATGGGGAGAATATGTATATTCGTGCCCGGCTAGCTCAGTCGGTTAGAACGATGGTACAGTAATCCAGAGCTCCCCGATTCGAGCCTCGGGTGGTAGGATACAATGTATGCATATTTCTCAGCCTGACATTTGGCGCCCAACGAGGGATCGTGACTGATAAATACTGCCCAAATTGTACCAACAAATATGGAATTAAGATACGAATTAAATATAGAATTAGGGGACGAATTTCAATTTGACGGGAAAGTAGGTCACGGTACGTAACTCACTATGAGGAGAAGATTTGTATTCGTGCCCGGCTTGCTCAGTCGGTTAAATCGATGGTAGGTTAAACCAGAGGTCCCGAGTTCGTTCCCCGGGCCGGAGCACGTTTTTCTCACCCTGTGACCGTCTTAAATTGGTTTTGTGAAACCAAATAAGCAATGACTTAAGTTGGTCATAACTTTTGTCTAAAGTCACAACTTAAGTTCGAACTTATGAATAAACTAAGATTTGTTAGTGAAACGGGCCCAAGAATATCAACAAATTTTCGTCTGTTAAGTCGAGGAACATTAACCTCATTTGATCACAAATTAACCGACAAGAGCGATCATCTGATAACTAATCGCTACGACATATGTTAGAAGTGTAGAATCCTGATAATCATAATGAATGAATGCATTGAAACTGATAAGCAGAAAATGTCCATAAATACTTCAGATTACATCAAATTAATTCAACATTTCAAAACATGTTCAATGGGTAGTGGACGACTCTGACGTAAACTGTTATTCAAATGCATTACTAATGTTGAATTGACTGAATAACCATCATTCACTTGTGCATTCCGATTAGAATGCGAATGGGATCTGGACCTATGCAGGTCGAAATAACCCTTTCATTACGATAACGCTTGCATAACATAAATGTTTGCTGCATTGCTTTTGTTGTTATGTTTATATAAATCTATATTGGTGTATCACATAATAAAAGTACAGAAATATAGAAATATGCCAGTATGCAGGAATTGCTTCCTAAATTTCAAAAGTTTCCCGGGGAAGCATGCCCCCCCCCCCGGACCACCCTAGCCGTCTCACTCGCTTCGCTCATTCGACTGTCGGGCCTATACAGTCAAGTTATCCAAGCTACGCCCCTGTTAAGTTGCACATATTAGACCACCCTCTTGAGTGTCAACGATGCTTCCATTTGATGGGCTGGCTACGTTGTGGGAATGAGATGGCCTAACTCGTGGGAACCAGATCCAATCTCGTGGGAACGAGATAGCTAACTCGTGGGAACGATATCATATATCGTGGGAACGTGAAGCTATGTTGTGGGAACGAGGTGCTATGTCGGGGAAACGAGGTCCTATATATAACATATATGTATATGACTATATGAAAACATATTTTTCAATAATAATATATTTGTTATGTTTACTTTATTTTTCAGGTCAACCATAGGGTCATACATTATGTGTTCAGAATACCGATACAAAGCTACTGTGAAATGCTCTTTTTCCAACTCTCTTGCTCGCAATTTATCCACATCTGATCTTTAACAATTCGTTCCCATGAAATGGCATCTCGTTCCCTCAATTTAATAATTCGTTCCCTCGAATTAACAGTTCGATACCACGATATAACAATTCATTCCCACGAATTAATAATTCGTTCCCACGAAATGACAATTATTTCCTACTAATGAATAATTCGTTAAATTTAGGGAACGAATTATTGATTCGTGGGAACCAATTGTTAAATTGATGGAACGAATTGTTATTTCGTGGGAACGAATTTATATATTTTTTTGTTTCTGTCCATGCTTGGCTCCGTACATATAGGACCGTTAAGTGTATGTCATGAATGGTGACTCTGGCTTCCTACATGTAGTGTATAGCATGCAAATGTACAAGTGGAGAGGAACACTCGTCACAACTGATATAAGCCCTCTTTTGTCCGAAGTTTGCCCAATTAGAAGATATACTAATTGTGCGATCATATACCATTAATTCATAATACAATCAATACTGCTAATGTTTTAGAGAAAGGAGGACTTTTAAACGAGACAAACAAAACCCTTTCTGCATAAAAACGGCACATTTCTTGCACACTTTCGCAATTATTTTGTCGCGATATGAAACAAACCACATGTTGTGTTCAATATATTATGTAAAATCGCATTCTGCACATTTTATCTTGGAGTAAATGTGTTTCTGAAAAAGTAAGATATATGCTACATTACTGGCGGCCATTTGAAAACTCACAATTTGTTCACAGTCATGATGTTTTATGCTTATTGAAATATACATGTACAGTGGAAACTTGGTCACGTAACATAGCAATTCGGTAGTCACATTTCAAATGGCTCATGGACTATGCATTCAGTTTAAGCAGTACAAAAGTCATATGTATTACTCCCACTGTAAGCAACGAGTGAGCGTAGCGAACGAGTTGCTTGCACGGACGCCGACGGACACGAGTGTATTATTTCGCTATTCAAACATGTATGATGAATATCCTATTTATTACACTTCCACGTCGGATATATATGCACATTTAGTCTATTTGTGAGATTAAAATCAATGAATTGTGATGTGCGCATGTATATGTAATGACGTGTTTTCCCGCGTTTTGACGTTACGTTGTGTGACGTCAAATCTGACGTCATGTAAACTTTTTGAAATCCAAATTACGCAGCTGTTTCTATGAATCAGATATATTTGAGTGCATGTATGGAATGTGTTCAATCACATTAACATTCTAGATTAGTCGAAACCCTTTCCAAGTTTTCAAATAACTTTATTTTGACTATAATAAAAAGTAAGCATTTTACATAGTAGCTCGTGGTTTCCAAGAAAACAGGCGCGCAATGACGGGTGTTCTCTTCACGGTGTATTATTTGTAAGGAGTTGATTACGCGTTTTCTCTCACAGCGAAACCCGTGCAAATAATTTGCAAGAGTGTAATAATTAATAATAATATAGTTACTCTAACCTTTCACATGCACATTAATAGGTTTGTGCATGTATGTGCTGTATGGCATAGGCTATATTTACTTACTGGCTTATTGTTCTTGATTGCTTTTTATTTACAAATTGCATACGGTTGTGATTCACTAATTTATGCTCTCCCCATATACAATGTGCATGATCGCGTGGTTACACAAACAACAACAAGTACTGAAACTTGCAGAAGCCCTCCGATTCAAATTACGTATTATTGTATTGTGACCTTATTATGTAACGGAATTTGATGAAATATAGCGCATACTACACATCTTGTTAAGCTGCATTTGGTGGTCTCGGTACTTCGGCCCAAGCTTCTGTCCTTTTCGCGAATAATCTATTTCCGTGTCTACAGACACGAACATCGATTCTGCGCAAAAGCGACATAAGTGTGTACCGAATACAGCTCGTGAAGACGAGCTTGCTGCGCCATATTTCATCAAATCCGTTGCCTATTAAGGACACTATAAAATAATACTTACTGGAAGGGGCGCGCTTTCAACACTTTCAGCCGTTGTTGTTGCTGTTGTAATCATGTGATCATGCACCTTGATATAAAGTTAATGTGATATTATTAACAACCGAAGCTTAAAAATCATGTTTGTGTGATAGCTATGTGTTTATCAGGATAGATTGGACTCAAAGAACATCGTGTTGTGTGGTTTGGAAATAGTAAGCACACATACTTATGTTTTATAGTTACATATTTAATTCCACACATTTGTATATATATATATACGTAATATATATATACATGTATGTATATATGTAGTATATATAGACTAAATATAAATATACAACATCAATTAAGTAATTTTGCAGTAGGATAAAATGCATAAATAAGTATTGATCATCAGATAAATAGTTTATTTGTGCATATTTTGCCTGTTTATTGAAATCTGACTTTGAGTATGCCCCCTACATTAATCAGAAATGGAAAACTCCCGTCAATGTTTTATAAACTTCCTTATATAGTATTAAATGCAAGTCATCCAAAGTAAATTCATATCAAAATCACAATAAGTGGCGGCCTTTTTGGATATTGTACACATGTCTTAATTTAATTACAAGTAAAATGTATTCAACTTATGTTCAGCCTTTATAAACTATGGCCACGAACAAATGTTCAAATATCTTTATCATACCAGAATAATTGTACTATGCATTACTTACTGCTTATGCTTGGTGGCCATCTTGGCATTGTATATTTCACAAGAAATGGAGGGAACATATGCCAACATGAAGGTTGTGCCATATCGGAAAAAGGATAAGCAACATACATAATGAATAAGATTAATTCTGGTCACCCGGTCTCACTATCAACGCTTCACTTGTTCAACATGTAAATACGTGGGTGGGGTAATGTATAAGCAGCTACAGAAAACAGTTAACATAGCATATTCGCAATATATAAGCAGTCTGATTGTGCCGACGTATACATGTACATGTAGTAGGGTTACATGGCAATACCGCAGTATATATTTCACTAAGCATATAATGAAAACATCGAAGTAAGATGTATTTATCGAACATTTATACATTCACTTTCCAGTTGACGTAAGTTTTTCGTTTATAAATCAGGTAAAATTGAGACAATATACCAAATACTTAGTTTCTAAGTAATGTTCCTATCATTATGCGGATGAACTTACATGGTGTGCAGCTCCAAATAGTGACAAAAATGTGTACACAACAAAGAAAGAATATGTTTATGTGGAAATAGCGACCATCTTGAAAATAGCACTATTACAGCCTCCGTGTGAAAATTCCAGAGGGCCGGCCAAAATATTTAAAAGTAAGTACTTTTTCATCAATAACAAAAAAGTCACCCTCCCCAAAAAAAATTATTTGATGAAATTCCATCAAATATTGATTTTATTGCGAAAAAACGATTTTCCTATGGGAATTTAATTTGGGGAGTCAATTTCCAAAATTTTGGAAATTGATTCCGAAACCTGGCGAGGTAGTTTGAAAATGATGTAACTAAGAAAACAAAATTTAGATTTTGAAAATCGTTCCACAAATAAAAAAAAAATAAAAAACATATATATTTGAGTATGATGTGTATGATGTGTCAATAAACACGGTTTGTCAATAATAAATGAAAGTACTTGTTATACTACGTGTCTAAGACAGTATTGGCTAGCATGGCTTGTACTTCCTTAGTATTTAAATGATTTGATGGTATGTGGTTCTGGAGGGAAATGTTCAAAATGTTAATGTGACCAACAGTGCATATAGTGCACAGATGTCTCCGATTGCAGTCAGCGCTGTCTCAATCAGCCTGTAGAACAAACAATATAACTGATTCAGATGAGGAGGACAGTGCTTGAAATCATTCCACTGGTTCCACGTAACTTTTAGTGGTCTGTAAATAGTGGCACACTAAGTATCGCCAATGTTTTGAAAGTATTGTATAAGAGTGCATATGATGTTGATTACGTGAATTGGCCTAAGAGTTTCAACCACGATATGATTGCATCAGGTATGTTTTTCCTTGACACAATTGAATTACTCGGTATTGGCTGGCATTTCTGGTACTTCCTGTCTTAGACAAGTAGAATAACAAACACTGCAATTTAGTATTGACTGTGTAAATTGGAACTCCGTACAAATCATACTCCATACTTTGTAAAGACGACTGCGATATCTCTTGCAGCAATACCAAATTACTTACAAATTAGTAGTAGTGATGTTATGTGTTATGTGTGACGATGTATTTATTTGCATATAAATTAGAAATATTGATTAGCATCATGCAACATGAATACCACATGATCAGCCTATGTATTTATACAGTCTGATATGTGCTACTTAGTAGGTGATACATTATGTTTGTAACTTGTTTGAACAGATATATATTTCAATGAGAGGGGGTAGATTGTTGCAAATAGCAAGCGTTTTACTTTCGCATGAATTGGTTCGCATAGAAGTAGTGGAATAGTTAACAGTATTTAAGCCTACCTTGTACATTTAAATTACAATATCATCCAGTGTTAAAAATACTTTGTTCAATATGTTCACTCATGACTCAAAATTCAAACCTTCAATATGCACAGAAGATATATGAGCTGATAATGTCCATATAGCAATGTGTTGATACAGAAAGCTCAGTAATATCAACATTGCCAACTGTATAATTAATATTGGGTTTCGGGAAGTGCTAAAGCACTAATATTAATTTTAATTTCTCAAAGTTTAGATACATGTAAAGTTAAGAGAAATGCCGGTAATATCGGCCATCTTTAATTTATTTAATTGTCGTGTTGTCTGTAAATGATTTTAATACAACACAAATATATTTATGATAAGAAATATTTAACAGAAATAAAATAACTCGTTTAAATATTTAAGAGCAAGCATAATGATTTAAGCGGCCATTTTAAATTTATTGTTTGTCCAACTAATACTAGTATGCTCTAAATCCACCATGATATAAGAAAAAAAAATAACAATGTTTTAGCCCACTTGAACATATTATCTCATGTCTTAATGCCGATTACTACAACAAATGGAGGCCATTTTGAATTTATGCAAATTCAACCGATTGTTCACACACTTTTTCAAAGCTGGAAACATTTGTTATCGGTTTTAGGATATATTGTTCCATATAAATATGCAATAAAACCTTCTCCACCCCGCCGGCCATACTAAATCAAAAATTTTACTACCATCGGTATTAGCCTATATGTTAAACCAGGCATTTGTTGTGTTCAATATATTGCAAGGTGCATGATCATAACAACAACAACAATGGTTAAAGTTGTTGAAAGCCCGCCCACTCCAAAGTAAGTATTATTTGATATTTTACTTAATAGGCAACGGATTTTGATGACATATGGCGCAGCAAACGCGTCTTCATGAACTGCATTTGGTAATTATAAAATAATTATAAAATAATACGTACTTTGAATCGGAGGGCTTCTGGAAGTTTCGGTACGTATTGTTGTTGTTGTAACCACGTGATCATACACCTTGTATTATATAAAATCGCATTCTGCACAGTTTATGCCGTCAACTTTCGACGTAATTTTCAAAACATATCAATCTACCAACTGTAATTGTTTCTGTCCTTACCTTCCCGTCCACACTGCTTTTCAAGGAATCACTGCTATCTTCCACGGAACAGTTCGACATGACGCTATTAGTATGTAGTTACTTTTTGACAAATTGCTTAATATGCTGTTTACTATGACGTCCGCTGCAATTCGACTATCCTGTTCTTGTCTAGTTCACAAACTGCATATTTTGATGTTTACTCTAACGTCCGTTGTAAAGCTACTGTTCTATTGAGTCTATGCCACAAACTGCTTATTTTCATGTTTACTCTACTGTCCGCTTTACTTCCGCTATCCGCAACAGTCATGATTAGTCATGGGTGTGACTGAAGAAGTGTGGCTTGTGCGAGTTGTGACCAGTGTAGCATCTGATCAAATAACACCATCCTGTAGCTTCGTAACGGTCTTTATTGTTCGTTAGACGCACGAAGGGTGCTTCATGGATGAAATGGCGCACAGTGCAGGTCCGGATCAGACTGTGCGGATACACAGATTGATCTGGATCTACACTGGTCTCAAATCCCATAAGTCCAATTTCTCAACTCACAGACACATTTCACAAACTTAATTATAATCAAATTGAATGTCAACCAATCCAATCGCCACAAAATGATTTTCAGACTAGTCCCTTTATGAAAAAGGGTGTGTCTTTTATCTAAAAAATATGAAAATTACTTGAAAAAAGTGCAGATCCTGATGAGATTGATCGTCATGAGCCGGCTCATATGGATCTACACGTTTTGCCAATACCACTATACAGGCCCGTGGTGTTGAATGGGTTAAGGACTCTATATTATTTATTAGTACGTTTTCGAATACAATGGTCTACTTTATTTATCTCAGGTATTTACTTACGTAATGATCAGGAAGTCCAAGAATACAATGAATTATTCACTATCGGATTTTATTTTGTAAAGGGTATTCAAATGCAGCGCTCCGTCTAGTATTGGTATCATATATTTTCACATTGGTATACACAGTGAACAAACGCAACGATATGCATAATGTCTGTTTCACGAAAGCAGCCCAAATTGTACAGCTATATAAACAATTCGAAAATAATTTTATTTTCGATAATATTAAATAAAGGAAAATTTAAGAATGAGCCTTCTTTTTATTTCGTGAAATTTTGTCAAATATTGATTTTATTGCGAAAAAACAATTTCCCCATGTTAAATCCCCATAGACATCTTGACAGAGTAAAGATGTCTATGGGGATTTAACATGGGGACATTTCTTAGAATTTCAGAAATACTGGACCGATTTTTAAAATTTAACTTTTGTTTTCTTAGTTAGATCGTTTCCAAGCTATCTAGCTAGGTTTTGCAGACAATTTCCAATTGTTTTCGTTTTTTGACTCCTCCCACAACTCCTCTACCTCTTTTCCTCCCATGTTAAATTCCGATAGAGAAATCAATCTGCCGTAATAAAACCATTCTTAAATTTTCCTTTAATTTAATATTATCGAAAAAAATATTGTTTTTGAATTGTTTATATGCCCGTAACATTTGGGCAGCTTTCGTGAAACAAACATTAGACACGAATATCGTTTGGGTTGTTTTGTAATCAAAACCTATATTGTCGTTCAAATACCCGACTATATAGAGAATAATAGGTTAGTGCCGTGAATGGGGAAAAATATCTGGCAAGGCTTAGGAAACGGGATGGGCGAGGCTCTGCAGAGCACATCCAGTTTCCGAGCCGCGCCAGACATTTTTCCCATTCACGGCACTAACCTACTATTCTATTTATCCTGTCAACACTTACACATGACTTTAAAATGCAAAATAAATTAACCCCAGTCACCGCACATATTCATACGCAGTGATTAGGTCGTATCGACAGAATATCAAAAAGGTTTCACGACACCGTGTTTCACGGCACATACGCACTGGGATAGAAAAGTCTTGAAGCCTGTTTCTTGTACATGTAATGCATGACTTGCCGTTTTCTCTAATGCACGACGTTTAGTTTACGCGTCGTTTTATTATCGTTTTCGTTGTGTGTGTGTTGTTTTAAGTAGAAAACGATGTTTTCGTTGGTTTAAACAGCGTTTTCACATCTTTTTTTTTTAGATTACAATAGGTTGTTTTCATTGCATTAAACGTGTCGTTTTCACACCGTTTAAAGAGGGTAACCAAGTTGGCGTGCACCAATCTTCCCTAGGGCCCTCTCAAACACAAAAACATATTTACATATTTACAGTGAACAGGTTATGGCATGTATAAAGCAAGTGATGCAACCCAACTGCCACCAGCTACACGTAGCTGGCAAACATTGGGTTGCTTGCAATACGCAATTTTAACATGATAATTTATTACAAAACCGCGCTTATTGTCTCAGACACGAGTAGGTTGCAGACGCTGACCGACCCGAAACTCATGATCAAATACTAACATCCCGACAGAGTCCGTTCGGTGTAGACATTAGTGATTAAATGTTAGTGACTGGATAACACACACTAATGACCCAGATCAGACTGTGCGTATGCGAAGGACGGTCAGGGTCTACATCAATTCGTCGAGTCAATAAGACCGTCTTTTCCATATCAAATCGTATTATCCCTAAATATATACCGGGAGACTCGTCTGTCGAAACAGCTATAAACCTGGAACTCTCTAAACGAAGGATATCACAATACAATTAGTCTATTATTTCGGTAACTCGCTATATAATAACCATACACATTGGGATATCATTCCTTTCCGGCAATCTCCATATTTAATTGAGATTTCCCAAAACAAACGACGTCACAATAAATAGGGTGATTATGCTGTTTTGCATGTAATTTAAGGACTGCATTTTTATGATACTGATGGTGGTGGTGGGTCCATTTAATGACATCTACTGACATTTCATCCATGATGAACATTGAGCAGTGAATACATTTATGCTGCTCGCATTTCGAATGTTTAATGGAATGCTGTTCCATATAATTGCACCAGAGTAAGATAGACTACCTTTAAATAATTATATTTTAGGTCTAGGGACATGCAGGGCCTCGTTTGTCACAGATCGTAGTCATCGTAGTGTTACAGTAGGGTCAGCATGTAAGTGCACACACGAACGAACACGACACCGTCTCCACACGGCACGCACACGACACCAAATGCCACACGATATGCAATAATTTGGACGCACGATTGCCTTGACCAATCAAATACGACGGTGTCGTGTTACACCACACTCGTGTCGTGTTACATCACACTCGTGTCGTGTCGTGTGGTGTTACACCACAGTAGTATGGTGTTACACGGCATTGGTGTGATTCTACACGATAGTAGTGTCGTGTTACACGACACTAATATGGTGCCGCGTCACACCAGCACCATCCAATATGTATATTGACCAATGAGATGAGGGTAGTCGTGTGAATTACCACGGAAAATTCATCCGGTGTCAATAAATATAACAACTGCAAAGACGTATCCGCGTTCAAAAACAAATTTGTCACAATGTATTAGATCGTATCCCATATTTAATTCAAACTGACTCGACGGTCAACGGTATTGATGATCTGTTGTATTCTTCTCAAAATATGGTGCACAAATAAAATGCAGCGGGTTATTGCGCGAGAAACATAGTCGTGACCTTGAGGCTTCACAATTTCTCGGACACAACAATGTCGTCACTGATATAAAATTGAATTAATATGTGTGGTTTACGGTATACTATGACAAAACTAAGCATCAAGTTAGCGTTTTGTTTCCGTTTTCGTCAGTATCAAATGAAGTGTTCCTATTCCGTTAACGTTATTTCGACGCAATCCTATAGTCGACAGGACACTTTCTGAGATCAGTTTCAACTCGTATATCTTTCAATTTCAAACTGCCAGGAGCCTGAGATTGCAATTTAATCATTCATACTATAATAACAGGGTGAAAATATTGATATTAATTTTAAAAGAAAAACATTATTTAATTTTCCAAATCTACAATGAATGAATGAATGAATGATATTGATACAATTTATTTCATAATTATTACAGCAAACTTTCTGCTCTGTTGTCGTGTTGACTTCTATTGGTCTGATTAAAATGTTGTGAAAAAGATATTGATACCGGTGATGGCTATTGCTTACAAAACAAAACGGTTTATTTGTCTTACAGAGTGAGAAAGATGCATACAGACCCGGAACCGTACCATGCCCATGCTCTACCGACCAAGCTAACCATGCACAGATCATACACACTTCCTTCCCATGGTCAGTTGCGTACCGTGACATTTTTCCACGCCAAATTGAAATTCGTCCTCGAATTCCATATTTAATTTTGTCTCCGAATTCCATATGTTTGGGTACACTTTCAGGAGTATTTATCAGTCACGGTCCTTCGTTGGGCACCAATTATCACTGCGGAGAAAAAATTCCACACTGAATTCCATATTTGTGGAACATGTTGGAGAATCTTCATCAGTCATGACTCCACGTTGGGAGTAGTTGCGGCAAGTAACTCTGCAGAATACTCACTTATCGTCCGTACCCAGAGTTACGGTGCCCCATAGGTTTCTCATGCAGTGTACCGAATCGGATCTCATTCACGCTTTAGCTGACATTTCTTTCAATTGAAAAATACAGAAAATATGTCTCAATTAACTGCTGAAGTGCGAATCAGATGTGATTTGGTACTTTGCAGGGGAAACCTACGGAGAGCACCATACCTCTACAGGAGTATTCTGCAGAGTTACTTCCCGCAACTACGTTGGGCGCTAAATATCACAGGGTGAGAAAGATGCGCACCAGCTCTGAATCACTGGTTTACCACACCATCGTTCTACCTACTGTCGTGAGCAAACCGGGCACAGATACACACTTCTTAAGCATAGTGATCACGTCATTCAACCAAAAATTCACAAGCTATAAGTTATGCCAAATTATTAAAGTCGACATCACAGATTATGCTCTTGACGACATTAGCGGACACATAATTGTCCATCAATTTGATCAAATAAACAACATAATCTGACAGATAACACTACGACGGCGCATGTAAAACTTCATTATTATTGTACTTGGAATAAAAATGGTGGAGAGCAAGATCAATATGGATTGTTGGACCCATTTATTTAGAGAAACAAGATATTACAACCCGCATTGGATTACTAAGTGACATTTTGTTCATACACTACCATAGAGGATTAAATTTGCGACATTGTTGGATTCTGGATTTGGCAGACAGGTGACGGAAATCGGAGCTGGATTAGAACCGACAGACGTGATTCTGAATATGCGTGCTTGGTCTGTGGTTATTCTTCCAGATCATGTCATGCATGTTTTAATTTCACGTCGTGTCAAAGCAGCACTATTGAACATAATGGATAACTTTAATATTCTACAAGTGGTGTGATGATAATGAAAGTTCATTCAGCGTCTGATGTGTAACTGATGAATTAAGTTAAGTTACTTGTATATGCCGGGGCATGCCACTATTGTTTTAGTAGAGCCGGCTTGCGGATAACTCAACAGTGATCACAATGACGTCCAGGCGCGCACGGATTTGTCCGCAGCATTTATAACTCGAACACCATGTGCAATATTTTTGTATGAAACTTAACGCATGCATAGGTCTCACGGAACAGTGCGGAGCTAGCGTTAAAGGTACACGCCCACTCTGACGTGTAGGCACAAACTGTTCTTTATATCAGAGACATTATCGAAGACATTTTCTGGCAAAATAAACATTCATTCACCATTACCCACGTATTGTTTGGCATTATTATACATTTTATATGGAAGAAAATTTCCACACTGATATCAGGGGCGATAACCGTGTTTCCTTAAAATGTTAATGGACATTACTATTTATTCTCGGTATTTATTGTTTGATACATGCAATGATCATATTTTATAATCTTTCGAAAATATTAATTTTTCAGGTGACGCATTTAATTAGTATAAATAATTAAAAAACATCATGCCTCATTTTCATATGAAAATATCCTGATAACACCGCGCGTTACTATCAGTAAAATAAATATTACCAAATGATTATATCTGCATAGCGGGCACTCGTGATACTTTTTAGAACTAGTGGAATAGTGACACAAGTATACACTTATTTAATTCCCATAAAGAACATTTTGAATGGGCATGCACCTTTAAAAAGGGGTTGGACAATTTTTGTCGCGTCCGCTTGCGGACAGCGCGATATAGTCTGCACATTGACGTCCATCCATAGTGTTTTTGCCGAGCCTGCTTGCGGAAACCGAGACATAGTGATCACAATCACGTACGTGCATCCATCCGTACATGTGTCCCACTCATGCGGCCCCTGAGCCCCATGGTCAAATGACTTTGAAATTTGTGTTAAAGTTTTTACATGTATACCTTATTATATCTCCACAACACTTACTCAGATTTGCTTCAAACGTCAAATAATTATTTAGTATCATCCGTATTTTCATTCTATAGCCCACCCATGAGACCCACATGTCCAAGATCAAGGTCAAATGACTTTCCAATTTGCGTTAAAGCTTTTACATACCTTAATTCAAACCTCAAATAAATATACTCCGAGACTATCAATTGCCTCGGTGGGCTCGACATGTGGGCCGCTGGCGTTTGGTTTTTATTTACCGTAGGTCAAAGTTTTTAAGGACACTATATCATGGAAACCTCTTCGCCAATTCACTCGAAGCATCACATTTGTTTTTGACGCGCCTGCTTGTGGACAGTTCGATATAGTTGCCACATTGGCCTACATACGTAGTACATCCATATGTACGTCATATCGTGCGTCCGGTTAAAGTTTGGATTTAGGTTAAAGTTTTTAATGGTACATGCCCACTCAGTAGGTACAAAATGTTTTTTTATAGGAATTAAATAATTGTATAATTGTGTCACTATTCCACCAGTTCTAAAAATTACGAGTGCCCGCTATACAGATAATCATTTAGTAACATTTATTTTACTGATAGTGACTCGCGGTGGTATCAAGCTATTCTCATATGCAAATGAGGCATGATATGTTTTAATTATTTATATTGATTAAAGGTACATACCCACTCAGTAGGCACGACATGTTATTTGTACGAATTATATAAATGTATAATTGTGTCACTATTTCACCAGTTCTAAACATTACGAGTGCCCATTATACGGATATAATCATTTTAATAGTAATGTTTATTTCACTGATAGTGACGCGCGGTGGTATCATGCTATTTTCATATGCAAATGAGGCATGCTGTTTTTTAATTATTTATACTGATTAAAGGTACATACCCACTAGGTAGGCACAAACTGTTATTTGTACAAATTAAATAAGTGTATAATTGTGTCACTATTTCACCAGTTCTAAACATTACGCGTGCCCATTATACGGATATAATCATTTTAATAGTAATGTTTATTTCACTGATAGTGACGTGCGGTGGTATCATGCTATTTTCATAGGCAAATGTGGCATGCTATTTTTTAATTACTTCTACTTATTAAATGTGTCCCCTGAAAACATAATATTTTCGACAGATTATTAAAAATGATCATTGCACATCAAAACATAAATACAGATAAATAAATTGTAATGTCCGGTAACAATTTAAGGAAACGAGGTTATCGCCCCTGATATTAGTGTGGAATTTTACGCCTGATGTAAAATGTATAATAATGCGAATAAATACGTGTATTAATGGTGAATTAATGTTTATTTTGACCGAAACTGTCTCAGATGATGTCTCCGATATAACAAACATCTTGTGTCTATTGAACGGGCATGTACCTTTAAATGTGTGACCTGAACAAATAATATTTTCGACCGATTATAAAGTACGATCATTGCACATCAAAAACTTAATACAAAGAATAAATGTTTGTTAACATTTTAAGGAAACACGGTTATCGCCCCTGATATCAGTGTGGAAATTTACGCCGGATATAAAATGCATAATAATGCCAATCAATGCGTGGGGTAATGGTGAATGAATGTTTATTTTGCTAGAAAATGTCTTAGATGATGTCTCTGATATAAAGAACATTTGTTGGCTACTGAGTGGGCATGTACCTTTAAGAACACTATATCTGTGAAACCGCTTAACCAATTCACTCGGAACTTCACATACTGTACATTTATCACCCACATTTTCATTATATGCCCAACGCGTGCGTCCCCTGTGCACATTGTCAAGGTCAAATTACTTTGACATTTCCCTTTAAGTTGTTGTTTGGCCCGCTTGCAGACAGCACGATATAGTCGGCACATTGGCGTGTATTCAGGATACAGTTTTTGGTTAAAGAGTTTTTTTGGTTAAAGCTTTTCGGTATACTATCAACAGGCTAAAGCATTTTTGCAATCAAACATTTGTTTGTACTATCAAATGCCTCGGTAGGTGCGACATGTAGGTCATGGCCATATAGTTATTACAGCATGCGATTTTATCAGTCGGCCATCGCACCATCATCTTATCAGTAGGGCCACCACATCATGCCCAGTATATCACATGATCACCGGATATCGCACCATGCCCAGTATAGAACCTGATCACCGGCTATCTCGCCATGCCCAGTATAGCACATGATCACCGGCTATCTCACCATGCCCAGTATAGCACCTGATCACCGGCTATCGCACCATGCCTAGTATAACACCTGATCAACGGCTATCGCACCATGTCCAGTATAGCACTAGATCAGTCGGCCAATGCACCAGGACTAGTTTAGAACTTGATTAGTCAGCCATCGCACCATGACTAGCATAGCACTTGATTAGTAGGCCATCGCACCATGACTAGCATAGCACTTGATCAGTCGGTCAATGCACCATGACTAGTATAGCATCTTATCAGTCGGCCACCACACCATGCCCAGCATAGCATCTGATCAACGACTATCGCACCATGCCCAGTATAGCACTTGATAACCGGCTATCTCACCATGCCCAGTATAGCACTTGATCAGTCAGACATCGCACCATGACTAGCATATAACTTGATCAGTCGGCCATTGCACCATGACTAGTATAGCACTTGATCAGTCGGCCATCGCACCATGCCCAGTATAGCACCTGATCACAGGCTATCTCACCATGCACAGTATAGCACTTGATTAGTAGGCCATCGCACCATGAATCGTATAGCACTTGATCAGTCGGCCATCACACCATAACTAGGACAACATCTTATCAGTCGACCACCACACCATGCCCAGTATAGCACTTGAGCACCGGCTATAGCACCATGCCCAGTATAGCACCTGATCACCGGCTATTGCACCATGTCCAGTATAGCACCGGATCACCGGCAATCGCACCATGCCATCTATAGCACTTGATCACCGGCTATCTCACCATGCCTAGTATAGCACTTGATCAGTCAGCCATCGCACCATGACTAGTTTAGCACTTGATCAGTCGGCCATCAGCCCAGGACTATTTCAGCTCTTGACCAGTCGACCATCGCACCATGACTAGTATAGCACTTTATCAGTCGGCCATCACACCATGCCCAGTATAGCACTTGATCAGTTGGCCATCCCCAGTATAGCACTTGATCAGTCGGCCAACGGACCATGACTAGTATAGCACTTGATAAGTCGGCTATCGCACCATGCATATTATAGCACTTGATCAGTTGGCCATCTCAACATGCCCAGTATCGCACATGATCAGTCGGCCATGCGGAGTATAGCACTTGATCAGTCAGCCAACAAACCATGACTAGTATATCGACCATCGCACATTGCCTACTATAGTAACTGATCAGTCAGCTATCGCACCATTATTAGTTTAGTACTTGACCAGTCGGCCATCGCACCAGCACTAGTTTATAACTTGATCAGCCGACCATCGCACCCGGACTAGTATAGCACTCGATCCGTCGGCCATCGTACCAGGACTAGTTTAGAACTTGATCAATCGGCCATCGCACCAGGACTAGCATAGCACTTTATCAGTCGGCCATCGCATATTGCCAAGCATAGTATATAACTTGAGCAGTCGGCCATGGCACATTCACTAGTATAGCACTTGATCAGTCGGCCAACACACCATGACTAGTATAGCACTTGATCAGTCGACCATCGCACATTGCCAAGTATAGTAACTGATCAGTCAGCTATCGCACCATGATTAGTTTCGCACTTGATCAGTCGGTCATCGCACCAGGACTAGCATAGCACTTGATCATTCGGCAATCGTACCCGGACTAGTTTAGAACTTGATCAGTGGGCCATCGCACAAGGACTAGTATATCATTCGATCAGTCGGCCATCATACCATGACTAGTTTATTACTTGATAAGTCGGCCATCGCACCAGGACTAGTTTAGCACTTGATCAGTCGGCCATCGCACAAGGACTAGTCTATCACCCAATAAATCGGCCATCGCAACAGGACTAGTTTGAAACTTGATCAGTCGGCCATCGCACCAGGACTACTTTGGAACTTGATCAGGCTGCCATCGCACAAGGACTAGTTTGGAAGTTGATCAGTCGGCCATCGCACAAGGACTAGTTTGTAACTTGATCAGTCGGCCATCCCACCAGGACTATTATAGCAATCGATCAGTCGGCCATCATACCAGGACTGGTTTAGAACTTGGTCACTCGGCCATCGAACCAGGACTAGTTTAGCACTTGATGAGTCGGCCATGGCACCAGGACTAGTATAGCACTCGATCAGTCAGACATAGCAGCAGTACTAGTTTGGAACTTGATTAGTCGGCCATCGCACCATGACAATTTTGGAACTTGATCAGTCGGCCATCGTACCAGGACTAGTTTGGAACTTGAATAGTCGGCCATCATACTAGGACTAGTTTGGAACTTGATCAGTCGGCCATCGCACCAGACTAATTTAGCACTCTACAGTCGGCCATCGCACCAGGACTAGCATAGCACTCGATCAGTCGACCATGGCACCATGATTACTTTGAAACTTGATCAGTCGGCCATCGCACCAGGACTAGCATAGCACTCTATCAGTCGGCCATCGCACCAGGATTATTTGAAACTTGATCAGTCGGCCATCGCACCAGGACTAGTTCAGAACTTGATCAGTCGGCCATCATAGCAGGACTAGTTAATAAACTTGATCAGTCGGCCATCGCACCAGGTCTAGTTTAGCACTAGATCAGTCGGCCATCGCAGCAGGACTAGTATAGCACTCGATCTGTCGGCCATCGCAACAGGACTAGTTTGAAACTTTATATGTCGGCCATCGCACCAGGACTAGTTTGGAACTTAATCAGTCGGCCATCGCACCAGGACTAGTTTGGAACTTGATCAGTCGGCCATCGCACCAGGACTATTATAGCAATCGATCAGTCGGCCATCATACCAGGACTAGTTTAGAACTTGCTCAGTCGGCCATCGCACCAGGACTAATTTAGCACTTGATCAGTCGGCCATCGCCCCAAGACTAGTTTGGAACTTGATCAGTCGGCCATCGCATCAGGATTAGTTTGGAACTTGATCAGTAGGCCATCGCACTAGGACTAGTTTGGAACTTGATTAGTCGGCCATCGCACCGAGACTAGTTTGGAACTTGATCCGTCGGTCATTGCACCAGGACTAGTATAGCACTTGATCAGTCAGACATCGCACCATGACTAGCATATAACTTGATCAGTCGGCCATTGCACCATGACTAGTATAGCACTTGATCAGTCGGCCATCGCACCATGCCCAGTATAGCACCTGATCACAGGCTATCTCACCATGCACAGAATAGCACTTGATTAGTAGGCCATCGCACCATGAATCGTATAGCACTTGATCAGTCGGCCATCACACCATAACTAGGACAACATCTTATCAGTCGACCACCACACCATGCCCAGTATACACTTGAGCACCGGCTATAGCACCATGCCCAGTATACCACCTGATCACCGGCTATTTCACCATGTCCAGTATAGCACCGGATCACCGGCTATCGCACCATGCCATATATAGCACTTGATCACCGGCTATCTCACCATGCCTAGTATAGCACTTGATCAGTCAGCCATTGCACCATGACTAGTTTAGCACTTGATCAGCCGGTCATCAGCCCAGGACTATTTCAGCTCTTGACCAGTCGACCATCGCACCATGACTAGTATAGCACTTTATCAGTCGGCCATCACACCATGCCCAGTATAGCACATGATCAGTTGGCCATCCCCAGTATAGCACTTGATCAGTCGGCCAACGGACCATGACTAGTATAGCACTTGATAAGTCGGCTATCGCACCATGCATATTATAGCACTTGATCAGTTGGCCATCTCAACATGCCCAGTATCGCACATGATCAGTCGGCCATGCGGAGAATAGCACTTGATCAGTCAGCCAACAAACCATGACTAGTATATCGACCATCGCACATTGCCTACTATAGTAACTGATCAGTCAGCTATCGCACCATTATTAGTTTAGTACTTGACCAGTCGGCCATCGCACCAGCACTAGTTTATAACTTGATCAGCCGACCATCGCACCCGGACTAGTATAGCTCTCGATCCGTCGGCCATCGTACCAAGACTAGTTTACAACTTGATCAGTGGGCCATCGCACCAGGACTAGTATATCATTCGATCAGTCGGCCATCATTCCATGACTAGTTTAGAACTTGATCAGTCGGCCATCGCACCAGGACTAGTTTAGCACTTGATCAGTCGGCCATCGCACAAGGACTAGTATATCACCCAATAAATCGGCCATCGCAACAGGACTAGTTTGAAACTTGATCAGTCGGCCATCGCACCAGGACTACTTTGGAACTTGATCAGTCGGCCATTGCACCAGGACTAGTTTGGAAGTTGATCATTCGGCCATCGCACAAGGACTAGTTTGGAACTTGATCAGTCGGCCATCCCACCAGGACTATTATAGCAATCGATCAGTCGGCCATCATACCAGGACTAGATTAGAACTTGGTCACGCGGCCATCGAACCAGGACTAGTTTAGCACTTGATCAGTCGGCCATGGCACCAGGACTAGTATAGCACTCGATCAGTCAGACATAGCAGCAGTACTAGTTTGGAACTTGATTAGTCGGCCATCGCACCATGACAATTTTGGAACTTGTTCAGTCGGCCATCGCACCAGGACTAGTTTGGAACTTGAATAGTCGGCCATCATACTAGGACTAGTTTGGAACTTGATCAGTCGGCCATCGCACCAGACTAATTTAGCACTCTACAGTCGGCCATCGCACCAGGACTAGCATAGCACTCGATCAGTCGGCCATCGCACCAGGATTATTTGAAACTTGATCAGTCGGCCATCGCACCAGGACTAGTTCAGAACTTGATCATTCGGCCATCATAGCAGGACTAGTTAATAACTTGATCAGTCGGCCATCGCACCAGGTCTAGTTTAGCACTAGATCAGTCGGCCATCGCAGCAGGACTAGTATAGCACTCGATATGTCGGCCATCGCAACAGGACTAGTTTGAAACTTTAAATGTCGGCCATCGCACCAGGACTAGTTTGGAACTTAATCAGTCGGCCATCGCACCAGGACTAGTTTGGAACTTGATCAGTCGGCCATCGCACCAGGACTATTATAGCAATCGATCAGTCGGCCATCATACCAGGACTAGTTTAGAACTTGCTCAGTCGGCCATCGCACCAGGACTAATTCAGCACTTGATCAGTCGACCATCGCCCCAGGACTAGTTTGGAACTTGATCAGTCGGCCATCGCATCAGGATTAGTTTGGAACTTGATCAGTAGGCCATCGCACTAGGACTAGTTTGGAACTTGATTAGTCGGCCATCGCACCGAGACTAGTTTGGAACTTGATCCGTCGGTCATTGCACCAGGACTAGTATAGCACTTGATCAGTCAGACATCGCACCATGACTAGCATATAACTTGATCAGTCGGCCATTGCACCATGACTAGTATAGCACTTGATCAGTCGGCCATCGCACCATGCCCAGTATAGCACCTGATCACAGGCTATCTCACCATGCAAAGTATAGCACTTGATTAGTAGGCCATCGCACCATGAATCGTATAGCACTTGATCAGTCGGCCATCAAACCATAACTAGGACAACATCTTATCAGTCGACCACCACACCATGCCCAGTATAGCACTTGAGCACCGGCTATAGCACCATGCCCAGTATAGCACCTGATCACCGGCTATTTCACCATGTCCAGTATAGCACCGGATCACCGGCTATCGCACCATGCCATATATAGCACTTGATCACCGGCTATCTCACCATGCCTAGTATAGCACTTGATCAGTCAGCCATTGCACCATGACAAGTTTAGCACTTGATCAGCCGGCCATCAGCCCAGGACTATTTCAGCTCTTCACCAGTCGACCATCGCACCATGACTAGTATAGCACTTTATCAGTCGGCCATCACACCATGCCCAGTATAGCACTTGATCAGTTGGCCATCCCCAGTATAGCACTTGATCAGTCGGCCAACGGACCATGACTAGTATAGCACTTGATAAGTCGGCTATCGCACCATGCATATTATAGCACTTGATCAGTTGGCCATCTCAACATGCCCAGTATCGCACATGATCAGTCGGCCATGCGGAGTATAGCACTTGATCAGTCAGCCAACAAACCATGACTAGTATGTCGACCATCGCACATTGCCTACTATAGTAACTGATCAGTCAGCTATCGCACCATTATTAGCTTAGTACTTGACCAGTCGGCCATCGCACCAGCACTAGTTTATAACTTGATCAGCCGACCATCGCACCCGGACTAGTATAGCACTCGATCCGTCGGCCATCGTACCAAGACTAGTTTACAACTTGATCAGTCGGCCATCGCACCAGGACTAACATAGCACTTTATCAGTCGGCCATCGCATATTGCCAAGCATAGCATATAACTTGAGCAGTCGGCCATGGCACATTCACTAGTATAGCATTTGATCAGTCGGCCAACACACCATGACTAGCATAGCACTTGATCAGTCGACCATCGCACATTGCCAAGTATAGTAACTGATCAGTCAGCTATCGCACCATGATTAGTTTCGCACTTGATCAGTCGGTCATCGCACCAGGACTAGCATAGCACATGATCATTCGGCAATCGTACCAGGACTATTTTAGAACTTGATCAGTGGGCCATCGCACCAGGACTAGTATATCATTCGATCAGTCGGCCATCATACCATGACTAGTTTAGCACTTGATCAGTCGGCCATCGCACAAGTACTAGTATATCACCCAATAAATCGGCCATCGCAACAGGGCTAGTTTGAAACTTGATCAGTCGGCCATCGCACCAGGACTACTTTGGAACTTGATCAGTCGGCCATCGCACCAGTACTAGTTTGGAAGTTGATCAGTCGGCCATCGCACAAGGACTAGTTTGGAACTTGATCAGTCGGCCATCCCACCAGGACTATTATAGCTATCGATCAGTCGGCCATCATACCAGGACTAGTTTAGAACTTGGTCACGCGGCCATCGAACCAGGACTAGTTTAGCACTTCATCAGTCGGCCATGGCACCAGGACTAGTATAGCACTCGATCAGTCAGACATAGCAGAAGTACTAGTTTGGAACTTGATTAGTCGGCCATCGCACCATGGCAATTTTGGAACTTGTTCAGTCGGCCATCGTACCAGGACTAGTTTGGAACTTGAAAAGTCGGCCATCATACTAGGACTAGTTTGGAACTTGATCAGTCGGCCATCGCACCAGACTAATTTAGCACTCTACAGTCGGCCATCGCACCAGGACTAGCATAGCACTCGATCAGTCGGCCATCGCACCAGGATTATTTGAAACTTGATCAGTCGGCCATCGCACCAGGACTAGTTCAGAACTTGATCAGTCGGCCATCATAGCAGGACTAGTTAATAACTTGATCAGTCGGCCATCGCACCAGGTCTAGTTTAGCACTAGATCAGTCGGCCATCGCAGCAGGACTAGTATAGCACTCGATCTGTCGGCCATCGCAACAGGACTAGTTTGAAACTTTATATGTCGGCCATCGCACCAGGACTAGTTTGGAATTTAATCAGTTGGCCATCGCACCAGGACTAGTTTGGAACTTGATCAGTCGGCCATCGCACCAGGACTATTATAGCAATCGATCAGTCGGCCATCATACCAGGACTAGTTTAGAACTTGCTCAGTCGGCCATCGCACCAGGACTAATTTAGCACTTTATCAGTCGGCCATCGCCCAGGACTAGTTTGGAAACTTGATCAGTCGGCCATCGCATCAGGATTAGTTTCGAACTTGATCAGTAGGCCATCGCACTAGGACTAGTTTGGAACTTGATTAGTCGGCCATCGCACCGACCGACAGTTTGGAACTTGATCCGTCGGTCATTGCAACAGGACTAGTATAGCACTTGATCAGTCGGCTATCGCACCAGACTAGTTTAGAACTTGATCAGTGGGCCATCGCACCAGGACTAGTATATCACTCGATCAGTTGGCCACATACCAGGACTAGTTTAGAACTTGATCAGTCGGCCATCGCACCAGGACTAGTTTAGCACTTGATCATTCGGCCATCGCACCAGGACTAGTTTGAAACATTGATCAGTCGGCCATCTCACCAGTACTAGCTTGGAACTTGATCAGGTGGCCATGCACCAGGACTAGTTTGGAACTTGGTCAGTCGGCCATCGCACCAGGACAATTATAGCACTCGATCAGTCGGCCATCATACCAGGACTAGTTTATAACTTGGTCAGTCGGCCATCTAACCAGGACTAACTTAACACTTGATCAGTCGGCCATCGCACCAGGACTAGTATAGCACTCGATCAGTCAGCCATCACAGCAGGACTAGTTTGGAACTTGATCAGTCGGCCATCGCACCAGGACTAGTTTGGAAATTGATCAGTCGGCCATCGCGCCACGACTAGTTTGGAACTTGTATATTCCGCCATCATACCAGGACTAGTTTATAACTTGATCAGCCGGCCATCGCACCAGGACTAGTTTAACACTCGACAGTCGGCCATCGCACCAGGACCAGTATAGCACTCGATCAGTCGGCCATCGCACCAGGACTAGTATAGCACTCGATCAGTCAGACATAGCAGAAGTACTAGTTTGGAACTTGATTAGTCGGCCATCGCACCATGGCAATTTTGGAACTTGTTCAGTCGGCCATCGTACCAGGACTAGTTTGGAACTTGAAAAGTCGGCCATCATACTAGGACTAGTTTGGAACTTGATCAGTCGGCCATCGCACCAGACTAATTTAGCACTCTACAGTCGGCCATCGCACCAGGACTAGCATAGCACTCGATCAGTCGGCCATCGCACCAGGATTATTTGAAACTTGATCAGTCGGCCATCGCACCAGGACTAGTTCAGAACTTGATCAGTCGGCCATCATAGCAGGACTAGTTAATAACTTGATCAGTCGGCCATCGCACCAGGTCTAGTTTAGCACTAGATCAGTCGGCCATCGCAGCAGGACTAGTATAGCACTCGATCTGTCGGCCATCGCAACAGGACTAGTTTGAAACTTTATATGTCGGCCATCGCACCAGGACTAGTTTGGAATTTAATCAGTTGGCCATCGCACCAGGACTAGTTTGGAACTTGATCAGTCGGCCATCGCACCAGGACTATTATAGCAATCGATCAGTCGGCCATCATACCAGGACTAGTTTAGAACTTGCTCAGTCGGCCATCGCACCAGGACTAATTTAGCACTTTATCAGTCGGCCATCGCCCCAGGACTAGTTTGGAACTTGATCAGTCGGCCATCGCATCAGGATTAGTTTCGAACTTGATCAGTAGGCCATCGCACTAGGACTAGTTTGGAACTTGATTAGTCGGCCATCGCACCGAGACTAGTTTGGAACTTGATCCGTCGGTCATTGCAACAGGACTAGTATAGCACTTGATCAGTCGGCTATCGCACCAGGACTAGTTTAGAACTTGATCAGTGGGCCATCGCACCAGGACTAGTATATCACTCGATCAGTTGGCCACCATACCAGGACTAGTTTAGAACTTGATCAGTCGGCCATCGCACCAGGACTAGTTTAGCACTTGATCATTCGGCCATCGCACCAGGACTAGTTTGAAACTTGATCAGTCGGCCATCTCACCAGTACTAGCTTGGAACTTGATCAGGTGGCCATAGCACCAGGACTAGTTTGGAACTTGGTCAGTCGGCCATCGCACCAGGACAATTATAGCACTCGATCAGTCGGCCATCATACCAGGACTAGTTTATAACTTGGTCAGTCGGCCATCTAACCAGGACTAACTTAACACTTGATCAGTCGGCCATCGCACCAGGACTAGTATAGCACTCGATCAGTCAGCCATCACAGCAGGACTAGTTTGGAACTTGATCAGTCGGCCATCGCACCAGGACTAGTTTGGAAATTGATCAGTCGGCCATCGCGCCACGACTAGTTTGGAACTTGTATATTCCGCCATCATACCAGGACTAGTTTATAACTTGATCAGCCGGCCATCGCACCAGGACTAGTTTAACACTCGACAGTCGGCCATCGCACCAGGACCAGTATAGCACTCGATCAGTCGGCCATCGCACCAGGACTAGTTTGAAACTTGATGAGTCGGCCATCGCACCAGGACTTGTTTGAAACTTGATCAGTCGGCCATCACACCAGGACTAGTTTCGAACTTGATCAGTCCGCAATCGCACCATAATTAATTTGGAACTTGATCAGTCGGTCATCGCACAAGGACTATTATAGTACTCGATAAGTCGACCTTCATGCCAGGACTAGTTTAGAACTTGCTCAGTCGGCCATCGTACCAGGGCTAGTTTAGCACTTGATCAGTCGGCCGTCGCACCAGGACTAGCATAGCACTCGATCAGTCGGTCATCGCACCAGAACTATTTTGAAACTTGATATGTCAGCCATCGCACCAAGGACCTAGTTTGAACTTGGGATCAAGTCGCCTTCTCCCGGGACTAGTTTGGAAACTTGATCTGGTCCCCAAAAGGGAACTAGGTTTGGAACTTGATCAGTCGGCCATTCTCCACCTTGGAGTAGCTTGCAACTTGATCATTCGGCCATCGCACGAGGACTATTATAGCACTCTATCAGTCGGCCATCATACCAGGTCTAGTTTAGAACTTGCTCAGTCGGCCATCGCACCAGGACTAGTTTAGCACTTGTTCAGTCGGCCATCGCACCAGGACTAGCATAGCACTCGATCAGTCATCCATCGCACCAGGACTAGTTTGGAACTTGATCAGTCGGCCATCTCACCATGAATAGCTTGCAACTTGATCAGTCGGCCATCGCACCAGGACTATTATAGCACTCGATCAGTCGGCCATCATACCAGGTCTAGTTTGGAACTTGATCAGTCGGCCGTCGCACCAGGACTAGTTTGCAACTTGATCAGTCGGCCATCGCACCAGGACTAGTTTGAAGCTTGACTAGTCGGCCATCGCATCAGGACTAGTTTGGAACTTGATCCGTCGGCCATCGCACCAGGACTAGTTTGGAACTTGATCAGTAGGCAACCGAACCATGACTAGTATGTCAACTGATCAGTGGGCCACCGAACCATGACTAGTTGTCTGCATTTAACTTAAGTCATGCAAGTCTTCATGTGTTACAGACAGAAGTGGGGGTCGTGGGTGTTCTGTAGTCATAGACAAACAACTGGTGGTGATGGTGATACACATTGTTCCCACTGTGGGATATAGACCGGAACTTTTAGGACGCCAAATGTAGATGGCCGGTGTGTGTGGGGGGATCATTGTTGTGTGTCCTCGGCGGTGGTGCTGAGTGCAATGAATTACTGATTAATTACTTTATTGAACACACATGTATAAGTTGCATTGTGATACTTCACAATCCTCAGTTTTGAATTGATTCCGTATCGTAAAATTGAAAATGTATTCATTTTGAAAAACTTAAAATCTTGGCCGAAAATCGAAATTAAAACTGGATGTTTACATGCGAAATGAACCGGTGCTTCGGTATATTTTAACCGCACGATTCTGACAATCTCATTGGTTAATCCAAATCGTCCCGTGTGGCACGGCACGAATGCCGTGTAACACGGCACCTATCTTCTAATTCACACCAACACACCAACACGATATGCAAATTGGTAAAACGAAACGAACGTCGTGTCCTCATTAAAAACACGGCACGAGACGAACACGGGACGCACACGACACGCGTGCGTGGAAACGATACTCTTACACGATGACGCTACTGTATGTTAGTGTTCTCCTGTCGTGTTGATTGCATAATAAACGTTTCACTTAAATTTGCGGGAACTAATCCATTGCGGGTTGTGTACATTATTAAAAGGGACATGTGCAATTTATTTTCGGCCTCGTTCCAACAAGATAGGATCTCGTTCCCACGACATAGCATCTCATTCCCACGACATAGCATCTCGGACACACCGCATAGCATCTCTGACCCACGAGATAGCATATCGTTCGAACGACATAATCAGTCAATATCCATGTAATTGCAGATATTAGTCTACCCTCTTGAGTGCTAAGGATGCTTCATTTGATGGGCTTGCTACGTCGTGGGAACGAGATGGGCTGGCTACGTCCTGCCCACGAGATGGGATCTCTCGTGGAAACCAGATCCAATCTCGTATCAATGTCGTGGGAACGAATTCGCTAACTCGTGGGAACGATATCCTACATAGTGGGAACGAAATGCTATGTCGTGGGAACGAGATATGTCGTGGAAACGAGATCTTATATATAACAGACATGACTATATGGAAACACTTCTTATTTTTTCAATAATAATATATTTGTTGTTTTCTTTGTTTTTCAGGTCACCCATAGGGTCATACATTATATGTATGCGTTCAGATTACCAATACCAAGCTACTGTGAAATGCTGTTTTTCCAAATCATTTGCTCGCATTTCATCCACATCTGATCTGTGTCAATCTGACTAATACGTTCATAGTGCTTACATACAGCAATTGTTTAACATAACTGGATTTATTGGGAGTTATACCCACATGTAGCACTGAATGTGTATTTACGGTCCTATTTGTACGGAGCCCCGCAGGGGACATGTTTTTTTTTCATTAATTCGTTCCCACGAATTAACAATTCGTTCCTACGATATAACAAGTCGTTCCCTCGAATTAACAATTCGTTGCCATGACATGACAATTCGTTCCCTCAACGTAACAATTCGTTCCCTCGAATTTACAATTCGTTCCCATGATATAACAAATCGAACTGAATCATTAATAATTCGTATTTACGAGTAAATGATAACGATTACATGTTTGACATGTGGGAGCATTCCGTGAGTATTGTAATGGCATTTTATTCTCATGTGTTTTGTTGCATGTCACTCCGACTAATTGCAGTAGCAATTTATTCCATTTGTAAACGAAGGGCGAACACGATTGAAATGTTTACTAAAATTAGGTATGCATTTTATATTACGATTCAGTCCAATATCAGTTCTGCGCCCTGTACAATACATGAGAATATTGCCAATTTTAACATGTAACAATTGTAACGTGAATTTTCTGGACGACTTTCATTTACTCTATGGTGGACACATGTAAACTCCTAACACAGTCGTCTGTACATTCATTTTATTAAGTCATGTACGTTCACAGTGTATTGTAAATATTGTAAATGATATTGCGACCAGGATAGACCAGATCAGACAGTTCTGGTCTAAATGCACTGATGTATACGTCAGTAAGCTGCAATAAGGACATGATGTGAAGTATAATTTAGTTCAATCACTGATGATTTGGGTCAGCCTGTGGAATTCTACAGTCTGATTAGAGTCTACAGTGTTTATCATTAGTAATGTAATACTGTGAGTCTGCACAGGAAAATACTTAGCACAGTTGCTCTATATTAAGTTAGCGCAGTTGGCCACGGGCAGTCTGATCAGGGTAAGGCCAGTCGCAATTAAATGTGTGTTTACTAATGGTAAATAATTGTGAATGACATCGATATTCACATGTATGGCTGTGAATATATATTGTTTTGTACACTAGATATAGTGGCTGTTAATTAATGTGTTACATCGCATTCTCAGACATTTGAATTCCATCAGCCCCCTTTTTCCAACTAGTGAAAATATCTTTGTGTACATTACAATTTATCATGATTCATCATTGTAATTTACGAGGTTGTTTAGTATTGCCATGCAATCATATATAATGAGTTCATGTGCATTACTGTGACTATTATTGAGACTATAACACGTTACATTCTGGTAACAACACCGTTGGTGTTTTTTAGTCCCAGCCCGTAAAGCCAGCGAGGCAGTCAGCCAGCCAGTCAGCAACCAGCGACACCACGTCAATCTGGTGTATTCGCGTAGAACCAGTACGCAACACCTATATTATTCTGGAGTCCACAACGCGTCACCGTGTACCAGCGGGGACTCTGCTCATCGTGGACCAAGGGCGTATTCAGCAGCGGGGACTCTGCTCCGCATTTACCAAGGGCGTATCGAGCGGGGCATTATTCCGGTGACGTCATTCCGTCCAAGGACGATATATATATCGAAGGACGTTCACCCATGTGATATTGGCCCCATCCGCCCAAGTAGTCTGACGTTAACGAAATATTCAGAGCAAATGTGAATTTGTCAACCTTTGACGTAAATTGCAAGAGAATATCAACCTACTAATTAATTGTTCTGTCCTTACCTGGGGATGGTGCCTGAACGAATGGTAAAACGCAGCATTAGAATGTCCGACATAATTCGACTGTTCTGTACTATCGTTTTCACGAACTGTTTACTCTAACGTCCGTTGTATAGTTACTGTGATGTGGCGTGTCACGTCATAAACTGCTTTATAGTACGCTTACTGTAACGTCCGCTGTACCGCTACAATACTGATGTGTCTATTTCACAAACAGCTTAATTTGATGTTTATTCTAACGTCCGCTATAACAGACTATCCTTTTGTGCCTACTTCACACACTGCTTTATCGGATATTTACGCTAACGTCCGTTGCAACGCAACTGTCCTGTTGTGTCTATTTTACATACTGCTTAGCTCTTTGCATGCTGGGAAATATGTGAGCTATTAATAGTTCAAAAATAGCAGATGACAATTCACGATATTTTCTTTTATTTATCCTTTTAAATATCATGAATATGTCTTGGAATTTCATTAGAATTGTGTCCGGAGGACGTAATTCTAATGAAATTCCAAGACATATTTACAGAGAGAAATTTATAAGAAACATATTCGTAATTTGTTGAATGGTATTTTCACTGCTAGCATGCACATAGTTAATGTGATGCTTACTCTATCGTCAACTATAACAGACTATCATTGTGTGTGTCTACTTCTCGGATATTTACGATAACGTCCGTTGTAAAGCAAGTGTCCACTTCTGTCTATGTCACAAAAAGCTTAATTTGGTGTACACTCTAACGTCCGCTGTAATGAGACTATCCGGCTGTCCGCAACAGTCATATGTATTGTGGCTGTGAGAAATATGGCTTATGCGATTTACTTTAAAAACAAATTATTCATCCAATACAAGTGATAAATGATACATGATAGCTAATGGGATTTGACCGAAAGCAGAACTTATCGTGGTCATCTCCCATATAAACTGCCTTCACATGGTACCATATGAGTAAGAAGCGGTCAATGCAGGCAATGTTCGCTAAGTAAGAATGAAAATATGCACTACGGATTCCAAATGAAAGGTAAGTAGTCAACAGAAGAGTGAATAAGTGTGACAGAAGACAAGAATGATAGAAAATGAAATAGAACTGGTAACAATATAATTATTTGCATGCACGCAATCACGCTGCACTACAAACTTGTGACGTTAGGACCAATGTTTGAAATTTCGATATAAGTGTAATTAATGTGAATATTTTACGGAGAAAATCGTTTAGTCTCAAGAATATACTCCTGAGTTTGTAGGAATATTTTTACATTTGTTTCTTAGCTCTCATCTAAAATGCCGAAGATTAGGTGATGTTCAGTGAGGTTTGGATGAAGTTCTGAAAGGATATTATTTCGTGGGTTCGAATAACGCGGACATCTTAGTAAGAAGTGCTCAGTCGTTTCAACCGAACCACAGTTGCTGCAAAGGGGGCTATTGACAATATTTTTACGAAAAAGTTGATAATTTAAGGAACTAAATTCCAGTCCGAGTCTTGCGTGCAGAATTTGTCCAAATCGTGTTCCAGCATAGTAGTACTTTGGGATAGAGTGGGTGTGCCACGGATTGCAGACTTAAAAGTAGATAAGGATGATGCGTTTTTCGCATTGGTATCGAGATTATTTCATGCGCGATGAGTAGATGGAAGAAACGAATTGGAGAATATGCGGGTTCTAGATTGCGGTATTGTAAAGTCATTTGAGTTGCGCAATCGGTAATTTGACCTCGCTCCAACTCGTGGAGGAACAAGATTAGATAAGAAACGATAGTACTAGTTTATTAATCATTTTATACATCATTATCAATTTTTGGCGATCTCGTCTGACCTGCAATGTTTCCCATCCCGTTTCAATGTATAAGTTTTCAATTTTACATAGTTTGGTCGCACCTGTAACTATTCTAGCCGCTTCAATTTGAACACTCTCAAGCTTTTCTTTATCCCCATTAGTACAATTGTCCCAAACGATACTAATGTATTCTAACAGCGGTCTGATAAAAGAAAGATACATTTTTTTCAAACGCTAGTCTATCTATTCGAAATTTTAAACCCTTAAGTATGTTTATTTTTTGCCAAGGTTTCTTAACTATGGAATCTGAAAACCGGCTGTGGATTGACAGAGTTATTCGACTTTAAAGAAAACAGTAGTTGCTCTGTTTTGCTGGGGTTAATTTAACAAGCCATTTTTCTGCCGATGTATTAACTACCTCAATATCTTGATTTAGCTGATGTGCAGAGTTTATAGGGTCATCAACTATGATATATATACTAGTATCGTATGCGAATAGACGGATATTTGAATGGATATCATTCACAATATCATTTATATATACTAAAAACAGAAAGGGTCCCAAAATAGATCCATATGGCACACCAGCAGACACATTTTCCCATTCAGAGCTTTGCCCATTGATTATCACCCTTTGCAGACGATCTGTTAGATAGTTTTCAAGCCATTCAAGAAGAGTTCCATCTATACCACAAGTTCGCAGTTTGAAAATTAATCCCTTGTGCCACACTCTGTCAAATGCCTTACTAATATCAAAGAATACAACACGAACTTCTTTCCATTATCAACTGCCTCACAAAAGGTGTGGTAAATATAGAGGAGAAGTTGGTTTCTGATTGAGTCCCTGATACAAAGCCAGACTGAAATGGGGTATGCAGTTTATTTATAGATATAAAGTTATATAGATATTTGTGAACACAGCGTTCAATTAATTTTCCTACGCAACTCAAGAGAGAAATTGGTCGACAGTTCGAAGGTTAAGCAGGATTTTCTTTTTTAAATACTGGTGTAACATTAGCTTGTTTCCACTGAGTGGGGCATGTTGAAGTGCTAAGAGAATGATTAAAATGTGTAGCTAGTGGTGCTGCTAAGGTATATTTTGCCTCTTTGAGGACACATGGGTGGATAAGATCTGGCCCAGATGCTTTCATGTGGTTTAGAGAAGACAATGCCTTAGAAACGTCTGAGATTGTGATATTAACTGACGTTGAAGAGATAATAGAGGGGGGAGATGTTGTGGGTGGTAAGATAATTCCAGAGTCATCTATTGTTGACTGTGAAGTAAAAAAGTTATTTAAAATGAATGCTTTATCGGAATCGGATTCGTACAGCTGATCATAATATTCTAATGATGGTAAAGATCTTTGGTTATTATTTGAATTTAAAAGCTGTTTAAATATTTTCCAAAATAGTTTTGGATCTGTATTATTAGCTTTTAATTTATTAGATAACTCCTCGTTGTATTTTAATTTGGCCTTCTTAATTTCGGATGTAACTAAGTTTCGCTGAGATCTAAAGCTTGCCCAATGCTCTTTTCTATTTGTTCTTTTAGCTCTTCGATATAATCGTTTCCTTTTTCTAATTAGTTTTCTTCTATGCCCATTTACCCACGTATAGTCAGAAGGCCGTAAACCTGCGGTTTTATTCGGAATTGACATCGAAGCTGCCGTTTTTATTTGTGACGTAGCGTACTCACATATATCGTTTATAGAAATATCATTATTTAAGTTTGACAAATCAGCTTCAGCTAGTATTGATCTTAATTTGTGAAAATCACCCATTTCGTAGTTCCATATAGTACGTTCATATTTCGCAATTTCAGGTTTAGCAAACTTGAAGATGGCAAATATTGGGCAATGGTATCGAACAAGGTTAGGTAGAAAAGGGTCACTAACTCCACTATATATTACACTTTCTGGTTTATTTACCAACATTAGGTCTATTAGGAATGAAGAGTGCTCAGTAAAGTGTCTTTTATCCTTAATAAGTTGTTGCAGGCCAAATTGCATTGAAATTTCATTTATTTTAGTTCTAGCTGAGGTATCAAATATATTTATTAATTAATGCCATGGCGAACGGTGCAGATCCTGATCAGACTGCGGGTGCACAAGTTGATCTGGATCTACACTTGTCTCTAAGCACATACGCCCAATTGTTGTAGTCACAGCCACATTTCACAATCGGCTTAATTGTAATTATATTTGATTTCTACATTAAACTCCGCTAGAACGTGGCTGTTGTGTAGTGTCTGTTTCACAAAATGTTTATTCCTATGTGTGTGTATGCATGCTATCAGAGATTGGCCACACTTTTTCACAGGTATGGAACCCATTCAATATTTATGAGGTGGTCAACACGCGGGAAAGTTCACATAGTGGCTATAATAACAGAACAAATCAAGTGGCCGCCAATTCGATACGAATTGTCTCTGTAAGCACACTTACAGCATATATGTAGGTAATATTTGCTCGCCATCAAACTAACAGTGTGACTATATATACCATGTGCATATTTAAACATTCTTTACTTACTACATGTATCTTGTCAAATATATTAAAATTATGTGAACAAAGACGCTACAATTACTGAAGTTACAGTTTTCCCGTCACGTTCTTGCAAAATGACAAATACTATATATAATGGATATTCGGTGGAGAAAAGGGACCTTATATTTGAATGTGACTTGATTTGTGACTGTTGTATATAATTAATTATTTATCCCGTTGTACACCCACTCCGTCAAAGTATAATATAATAATTGTGTTGACAGCAGAACAGCTACTTACACGAACAGCTTAGGCTCAGATCAGACTGCGCGGATGCGCAGGCTGATCTGGGGATATGCTGGCCGCAAACATCGTAAAGCACGTTTCCATGTTTCGTTATTCCACAGGTATGCAATAATATTGTACATGTATTGGAAAGCTAGGGTATTCCCATCATACATAAGCAGGTGCATTTCACAGGATTGTCCGTATTTTGAAACATTTATACCGTACGAGTCATGATTATATAAAGGACACGTTTACCATGCAGTACTTTTGTAACAAGAGCAGTCTGATCTTGCAAATACCGCAATTTACAATACAGGTTTAAATATAGATACACTATTAGCGTGAATTAAAGATGGGGACCCATCTATTGGGCACACAATATTCTTTATAGGAAATACTTATTAAGTGTATACTTGTGTAACACTTCCACCAGTTTTAAACATTATGAGTACCAGGGGCGTAGCCAGGGACACATTTCTGATGCGCACACATATCAAATGGTAGAACATCGGGTGAGCACGGCTCAATCGTCGACAGAGCGAAGTGAGGGAGACTGCTAGGTGGGTCCGGGGGCATGCCCCCCCCCCCGGAATTTTTGAAATGCAATAAAAAATTTGAAATGCAATAAAAATAACCCCAGCCACCGCACATATCCATACGCATTGATTAGGTCGTATTGACAGGATATCAAAAATATTTCACGACACCGTGTTTCACGGCACATACGCACTGTGTTGACTAGATAAATAACGATCGGGATTCATCCTTACCGGAATCCCGACCGGATACCTGGGGCCCGTTTCACTAAACTTCGTAGGACAAAAATGTTCGTAAGTGCAACATTATGATAGTCTGTAAATTTCACATTAACCATGTTTTCTCTTAAACAATTACTGGATTTACATTTATTGAGCATAGGCTGCATATGCAGCCTATGCTCAATAAAGGTAAATCCATCAATTGAAATTTACAGACGATCGTAAAGTTGCATTTACGAACATCTTAGTCGTACGAGGTTTAATGAAACGGCCCCCAGGTTTGGCCGCCGAGTACTTATTTGGCATTATTTTATGTGAGAGATGAATCTGTTTATAACCCTTATATGGGTAATATGTATACGATTATAATCCTATTACTTTTAGGGTAATGTACCAATTGACTTTGGTGTTGTATGGACCTGACAGGTTATTTTAATACCAGGGCTGAATATATTTTTTTTCGATGTAAAACTACTGATATTGGGATCCCGCCCTACACCCAATGCAGCAGGTTAAATGCGAATTCGAACCAGTTGGTCCGGCCTTAAAATGACATTTATCAGGTAACCTTCCCTGCATTGACCGAATACGTACTGACTGATAACATAGTGTTGTATCAGGCATTGACCTGATATCAACATCCGGGTAACAACAAAGTGAAAACTGACGTTCCATTGGTCGGATAACATCACGTGACGTTACCGAATGACGTCAGTGTAATGACGCAACGTAAACAAGTCCTCGTTCTGTCCATAGATAACGACGTCATCTGTGGTCATTTTCGAGCATAAAACGTTACCTGATAAATAGAATACTAGGCTATTGTATTTTGATATCAAGTTTATCAGGCTCGGCTCGGAAACGGTAGGAATTCCTCGGCAAGCCTCGGAATTCCTACGCGTTTCATAGCCTTGCCTGATAAACTTGATATCAAAAGACACTAGCCTGGTATTCTCTATAAGTTGTTGATAGGTCAATAATTCCAGCACAAAAATATTTACACAATTCCTCACATTTGATTGGTCCGTAGCAAGTCCTGTCCAAAAGTTATATCCCAGTAAACTCCCATGCCGAACTACTTTCCGTAACCGTCAGGCGCAGTTAAAATAATTCTTATGAAAACGGAAAATAAACACATTTTCTTGATGAATTTATTTCAAATGCTGGAATTATAATAAGGAATGAATGGCCTTTTTGTGTAATTTATCGGGGATATAAACTTGGAAAAGTCGCGGGAATACTGGACGAGGCCTTCCGGCCTTCGTCCAGTATTCTCGCGACTTTTCCAAGTTTATACCCCGATAAATTCCAGAAAAAGGCCATTCATTCCTATAGTAAACACCAATAAATCAAATATCTGTATGGTCCAGTATGTTAGAGGGCATATAGATGTTTTACACATTTTACAAATTTATCTTTTGTTTTATTTTATTTTAGTTGCCTTGGAATTGCTTAACGTTCAAATGTCAGCGTTTAGTATAGTGCCTCTAATGAACCATCCGCAAACCAAACCAGTTTTAACTTGCTTAGCCAAGTTCCTAATAGAATTATATTCATTATACATTTTTATGTTTGTTTCTTATTATATAAAACTAAGTTCGTTTGATCTGTAACCTGATTCATTTGCCATTATCGCCAGACTATATATTGAAATCTACGTCATTCAGTTTGCTGTCATATAAAACACGTGACGATTTGAATGCCCACGATTTTCGGTTTTAAATAACATATTACAATGAATAGATGAATATTGATGTGACTGGAGATATGTGGTTTATGTGTTTTATATGGAACAATATTTCTGCAATAATTAAATCCTGTGTACTCACTTTTGCTTACTTACAATTGACATCACATGTGTTCAATTACTTTTCCATGTGGCATGTGTACTGTTGTATCATTTGTACTTACTATTACATTCGTTTAATTACTGGTCCATGTGACATGTGTATACTTGTATCCTTTGTAATGACTATTGACTACTCGTATTGTCCTCGTATTGTCCTATGTGTTATTCATTTAACTACATGCATGACGTTAATAATTAGCTAGTTGAATGTTACACTTCTAATTGCATGCATCATACTGACACATTAGATTTATTATTATGATATGTGACCTTTGTCCTTTGTATTCACAACTGATTACTTACATGTTATAATTGTATGGGGGTATGTGTCATTCTTTTAATTGTGTGCTCGTTTAAAATGATTGAAATGCACTGCGCAAACTTGTTCAATTGCAATCACCAAGTAATAAATACACAAACTTATTTAGAAATATGTTGCAATTAACAGTGTTCACTACTCACTAGTCCCCACCAACTACAGACTTATCAATAAGAAACATCATGTTTTATTCCGGGGAGGGAACTCTCATTTAATGCAGTCTCAATTCTTATTCCGGGGACCTAACTCGTGGAAGGCCCTCATTAAATTTCGTAAGGTGTCGGAATATGTCCGGAAAACGTCGCAAAAAGTAAACCTTTTTGTTGTCATATTAATTTATTTTTTTATCGGGAAAAATATTTATTTAATAAAAGGCGGTTTATTTAGCTTTAATCAGCAATAATTAACAATAATTTTGTATAAAAACAAATACGAAACTAAGATTCAACTCAACATTCCTAAACGAAAAGGCGGTTTTTTATGTTCATTGATTGATTGAAAATAAGACAGTAAGACAGTTTTCTACATATCCATGCTTAGTAGGCTATTTGCGAGAAGGCACTTCGGCATTACAGTGGGCTAGCTTATATATAGTTTGACGAAATAGTCCAGCCTACAGCTGTACGTTGTCACATGATATCATTGTGATTGACCCATTAGACGTTGCTTACAAGTAGCCGTTTGTTTCACAACTTTCTTCATCTACATCTATTGGGCTATTCCAGTTTATATTAAGTATCCCCCTGAGGAAGAGAAAATAAGTGCGATGGTGTCATTTGTACAATTATAAGTCTTGACGAGTTGAACATAGTTCCGAGTTGAGTACAGAAAAAGTTTCATAACCTCGGCCCGAGGTTATGAAACTTTCCATACTCGACTCAGAAATACTATTTAGAACACATATTCCTGCTCGGCTCGTAAAATTATAAGAAATTATTCTTTCTATGTTAATACACATAAGGACATTGACCTGGGGTTGTAATACTATTTAGAACACATATTCTTGCTTGGCTCGTACAATTATAAGTCTGACGAGTTGAGCATAGTTCTGAGTTGAGTACAGAAAAAGTTTCATAACCTCGAGCCCAGTTATGAAAACTTTTTCCAGACTCAACTCAGAACCATGCTCAACTTTGACAGATATTTAACACATATTGCATTTGTTGGAAATTAATGTTTTCTGTGTTTATACACATACGGACATTGACCCAGGGTTGTTTTGACCCGGGGTTGTAATACTATTTAGAACACATATTCTTGCTCGAAATGAAATGTCAAGAATGTAGTTGTTGATCTGGATTGACCAGGAGCATGTTTCACCATCGATCTAAAGGGAGCAATCATTTTTTTTCTTTCTCGATTTGATTTATCTATCACCCACATGGGTGATAATTTATCTATTTATTGCGGCTCAAAGTCTTCCTATATCAGTATATGCTTTTAAAAATTATTTATTCATTTAACATACAAACAATTTAGATGTCGGTGTTCTTGTCAATATTTTATTTATTTCTATATTAATATGTATTGGGAGCTCATTGGAATGCGCTATGACATGTATATAAAATGTAAAAACAATTCAAAGTCAAATGTCATAGCAATTATCATTTACAGGATATATGTATTTTGGCGATAGTTAGTTACAGATTGTGTTACAGATTGTCACTGTGGGTAACTAAATCTGGCGTACTGTTCTGATTGTTTGATTCTATGTGTATGGTTGGGATCAACCAATCAGTCTCTCGGTTTGATAGAAAAAATTATAACTTTGGCCGAAGCTCTCTTATATCTTGGTGGAATACTTTAAGCGTCTAAATGAAGTGTTTTATTCTATATCCCGAAAACTGACACAACATTATCATAAAGTTGATTGTCCGACCAGTAGCTGAATATAGTTCTTTTATTTGAATCATTATATATGGTGTCTTGATGGGTCTAGTACTTAGAAGGGAATGTTCATACATATTTCCTTCCAAACACTTCTCTGCATACAAATAAACATTGCACACTTCCCTTCCAAAATAAAACATTATTTCTTAATCTTCTTTAGTAATACAATGTAGAATAGTGTCTCTACTAGAAGACGTACACAACAATAATTTGCAACACGAGCACGCATTTTGTAGGAATGATCACAAACATTTTTATTCCTAGTACGGGGTCCATCAAAAGACTAATATGTATACATAGTAATACAACAGAAAGTTAAGAAATAGGCAAATTATTGTAAATAATGTGTTTTGTATGAATAAGACCCGCACTTGTATAGGTATGATAAAGTGACTAGGGCAGATACGACTACATAGCCACCAAAGCTGCAAAGAATAGCGAATATGTCAAGTGATCATAAATAATTCTGCTAACGCCACGCCATTTTTCACCACAGAACATAAATTTCACAAGAAAACTTGCTATTTTCGGCATTGGTACGGAGATTACGGCGAGTTAATTTGCAGTAAAGAATGCACCAGGAATTCTTTGTTTTTATGGCGTAGTGTATATGGGCTGTCATTTGCCGTGTTGTCGACTTCCTCTGTGTTTTGTGTAATGTGTATTGGAAGATGTGTATTGCGGTTTTAAGTTCACAGTCAAGATGGCGGACGGTGGTGCTGTTATGCACGTTGCAATTTGGGGACATTCTTTCGTTTCACGTTTGGCGAGTTTTGTTGAGAGGGAGCAGGGTCGCATCAACTTCGGCTTTTCAGAGTACAAGATGAAGGTTCACTTTAAGGGATTTGGTGGTCTGAAGTTGCACGACGGACGTTTGCATAGTTTTGATAAATCCTTGCTTTGTACTTGTAATATTGTTGTTATAGACCTTGGTTCAAATGATCTCTGTGACCCAGCATGCGAAGACTAAATAACGAAGTATCAAAGTTTGTTGTGGACTTGTTGTTGTATTGTGAGTTTATTCATCATGGACTGCAGGTGCAGCGGGTCATAGTTTGTCAGCTGCTTCCTAGGAGACCGGAACCATATCCGGGTTACAACAGCAGAGTGGTAGAAGCCAATGTTGGTATTTAACAGGCTGTGACCTCGGGTGATTATGATGGCGTACAGTTCTGGAAACATCGCTGTGGACTTTGTCAGCAGATTATAATACTTTGGTTGGTCGGTTGTGCTCCAAACGATTACAGGACTTGGGGCCAGTGTCCTGTATGTAGGTTGGGGGTATGGTGAGGAACTTCATCGACATGTTTTTATTTGCTCCCAATGTTGGTTTCAGCTTGTATTGGTCCGTTTCATTGCACTTGTGTATGTAGACAACTGAATTGTGGACACTTATGGGGGCCGGGAGCTGGTTGCTAACCTGCTACATGTAACATTACTATTGGCTTCTAGCATTCTGAGGTTCATTCGTGTATGTGTTATTGACCTACATATTTACGTGTAAACTGGACCACAGAATGCATGTACTAGACAATCATACAGTGTTTATATATGGCCAGCTACTGAGAAAACGGACCTTACAACAGATGCGAGCGGTGTGGGCCCGGATCGGTCTGTGCCTCCGCGCAGTCTGATCGGGGTCTAGGCAGTTCGTTATTTTGTCAGTGAAGTACAATCAATAATTCTATTGAATTGCTTATTATCCACGCTGGTTTAGCGACACATTTCCCCGGCCTGAAATGACCGTAGCTGTTGATATGTCGTTAACACCAATAATTAATCAATTAGCAACACATTACACACATTGCGAGTGTTCAACATGCAGATGTGTCCTGGTTCCAGGCCACAACTATTTATACCTTATATTCATAGTCTGCTTCACTACTGGATATTCGATTTACTAAATAATATTTTATTTGCGAATCGGACACTTGAAAAGAGGATTTTGCCGTGGTCCGTCAAGTGACACCATTACCCAAGAGAATAATAATTACGGTAATTTACCATAGTTTAGGTTCGCCAGACAGTTATTGAGATGGTGTCATTTGACAGTGGTACGCTAATGCACGCTTCGCTTCGTTCGTCACCTGATTTGACGAACCTCGGCCAAAATTCATTTTTCAAGTGTCTCTTTTTCCTAAATGAAACATTATTTCTTGCCTTCCTTTAGTAATACAATGTAGAATAGTGTATAGAAGAGGTGTACAACGTTTGTCCGCAAGCAGAAAAAGTATTTGGAAGGAAATGATGATGTTTGGTTACTTAAATTTGCATATTTACATAACGGAATGAATCAAATTATGTAGATAAATTATTTCCCCTTACCCAGGTGGGAGTATTCCGGGAGATTGCCGTCAAGTCAATGGAAATCAAATGAAAAATCCACCTCAAAAACCAAAGGTTGCTAAACAAAAAAATCTATATCCACACTTTTATTATACTTTAGTGCTTATGTTGTTAGCATAGAAATTAAATAGTATATGCTGTAGTTAGGAAATAATACATGTAATATGCACATTCAGCTGTGTGCATGTATTATATAATTGGGGGATGCCCACCGCAAAGCACTGCCAAACATGTTACCTTGACCTACATTTTACTGACAAAGCGATTGGTGGGGCATCCATGTTCTACATTTTCTACTTTGTGTCCAATTTCAGATATGAGTGAACAAGCAAGAGCAGCTGCCCTCTTATGGGAGGCTGCTAACCTGCTGGCAGACACACCGTATACGACCACGACAGCGTCGTCCTCCACCTCCATCCAGTTTGCGCCCTATAGCCAGGCACTGCCGGCGTCTAGACAAGAGACGTCATCCTCCACCATCCAACAAGCCACCAGGGCTCTGTTTGCTCCATACAGATCCAATAGAACGACGAGGGTGCGCAAGGACCTGTCGGTGGCAGTGACTCATTGGTCACACATATTCTGTGTGCTGGCCGAGTGCTCTCAGGTATTGTTATTCACAGACTTAAACAAACTTTTCTGTTTCTGGTTTCCTCCACCCTTGAAACTGGCCGTGCACTGGGTCACTGAATACAAAATTGCCACAAAAGTGTTAAAGTTTCTCATTCAATTGTGTTCTCAGCTATACCTCAGAATGCACCAACTGTCATTTAGTTTTAAAAAAAAACAATGGGTCTTGACTCTAAGAAATGGGACTATTAGTATTATGTATAGTGAAACCTGTCTATTTGATATTCAACGATATTGCCTGGTTTTATGTGTTAAATCTGCTGTTCCACATCCCAGGTTGTACTACAGGGAGACATTTTTTGTCCATTCTGCGGCATTCATACACTCCCGCCTGCGATTCGCTTACCAAGAATTGCAATCCAGCGGTCCTTGAATTGCAATTCTTCCCCTCTGGAATTGCAGTCTAATTGCGGTCCAAACGCGGTCCCGTATTTGCGGTCATTCTTTCGCGATACCGTTTGTGCGGTCATTCTTTCGCGGTCCAGTTTGTGCGGTCATTCTTTCGCGATACAGTTTGTGCGGTCATTCATTCGCTATTTGCGGTAAAAACTTACCTTATCATCGCATAGTACAGTTTGTTTACATTATCAGTGATTATACAAACGTACTATACGAATATTATACAAACATACGATATCCGTTCGTATGTACGATATATCCGTACTGATATGGTATGAATATAAAGTGGGTCATCGTGTGGTTAAAATATACCGATGCACCGGTTCATTTCGAATGTCATCCGGTTTTCATTTCGATCATCTGCCACAATTTTAAGTTTTTCAAAATGAATACATTTTCAGTTTTACGATACAGAAACAATATTTAAAACTGAGGATTGTGAAGTACTGTATCACAGTACATATACATGTGTGTTCAATATACAGTAATTCATCAGTAATTCATCACTGTACTCCGCACCACCACCGGGGACACAAAACAATGATCCCCCACACACACCAGCCATCTACATTTGGCGTCCTAAAAGTTCCGGTCTATATCCCACAGTGGGAACAATGTGTATCACCACCACCACCACCAATTTTTGTCTATGACTACACTACACCCCCCCCCCGACCACCACTTCTGTCTGTAACTCAGGATGACGTGGCCGACTGATCAAGAGCTAAACTAGTCCTGGTGCGATGACCGACTGATCAAGTGCTATACTAGTCTTGGTGCGATGGCCGACAGATCAAGTTCTAAACTAGTGATGGTGCGATAGCCGACTGATCGAGTGCTATACTAGTCCAGGTGCGATGGCCGACTGAGCAAGGGCTAAACTAGTCTTGGTGCGATGGCCGACTGATCAAGTTCTAAACCAGTCGTGGTGCGATGGCAGACTGATCAAGTTCTAAACTAGTCGTGGTGCGATGACCGACTGATCAAGGGCTAAAGTAGTCCTGGTGCGATGGCCGACTGATCAAGTTCTAAACTAGTCGTGGTGCGATGACCGACTGATCAAGTTCTAAACTAGTCCTGGTGTGATGGCCGACTGAGCAAGGGCAAAACTAGTCTTGGTGCGATGGCCGAACTGATCAAGTTCTAAACTAGTCCCTGGTGCGATGGCCGACTGATCAATGGGCTAAACTAGTCTTGGTGCGATGGCCGACTGATCAAGTTCTAAACTAGTCGTGGTGCGATGGCCGACTGATCAAGTTCTAAACTATCCTGGTGCGATGCCGACTGATAAAGTGCTATACTAGTCTTGGTGAGATGGCCGACTGATAAAGTTCTAAACTAGTCTTGGTGCGATGGCCGACTGATCAAGTTCTAAACTAGTCATGGTGCGATGGCCGACTGATCGAGTGCTATACTAGTCCTGGTGCGATGGCCGACTGATCAAGGGCTAAACTAGTCTTGGTGCGATGGCCGACTGATCAAGTTCTAAACTAGTCGTGGTGCCATGGCCGACTGATCAAGTTCTAAACTAGTCCTGGTGCGATGGCCGACTGATAAAGTGCTATACTAGTCTTGGTGCGATGGCCGACTGATAAAGTTCTAAACTAGTCTTGGTGCGATGGCCGACTGATCAAGTTCTAAACTAGTCGTGGTGCGATGGCCGACTGATCAAGTTCTAAACTAATCCTGGTGTGATGGCCGACTGATCAAGTGCTATACTCGGCATGGCCGACTGATCACGTGCTGTACTGGGCATGGTGAGATGGCCAATTGATCAAGTGCTATGCTGGGCATGGTGCAATGGGCGACTGATCAAGCGCTATACTAGTTATGGTGCGATGGAAGACTGATCAAGTGCTCTACTAGTCCTGGTGCGATGGCCGACTGATCAAGTGCTATACTCGGCATGGCCGACTGATCACGTGCTATACTGGGCATGGTCAGATGGCCAACTGATCAAGTGCTATACTGGGCATGGTGCAATGGGCGACTAATCAAGCGCTATACTACTTATGGTGCGATGGCAGACTGATCAAGTGCTCTACTAGTCCTGGTGCGATGACCGACTGATCAGGGCTAAACTATTCCTGGTGCGATGGCCGACTGATCAAGTTCTATACTAGTCCTGGTGCGATGGCCGACTGATCAAGGGCTACACTAGTCCCTGGTGCGATGGCCGACTGACCAAGGGCTAAACTAGTCCTGAGCGATGGCCGACTGATCTAGTTCTATGCAGTCATGGTGAGATTGCCGACTGATCAAGTGCTAAACTAGTCCTGGTGGCTGGTGCGATGGCCGACTGATCAAGTTCTAAACTAGTCCTGGAGCAATGGCCGACTGATCAAGTTTCTAAACTAGTCCTGGTGCGATGGCCGACTGATCGAGCTATACTTGTCCTGGGTGCGATGGCCGACTGATCAAGGGCTAAACTATTCCTGGTGCCATGGCCGAACTGATCAAGTGCTATACTATCGGTGCGATGGCCCAACTGATCAATTGCTATACTATCCTGGTGAGATGGTAAACTGATCAAGTTTTTAAACTAGTCCTGGTGCGATGGCCGACTGATCAAGTTCTAAACTATTCCTGGAGCGATGTCCGACTGATCAAGTGCTGAACTAGTCCTGGTGTGATGGCCGACTGATCAAGTTCTAAACTAGTCCTGGTGCGATGGCCTACTGATCAAGTGCTAAACTAGTCCTGGTGCGATGGATGACTGATCACGTGCTAAACTAGTCATGGTGCGATGGCCGACTGATCAAATCGCATGCCATAATAACTAGATGGCCATGGCCTGCATGTCGTGCCCGCCGAGGCATTTGATAGTACAAACAATTTTTTGTATTGCAACAAAGCTTTAGCCCGTCGACGTAAAAACGTGCCGCACCCGCCCAGGCTTTGATAGTATACCCAAAAACTTTAACTAAAAAACACTTTAACCAAAAACTTTATCCTGAATGCACACCAATGTGCCAACTATATCGCTCTGTCTGCAAGCGGGCCCAACAAAAACTTTAAGGGAAATTTGTAATTTGACCGTGACATTTGGCACATATAAATAATAATGAAAATGTGGGTGACAAATACACCGTATGTGAAGTTTCGAGTGAATTGGTGAAGCGGTTTCAGAGATATAGTGTTCTTAAAGGTACATGCCCACTCAGTAGGCACAAAATGTTCTTTATATCAGAGACATCATCTGAGACATTTTCTGGCAAAATAAACATTAATTCACCATTAATACACATATTTATTGGCATTATTATACATTTTATATCCGACGTAAATTTCCACACTGCTATCAGGGGCGATGACCGTGTTTCCTTAAAATGTTACCAAGACATTACTATTTATTTTTTGATGTGCAATGATCATACTTTAATAATCTTGTCGAAAACATTATTTTTTCAGGGAAACACATTTAATTAGTATAAGTAATTAAAAAATATCATGCCCCATTTGCCTATGAAAATAGCCTGATATCACCGCGTGTCACTATCAGTGAAATAAACATTACTAAATGATTATATCCATATAACGGGCACTCGTAATGTTTAGAACTGGTGGAATAGTGACAAAATTATACACTTATTTAATTCCTACAAATAACTGAGAATACACATAACTTTAATTGTTGTGCCTACTTAGTGGGTATGTACCTTTAATTAGCATAAATTATTAAAAACAAGAAATGCGTCTGTCGAACGCGGATGCCACCTGCAGCATATTTGAGAAACTGTGACAAAGTTGTTAACCGAAAAGTGTGACGGACGGACAGACGGACGGACGGAAGGACGGTCCAAACACTATATGCCACCCGTTTCTTCGAAACCCGGTGGCATAAAAATATCATGCCTCATTTGAATAATGAAAAATAGCTTCATACCACTGCTAGTCATTATCAATAAAATAAATATTACTAAATGATTATATATGGATAGCGGGCACACATAATTTTTAGAACTGGTGGAATAGTGACACAATTATACACTTATTTAATTGCTATAAAGAACAGTTTGTGCCTACTGAGTGGGCATGTACCTTTAAAAACTTTAACCTTAAATCAAAAAAAATTAACCGGACGCACGAAGTGACGTACATATGGATGTACGTATGTATGTAGGCCAATGTGACAACTATATCGCACTGTCCACATGCAGGCATGTCAAAAACTTTGAGGTAAATTTCAAAGTAATTTGACCTTGATATTGGGCACAGGGGTTGCAGGGGTTGCAGGGGTTGAGCATAGAATGACAATATGGATGATGATAAACACACATGTGAAGCTTCGAGTGAATTGGCGAAGCTGTTTCTGAGATATAGTGTTCTTAAAAACTTTAACCTACAGTAAATAAAAACCAGATGGCCATGGCCCGCTTGTTGAGCCCACCGAGGCATTTGATGGTGTCGGAGTATATTTATGTGAAGTTTGAATTAACGTATGTAAAAGCTTTAACGCAAAGTTGAGTCATTTTACCTTGATCTTGGGCAAGTGGGTCGCATGCGTGGGCTATAATATGAAAATATGGATGATAATAAAGAATTATCTGAAGTTTGAAGCAAATCTGGGTAAGTATTGTGGAGATATAAGGTATGCAAAAACTTTAACAAAAATTTTAAAAGTCATTTGACCTTGAACTTGGGGCACAGGGGCCGCATGAGTGGGACACAGAATGAATATATGGATGATGACTAATAAGCATTTGATGTTTCAAGTCAATGTGACTTAGGATATGGTATTTAAAAACATACACCGATTTCGGACGGACTGACGCACGGACGTCATTGTGATCACTAAGTCTCGATTTCCGCAAGCAGGCTCGGCAAAAAAAATACAGATGGATGTCAATGTGCAGACTATATCACACTGTCCGCAGGCGGTCGCGACAACAATTGTCCAACCCCTTTTTAAAGGTGCAAGCCCACTCAGTAGGCTAAACATGCTCTTTATGGGAATTAAATAAGTGTATAATTGTCACTATTCCACTAGTTATAAACATTACGAGTGCCCGCTATGCAGATATAATCATTTGGTAATATTTATTTTACTGATAGTGACGCACGGTGGTATCGGTATTTTCATGTGCAAATGGGGCATGATATTTTATAATTATTTATACTATTAAATTAAATGCATCAACTGAAAAAAAAATTGACAGATTATAAAGTATGATCATTGCACATCAAAAAATAAAGACAGAGAATAAATAGTAATGTCCGTTAACATTTTAAGGAAGCACGGTTATCGTCCCTGATATCAATGTGGAAATTTTATTCCGATATAAAATGTATAATAATGCCAAACAATACGTGGGTAATGGTAAATGATTGTTTATCTGGCCAGAAAATGTCTCCGATGATGTCTCTGACATACAGAACATTTTGTGCCTACTGAGTGGGCATGTACCTTTAACGCTAGCTCCGCCCTGTCCAGTGTGACCTATGCATGTGTTAAGTTTCATAAAAAATATTGCAAAGGGCGTTCGCGTTATGCTCCGGACAAATCAGTGCGCGAAAAAACAAAGGGAGATAACTAAACTAGAAAATGTGTTCATAGAACACGGATACCCCACATATCGCTTTGATAGTAAACAAGGCAAAATTCCAGTGTCCAAAAGGGAGAGATAATCCATGACACGGGGTTTGAATCAAAAATCGAAATAAATCCTCCGCATCTACTCATCATAAGGAAGCTACATATCAAATTTCAGTGCTGTAGCTATTACAAAAGTTTTACGAGTTATTACAAGGCAAAATTTTCAAATTCAAATTCTATTCAAAAAGAGGGAGATAATCCATGACTCGGGGGTCGTCGAATGAAAATAAACTTTTGCAAATCTACTCATCATAAGGACATACCAAGTTTCAGGTGTGTAGCTATTAGGGTTTAAAAGTTTTGCGAGCTACAAGACAAAATTGGAAAATTCTAACTTGAAAAGGGGGAGATAATCCATGACCATGGGGTCGAATAAAACATACATGTACCAAGTTTCAGTTACATGTATGTAGCTATTACGGTTTAAATGTTTTTCGAGTTACTAGGTTGGTGACGGACGGAAGAACGGACAAGGTCAAGGTCAAGGGTAACACTAAATGCCCCCTCCACTATCGTGGTGAGGCAAAAGTTGTCATATACAAGTAACTTACCTTAATTCATCAGTTACACATCAGACGATGAATGAACTTTAATTCTGGTGTAGAATATTAAAGTTATTCATTATATTCAATAGTGCTGCTTTGACATGACGTGAAATTAAAACATGCTTGACATGATCTGGAAGAAAAACCACAGACCAAGCACGCATATTCAGAATCACGTCTGTCGGTTCTTATCCAGCTCCGATTTCTGTCACCTGTCCACAAAATCCAGAATCCAACATTGTCGCAAATTTAATCCTCTATGATGGTGTACGTTAGAACAAATTGTCACTTAGTATATTATCCAATCCATTGTAATCTCTTGTTTCTCTAAATAAATGCGTCCAACAATCCATGTAGCTGCTATCGTGATAAAAAATGTTAAAGGTTCCGTCAGCGCCTCACATATTGATCTTAATATCCACCATTTTGATTCCAAGTACCAGAATAATGATGTTCCCATGCGCCGTCGTAGTGTTATCTGTCAGATTCCGTTGTTTATTTGATCAAATTGATGGACAAATTTGTGTCCGCTAATGTCGCCAAGAGCATAATCTGTGACGTTGACTGTAATAATTTGGCATAACTTCTAGCTTGTGAATTTTTGGTTGAATGAAGTGATCACTATGGTGAATAAGTGTGTATTTGTGCCCGGTTTGCTCAGCATGTAGAGCGATGGTGTGGTAAACCAGAGATCCCTGGTTCGATTCCGGGCTTGTGCACATCTTTCTCACCCTGTGACATTTAGCGCCAACGTAGTTGCGGGAAGTAACTCTGCAGAATACTCCCGCATCGTCCGAACCGAGAGTTTATAATGGTGCTCTCCGTAGGTTTCCCCTGCAAAGTACCAAATCACATCTGATTTGCACTTCAACTGTTAATTGCGACATATTTTCTGTATTTTTCAATTGAAAGAAATGTCAGTATTATACTTATTCATTTCTGAGTAATAAGTACAGAAAAATATGTCACAATTAACAGCTAAAGCGCGAATGAGATCCGATTCGGTATTCTGCAGGAAAAACCTATGGAGCACCGGAACTCTGGGTACGGACGATAATTGAGTATACTGTTGCCCAACAAAGGACCGCGACTGATAAATACTCCCAAATTGTACCCAAACATATGGAATTCGGAGACAAAAATTAAACATAGAATTCGAGGACGAATTTCAATTTGGCGGAGAAGAATGTCACAGTACGCAACTGACCATGGGGGTGAAGTGTGTATGATCTGTGCCTTGTTAGCTTGCTCGGTAGAGCCATGGGCATGGTACAGTAAACATGAGGTCCCTGGTTCGATTCCGGGCCGTTATTTATCTTTCTCACTCTGTGACACAAGTAAACCGTTTTATTTTAAAGAAATGGCTATCACCGGAATAAATATTATCTTCACAAAATTTGATTCGGGCCAATAGAAATCAACAGCCAGAACAGAACAGAACGTTTGCAGAAATATAAATCTAATTCCAAAATAAATTTTTAATATTATTTTTATGATCAGGTTTCGAAAATTAAAATATGCTTTTCTTTTAAAATTATTATCAATATGTTCACCATGTTATTATGGTTAATATGCAATTCACAGTCTCCTTGCAGCTTGAAATTGAAAGACATTATGAAAAGTTGTGTTGTACTCAGAAATTGTCATGTCGACTATAGGATCGCGTCGAAATAATGTTAACAGAATAGGAAAACGTAATTTAATACCGACGAAAAAGTAAACAAAACGCTAAATTGATGCTTAGTTTTGCAATATTATACCGTAGAACACACATTATAATTTGATTTTATATGAAAATAAATATATTGTGAGTATGGTGGTGTCTATTAATGTGTTCTTGATATTCGAAACAGCAGTGACGACATTTTGTTTTGTCCAAGAAATTGTCAAGGTCAATGTTTGACTGTTTGTCTCGCAATAACCCGCCGCTTTATATTTGCACACCAACAAAGCAGATCACCAATACCGCTGACTTTCCAGCCACTTTGAATGAAATAGATGGGATAACATTTTGGATTGGAACACAGATACGTTTGTAAACTATTTCGATTTTATTGCCGCATTGGTCAAGCAGATCGAACGGTCCGCTGGTTTGACCGCAGAGCGCAGCGTAAAGCGGTCATTCTTTCGCAGTTTAAAGTAAACTGCAATTAAAAGCGGAGCGCAGCGCTAACTGCGATATAAGTATTGCAATTCCGCAACCAACTCTTTGGACCGCAGTCACATGATTGCAGTCTGATTGCGGTCCAATTGCAATTAATGGGAACGCGAATTGCAATCCTGCGCTCCAGGAATTGCAATTCGCCTGGTAAGAGAACCGCAGGCCACTCTGTAAGTCATGAACAGTCATTTACATTTATCGGACGTGTTTATTGATTGGCATTATTTTATTTTCATATCAAACATGAATTTTCACTCTTAACACTTTCAACCCCACAGGCCTGTATAGTGGTTTTGGCAAAAAAATACAGATCCAGATGAGCCGGCTCGTGACGAGCCGTCTCATCAGGATCTGCACTTTTTGCAAGTAATATTCATATTTTCTAGAACAAAAACATCCCCATTTTCATAAATGGACTAGTCTGAAAACCATTTTGTGACCATTGGATTGGTTACAAAAGTAACATATCACAGTCCATTCCAGTTACTTGGGGTTGAAAGGGTTATGATCAGGGGCGATAACCATGCAGTTATTAGTAGTTGTTAAGTATCAAATGTACATTATGCAGGATTAGAACTCCACGGAATACTTGACGTTCTGAAACGGCATCCTTCACAGGCACAGTCCTATTTATGTGAGGACAGCATACCAATAGCAGATGATGTGTTGTCTTTCTACACACCTACATGTACCTACTCTGGTGATGCGAGAGAAAAGCTATTGTGACTTTGGAAAATTTCTAAAACAGACAGAACGTAAGTATAACTTGTCTGACAATTACAATGATTTAATATAGTATGACGATAAGTCAAGGTACATGAAGTTCTCAACACATGTCCATCACTTGTGTCTTAGACTAAATTGTTTAGTACATTTAGCAAGAGACCCAGTGTTAGCTTGATAGCTCACATGTCGCACAACGTAAGCACCACAAAACAATATTTCCCAATAAGAATGGAAGAACTAACATTCAGAGAAAAGACAGAGAAAACATTCTACGGAATATGAAGCATGTATTGGATCTACATTCTTATTACTGTACACCGTTCAGAAACATATTTAATTTACATGTATATACTAAGGGCGGAACGTTACGTCAACAAATACTAACGGTGATAAATTAAATATTTTCATGGTAAGCAGTACAGTTTTAATCTGGTATGCTGTACAGTGCACACACAGCCTGAGATTACAGGTATTAATAGTTGCTTCATGAGATCCTGTTTGAAGAAGTTGACCTACTTTTCTATACCACCTAACGACCATGTACATATGCATGTACATCTTGATAACTGTTGGACAAGACATTTGAAACTGTTGACACATAACGACGGACAAAAAGCAGATGACGACAGACGTAAAGCTCACTTGAGCTTTGCTGAGGTGTCAAGAGGTAAAGAACACAGCATACACAGCACACAGCATACACAGCAGCATACACAGCATGAGTTTGAATTAATAGGAGCATGGAAACTAAATTTCAATTTGCATTTCAGGTGGATGGGTAACAACCCCATGGATAAACCCGGAAGACGGGAAGGAAGACAATGTTCAACTGACAATAGAACATGTTCTGCAAGCCTTCATTGGTTGCAAGCGCCTCCCACAACGGTTATCGACATGACTCTTACATTTTGATCATAGTTCGTTAAACATGCCAACAGTTAATACTTGTGTTCCGTCAATCCTCTTTACACAAACTACAAAACTTCAAAATTATGTTTATTTTGAAAAGTCCATAATGTGTGTGGCGAATGCAATATACCAGCATTTTTAGCTCGACTATTCGAAGAATAAGTAGAGCTTATGTTGTCACCCCGGCGTCGGCGTCGGCGTCTGCGTCACCGTCACGCCTTGGTTACGGTTTTTAGTCAATAGCTTGTATAGGAATACTACTGGCCCTAACCCTACACCACCATACTTTGACAACTTCATTTCCTAGTGATGTACATCAATAACCCCTGATCTATATTTGACCTTGACCTACATTTCCTCTTGAATTACTTGGTTAATTCACCTTGTTAGGTTAAGGTTTTTACTCAACCTTGGTTAAGGTTTTTAGTCAAGCTTGTATATGCAATACTACTGGCCCTACACCCACCATACTTGGACAACTTCATCTCCTAGTGATGCACATCAATAACCCCTCATCTATATTTGACCTTGACCTACATTTCCTCTGGAATTACTTACTTAATTTCCCTTGGTTAAGGTTTTTAGTCAACATTGGTTAAGGTTTTTTTTCAAGCTTGTACATTGAATACTATTGTGCATCCAGACACCATACTTCGACAACCTTTTCTCATAGGTATGTACATCAATAACCCCTGACCTACATTTCCTCTTCAATTACTTACTTAATTCATTTTGGTTAAGGTTTTTAGTCAACCTTCTATATGGAATACTACTGGCCCTACACCCACCATACTTGGACAACTTCATCTCCTAGTGATGTACATCAACAACCCCTGACCTATATTTGACCTTAACCTTGAATTACTTACTTATTTCCTCTTGGGTAAGGTTTTTAGTCAATCTTGTATATGGAATACTCCTGGCCCTACACCAACCATACTTGGACAACTTCATCTCCTAGTGATGTACATCAACAACCTCTGACCTATATTTGACCTTGACCTACATTTAACCTTGAATTACTTACTTAATTCCCCTTTGTTAAGGTTTTTACTCGACCTTGGTTAAGCTTTTTGCTCAAGCTTGTACATGGAATACTATTGTGCATACAGACACCATACTTGGACAACCTTTTGTCATAGTGATGTACATCAATAACCCCTGATCTATATTTGACTTTCACCTACATTTCCTCTTGAATTACTTACTTAATTCTCTTTGGTTAAGGTTTATAGTCAAGCTTGTAGATGGAATACTCATGGCCCTACACCAACCATACTTGGACAACTTCATCTCCTAGTGATATACATCAACAACCCCTGACCTATATTTCACCTTGACCTACATTTAACCTTAAATTACTTACTTAATCTTAATTCCCCTTGGTTAAGGTTTTTGTCGCGCCCGCTTGCTGAAAGCGGGATATAGTCGCACTTTGGTGGTTAAAGTTTTTGGTTAAGTTGTTTGGTTAAGTTTTTTGGTTAATTTTTTGGTTAAGTTCTTTGGTTAAAGTTTTTGGTTAAGTTTTTTGATTAAAGTTTTTGGTTAAAGTTTTTCGTTATACTATCTCTGCAACAGCTTTGCCCATTCCTTGTAACATTCACATGGGTGTTTATCATCGTCTATATTTTCATTCATACCCCCCTCCCGTGCGGCCCCTGTGCCCAATATCAAGGTCATTACTTTGAAGTTTTTGGTTAAGTTTTTTTTGGTTAACGTTTTTGGTTAAGTTTTTTGGTTAAGTTTTTTTGTTAAAGGTTTTTGTTTTCTTACTATGTCTCTGCAACTGTGCCCATTACCTTGACACTTCATATGGGTGTTTATCATCATCTAAATTTTCATTCTACCCCCTCACGTGCGGCCCCTGTGCAATGTCAAGGTCAAATTACTGGTTAAGTTAGGTTTTTTGGTTAAATTCTTTGGTTAAAGTTTTTTGGTTAAGTTTTTTGGTTAAAGTGTTTCGTTATACTATATCTCTGCAACTGCTTTGCCCATTACCTTAAAAACTTCACATGGGTGTTTATCATCATCTATATTTTCATTCTACACCCCTCCCGTGCGGCCCCTGTGCCCAATGTCAAGGTCAAATTACTTTGAAGTTTTTGGTTAAGTTTTTTGGTTAAAAGTTTTTTGTTAAGTGTTTTGGTTAAGTTTTTTGGTTAAAGTTTTTGGTTAAGTTTTTTGGTTAAAGTGTTTCGTTATACTATATCTCTGCAACTGCTTTGCCCATTACCTTGAAACTTCACATGGGTGTTTATCATCATCTATATTTTCATTCTACTCCCCTCCCGTGCAGCCCCTGTGCCCAATCTCAAGGTCAAATTACTTTGAAGTTTTTGGTTAAAGTTTTTTTCGCACCCGCTTGCGGAAAGCGCGATATAGTCGGCACTTTGTCGTGCGTACGTATGTACGTACGTACGTGTGTCCGGTTAAAGTTTTTGCTTAAGTTATTTGCTTAAAGTTTTTCGTTATACTATATCTTTTTTTTAGTGTCCATGCCTCGCCACAAGGCGCGACATGCAGGCCGCGGCCATCTAGTTACTCAACCTTGGTTAAGGTTTTTAGTCAAGCTTGTAGATGGAATACTATTGTGCATACAGACACCATACTTGCATAACTTTTTCTCATAGGGATGTACATCAATAACCCCTGACCTTTATTTTACCTTCAGCTACATTTAACCTTCAATTACTTGGTTAATGTTTATAGTCAAGCTTGTATATGGAATACTTCTGGGCCTACATCAACCATACTTGGACAACTTCATCTCCTAATGATGTACATCAATAATCCCTGACCTATATTTGACCTTGACCTACTTTTATCCTTGGATTACTTAGTTATCTCCCCTTGGTTACGGTTTTTAGTCAAGCTTGAATATGGAATACTCCTGGGCCTACAGCAACCATACTTGGAAAACTTTATCTCCTATTGATGTACATCAATAATCCCTTGGTTAATGTTTTTAGTCAACCTTGGTTAAGGTTTTTATGCAGGCCGCAGCCACCTTCTTTGTCAAGCTATGTGTACATCGACAACCCTCGTAGTCGAGCTATGCTGTTCTCCTACAGCTCTTGTTCAAATAATCAATCAGTCTGATACCGAAAGGTTTTGTAAATCTAGACTAAACTAGTATGGTAGTTTACCCGTTCAACCTTATATGATTAGATTGTGAATTTCCTTGTTATGTTTCAGACTATTACATTGTGAAGAAAAGGGGTGAAAGTTGACCGTGAAACAAATATAATATTGCCACAAACAGTACAGATCCTGATAAGAATGCTCGTTCCCAACATGCTCATCTGGTTCTACACTGTCTGCCAAATTTATTATGCTCCCCGAAAAACTTCGGGGGAGCATATTGTTGCCGCCTTGTCCATCCGGCGTCCACATTTTGAAGTACCATGTTTGTGTAATCAACTCCTCCTACAGTTCTTAACCAATCATTCTGAAACTTTACACACACATTGAATATGTGCACCTCCCCTTTTCATGCCGAGAAAATAATTGTTGACCAAAATATCCCCTTTTTAACTTTAAATAGCCTTTTTTCACACTTTTCTGTATATCGGACTGCCAAGTTTGTGCAATCAACTCCTCCCACAATTTTTAACCAATCATTCTGAAACTTCACACATGCATTTTACACATATAGAAAATGTGCACCTCCACTTTTCATGTCCAAAAACTAATTGTTGACGAAAATATTTAGTTTTTAACTTACTCATTTTTTTACACTTCTGTATATTGGGGTACCAAGATTATGTAATCAACTCCTACATTTTTAAACCAATCATTCTGAAACTGTGGTCAGTTTCAAGGTCTCTGGAGACCACTATATAATAGTTAGTAAACTTGCTGGCCAAGCCATGTCAGTTGTCACAGTTTGTCCGGTCATTCGCTGTGCATATATAAACTGACTAATATGTTTGTGTTTTAACATCCACATGTATCTTACTTATTAACTTTGCTGACCAAGCTATGTCAGTCGAGGTAGCGGTGGTCATTCGCCGTGCATATATAAACTGACCAACATGTTGTTTGTACTTTCATCTTTACATATATATAATTGAGGAGTAATCTTTTGACAAATCCCTTATACCAGGTCCGAGGTCAAAACATAGAGTTGGGTAGCGGTTGTCATTCATTGTGCATATATAAACGGTAAATTTTTCCTTTGTGAGTCCAAGCGGAATCGGGGAGCATCCGTCGGTTTTACCGACCTTTCTAGTTGCACAAGTTTGTAGTGTTGAAAGGGTTAGTAGTTTCAGTATTAAAAGTAGATGTGTGTGGTTGGTTGGGAGCACCCAAAGGGTAGTTTAACAAGAGACATTGTAGATGCACAACCCTTCTCGATGTAAATATTCCGTTCTGCTTTTGGGATTTTCTCCCCAATGCAGCAGGTTAAAATGGGATCGAACACTTTTGCCCGGCCTTTAATACATGACCAACCCTTAAATATCTCGAATAAAAAATTGTCGTCTGCTGCTTTTATTTTTGAAAGCCACTTGTATATAATGCTTTCAACTATTCTGGCAACACAAGGGAATTGTAAACGATTCTCTTGATTTGTTAGCACATGTTTTTTTAGCTCACCTCAGCGAAGCTCATGTGAGCTATTGTTACCGCAATGTGTCCGTCGTCCGTGAACATTTGCAAACGTCTTCTCCTCGGTAACCATTGGGCCTATAGTCACCAAACTTCATGGTCATGGTCATTAGGTAGGGGGATTACATAATTGTTAAAATTACGTCATTACATAATCCAAGATGGCCGCCGTCTAAAAATAGCACAAATTCTTAAAAAATCTTCTTCTCATGAACCACTGGCCGGATTTCGACTAAACTTGGTAGAAATGACCGATTTACAATGCGCTTTCGAAGTTGTGAAAATGGTGACCCCGTGGTCAAAAATGGACGTGGCCCGTGGGGTCAAATTTTATTTTTATCTGAATCAAATGATTATAACATCCATGATGGCCGCCAAAAGGTCCATTTATTCGAGATTTTGAACGTCTTTTTCTCAGGAACAACATGGCCGATCCTTGGGTGAAGCATTTTCATATTTGGTAAAATGAGTCATCGCTTAATCCAAGATGACCGCCATCTAAAAATAGCACAATTATTTTAAAACACATTTGTACTCAATGTCACATTCTGGTGTTCATGGAGTCAGGTGAGCGAATTAGGGCCATCATGGCCCTCATGTTTGAAAATAGGACCAAAATGAAAAATGGCAGACGGCATGGTTTGATTCAGGGATATACATGTAAGAGTTACGTAGGTTGTGCAAATGCTGGCCACGCCGCCTCTGTTACGCAGTTTGGTTGTTTTCCATCTATAACTGCACAAAAGATGGTTGCACATTTCTTAGACATATCTTTTTATCATTTAATAATAAACCTGATAGGAAACTATTACATTTGTTAACGTGTCTTTTGTATGTATAATTCCCTACCCACAAAAACTTGTCCTTAAATGACCTTAGCTGTTAATTATGTATTCACCTTGTATGGTGGGCGGGCACAGCTTGTCCACGCAATAACTAGAGTTCAACTTGGCCAATCTTAATCAAATTTGGTATACAGCTTTGTCACGACCAGAGGAAGAAGCCTATTGATTTTGAAAAATTTCTGAAGACTTATCTCCCCTTGACGGCCATTTGTAATTTTCATACTCTGTATCCTTGTCCACGCGATAACTAAGTTATTCTTGGCCGATCTTAATCAAATTCGGTATACATGTTAGTCACGACAAGAGTAAGAAGCCTATTGATTTTCGGAATTGTTCCATGAGTTATCTTCCCCTGGCTGCCGAAGCAGAGTTTCTCGATGGGTATCCTTTTCCACGCGATAACTTAACTTCTACTTGGCTGCACGGACGATGATTCGGGATATGGCGTTAGAGGACCCTTAGAGGGATGATTGTGTGAAATATGAAGCAATTCCGAGCAAGGAAACGGAAAATATAGTCCATTTAGCCACGGTTAAGGTTTCGCGACGCATCAAGTATGTGACCTTGACCCTGGGCTTAGCGGGGGCGGCACAGACCTGGATTTGTCACATGGCGGTAGAGGACACTTAGAGCAATGTGTGTGTGTGTGAAATATGAAGCAATTCCGAGCAAGGAAAATATAGGTCATTTACCCACAGTTAAGGTTTTGTCAAAAAAGCGGACGGACAGGGCGAAACCTATAGGGCACCATCGATTTCTTGGCGGGGCCCTAATAAGCTTATAGCTAATCATATTACCTTGGGGCAGGAGCTAAGTGACTGGTGTGACCTGGCCCGGCCTTAAATGTATGAGGCGCCGTTTTGGTATTTAATACCATTTCGTGATATCACCTATTCGAATGAGTGATATCACCTATTCAAATAGGCGATATCACTCATTTGAATAGGTGCTATCACCAATTTGAATCTGAATGGGTGATATCACCTATTTGAAAGGGTGATATCACTCATTCGAATAGGTGATATCACCCTTTCATTTTGAATTGGTGATGTCACCTATTTGAATGAGTGATATCACCCTTTCGTGGGTGATATCACCCATATGGGGGTGATATCACCCATATGAATGGGTGATATCACTAATTTGATACGAAAGAGTGATATCACTCTTTCGAATGAGTGATATCTATGAGGCGCCGTTTTGGACTTTATTATTAGTGATATCACCTATTCGAATATGTGATATCACCAATTCGATTGGGTGATATCACCTATTCTTTCTGAAATGGTGATATCATGCATTCGAATGCGTGATATCACCTATTTGAATACATGATATCATCAATTCAATACAAATAGGTGATATCGCCAATTAGAATAGGTGATATCACGCATTTGAAGGCATGATATCACCTATTCGAATGCATGGTATCACCATTTCAGAGTCGAATTGGTGATATCACCCATTCAAATAGGTGATATCATGCATTCGAATAGGTGATATCACTCAGTGTTAATAAAATCCCCAATGGCACCCCAAGGCGCTTTTTTTTACTTTATTACCATTTAGTGATATCACCTATTCGAATATGTGATATCACCTATACAAATGCATGGTATCACCTATTTGAATACATGATATCATCAATTCAATACAAATACGTGATATCACCCATTCAAATAGGTGATATCACCCATTCAAATAGTTGATATCATGCATTTGAATAGGTGATATCATGTATTCAAATAGGTGATATCACTAAGTGGTAATAAAGTCCCAAACAGCACCCCATAGATATCACCCTTTCGATAGGTGATCATCACCCCCATTCGAGCGAATAGGTGATATCACTCAGTTAAGCGAAAGGGTGATATCAACCTTTCGAATGAGTGATATCACCTATGCAGCCTTGACCGTGAATGTGGGATTGAGAAACGTGCACATAGATTTGTCCTAAAACTGCTAAGTAAACATTTAAAGGTGAAATGGTCATGATCAAAGGTTAAGGTCGTAGTATTGGTGGGTGGAGTATGTTCGTATGTATCCAGTGTATAAATAACAAGAAGACTTGATCCAAATATGAAAACAGAAGTTACAGCAGACTGAAGAAACTTGGTCGCAATTAGTCATATGTGAATGACCCAGGCGCGGATACAGGGGGGGGGGGGGGTGATGGTCCAGGGGGTCCGGACACCCCCGCCCCCCTGCTCTCGGCAAAAAAAAAACACGAAAAAATCTACAATACTCGAATAGTTGGATGACGTTTTACGTGGTCTAGGTGTCAGGAAATCGCATCTGCGGCGATCTGGCATCTAAAAGAATTATGGGGGAGGGCCCCCAGCCCCCCCTACTTGACGATTTCGCGGAGGTCGGCTATGCTGATTTTTTATTTCAGACACCCCCTGCACTTATTTCTGTATCCGCGCCTGTGACCTTGACCTTGGGGTTGGGCGGGGTGGAGCATCTTGTGCATGATGAAGCATTATGATGATAAGAAGACATGAGCCAAATATGAAAAGATTGCATCGAGGCAAACTAAAGTTATAATACACTGGAGAAACTTGGTCGCATGTACTGAATCAACGATATATAAGTAAACGACCTTGACCTTTGGGCTGGGCGGGGTTGGTGCATCTGATGCAGGATGAAGCAGGATGGTGACAAGAACACATGAGCAAAATATGAAAACATTCCATGGAGGGAAACAGAAGTTGTGTGTGTATGGCGTGATTAGGTGTTGAAAACAAGCTATTCATCTTCAAGAAATCCATTTTGCCGAAACAGCTGATTTCCCCCTGTTCAGAGCCGCTGGTACCCCCCGCATGTGGTGCAAGTTCACTGCGACCGGAAACCACACACATGCAGAGATGGACTGTAACCGAAAATTCGAATTCCTTTTCGGCTACTGTCGTAATGTATCGGATTATTTCCGATCATTACCGAGCTATAATTCAGAGCGCCACCTGTTATCATAATGGTACATTGCATATTATGCTAACTTGCATAGTGCATGGTGCTAATTGACATCGGTGATTGCAGTTTCCAAGTGAGATCCGTAGTTACATTTGTATTACATTTGTAATACGCAATATTGGGTAGTGCATATTTCTAATACATTGGTTATACTGCCTATTGCGTAACTATAAGGACTCAACATGTAGTCTTGTAGAACAGTAATGTGTACATGTAAGTAGCAGTTGTTATCAATACAATTCAACACACGCCACATGTATTATGATACATACAATAAGGAAAGTAAATTACCACCACCAATGATCACCAATGTGTAAATAAGATGCATGTATATCCAATTAAATGAATGACTCTGTAATGACCCGATTGTCATCATGACGAATGCAACACGCATTATACAATAGACAGTAGTCAATAGTCTTACAAAGGATACAAGTATACACATGTCGCATGGACCAGTAATTAAACGAATGTAATAGTACGTACAAATGATACAACAGTACACATGCCACATGGAACAGTAATTGAACACATGTGATGTCAATTGTAAGTAAGCAAAAGTGAGTACACAGGATTTAATTATTGCAGAAATATTGTTCCATAGTTTTACGTCCAGTGTAGATCTCTAGTTCAGCCTGTGCATCCGCACAGAATCAATACTGTTCGCTATTCCATAAATGAAACACCAGTCATGCTTCTAACGAGCAATATAGATCGTTATCAGACTACATGAGTCTGCTATTTGACCAGGAGCTACATTTGACACAAATGCAATCAACCATTTCTCCAGTCACAGCCACACTTTGACTTATAACGAAGTTAAAACAAACCAGAATATCAGGCTACAGGAATGGGTTATTTGATCAGGAGCTACATTGGACATACATACCATCAGCCCCATTTCTCCAATCACAGCCACATTTGAATGGCCACGATTTTCGGTTTTAAATAAGATATGTGGTTGTGACTGGAGAAATGGGTATTATAGGTTTTGCGACCAGTGTAGATCCAGATCAGCATGCGCACAGTCTGATCACGATCTGCACTAATCGCAATTACGCCAACGACATGCTTCTGGCAAGCAATACAGGTTGTTGTCAGGCTACCGGAGTGTGCCATTGGATCAGGAGCTACACTGGTCACACTTCCATAAGCCACATTTCTCCAGTCACAGCCACATATTGGCATAGCGCTGACATTTCCCAAGCATCGTATCGCTGATTTATGCCCATAGTAATTTCGAAAAAAAAAATTCACGTAAACGATTTAGAGCTCAGAAATAATTAGTACAACTTTCAACGTCATTTACTGATAATACGACCGAGTTAGGAAATCAATAACGAGCGCACTAAGACCATCTCTAGCCGATTTCATCAAAATTGCAAAGTATACTTATCTAGCAAAGTATTTTTGAGGGAGTAATGCTTTATTTTCCCCGAAATGCATTATGTGATATAGAACTAACGACTTCATATATTTGATGATTAAAAGTATGCAGAATTATTATACTGAATGTATTACATTATCACAGCCAAATTGAAAATTTCTCCCTCAAAGAATACTTTGCTAGATAAGAATACTTTGCAATGTTGGTGAAATAGGCTACTGATGACACTGCGTGGGATGTCTGTTTAGGTACTGTTACGGCGAACTTCGGTGTACTCGACCGACGGACTGAGCAAACTAATACAGACTGTACTGTATATATATTTATTGCATAAAGTGGGCGCTCGTAGTGTATTAACAAATCATAATGCACTAGTGTAATAAATATGCAAACTAGCTCATTACAGAAAACTGCTTTGGTGGTCAGTACAGCTTCAATGTATGATGATGTGCTTATCCAATAAATACAATCTGTCGTTTGTGATGATTTAATATAGTATTTAATTTCATAAAATCAGTAAAGGAGTTTAATAAATATGATTTTTCATGCTAGCGGTGTAAATAACAGCCAACAAATTTTTTATTGTAAACAATTATTGGATTTACATTTATTGAACATAGGCTGCATATACTCAATACATGTAAATCCATCAATTGCAATTTCCAGACGGTCAACAATTTGCACTTACGAACATTTTAGTCGCACGAAGTTTAGTGAAACGGCCCCCAGATCCTGATCAGAATGTGTGAATTTCTACATCGTATCCTAATACCGGCACAGTGACAAGTAGAATATAAGAGTGACGCGCGAGCCGTCGTCTATGAGGAGAGGCTGCGGCGTCCGGTTTTGAGCGGACGACTGCCTGCCGACCCCGAAAAACGCTCCGAGAAATTGGAGAACGAGACGACGGCCAGTCTGCGTGCCACAGCTTACGCACAGCGTGTAAAAGAAGATCCCAGTGCACGTAGAAAAACACTATACAAGGCGTACTACAATAAGATTTATCAAGGCCTGGTGGGGAGACCTCCTAAGAGTAGGAGACAGCTCGCCAGAGATTTGGTGGAGGAGGGTCCCAGGGTTCTCACCGAATATGCCGAAGCTAGTGAAACAGTTGATAGGGGTAGGAGGAAGATAGTCTGGCCTTTGAGAGGGGGGTAGACGGGGAGATCGCTAATCGCGTAATGAATAAAATTCGCCTAGAGATGACCACGGCAAGTTATCTGAGGTATTCGTGCTCGTATCGTATTAGGAACATCGAATCCGACGAAACGATGATCTATCACAAACAATCAAAGGGTAGTCCGTAGATAAACGAGATCTCAAAAGCTGAGAGTTGGATATCCGATAGAGAGAAAGGTCGAATGGACATCGACAAATTCGATAGACCAAACTCAAAATGTACGACGACTACTTGTGTCTGTTTAGGTGCATAGCCATCCACCGTGGAGGGAGATCCGACCGATGTTGTGTGGAGGCACGAGCTCTGGCCCGCGAATACCTCGGACACGGAAGACCGTGGTGATATGTCCTGGTAAGAGGATAGAGAGGTCGCAGTCGGCCTACGAGAAGGCGTTCTATCCCAAGGGTTCCGCGAGCGCGATGTTGATTCAATGGTTGAGCAGAGAAGAGGAGAGGGTAGGAAAGCACATACATCACGCGAGATGCGGTCACGGCGGCGAGAGGTGGGTGGCCGGCGATCCGGTCGACGGCTACTGTCACGAGACCAAGACCGTGTTTCAGTTTCAGTTTCACGGATGCTACTGGCACGGGTGTCCGAGGCATTGTAGGAGAGGTAACGAGGTAACGCTGTACAAGAGGACGCAAATTCAAGACGCCAAGATAAGGGAGGCAAGTTACGAGCTGGTGGTGATGTGGGAGTGCGAGTGGTTGAAGGAGGGAATCCCAATTATCAACCACCATCGCGCGAGGTGGAGAAGACTATGTACCCTCACCAAATTGTCTACGACTTCGAGGCGTATCTCGACAAGTCGAAAATCAAGCGACCAACCAATGAACTGACCTTCGAGGTCGAGCAAGTCCCTATATCGGTGTCGTTGAGGGATACGATGAACGAGGGAATCACCCACATCTGCAAACGAAACCCCGACACACTGGTCAAAAAGTTCGTGACCGAGCTGCAGAGAAGAGGTAAAGTCATCAGGGAGGGAGTTAGGAAGAAGTATCTGCCGACCGACATGATGCTGTCGAAACCTCAGCGAGAGAAGATCGTCTCGTGGATCGACCAAGTCCCGTTGGTGGGGTTCAACTGTAACAGGTACGACCTGAACCTCATCAAGCGGTACCTTATCGAGAAGTTGGCGGCCACCGTGAATAAGGTGATGGTCGGAAAGAGGGCCAGCACGACGATGTTTCTGTTTACCCCTGAGTTTAGATTTCTCGACATCATCCAGTATTTGGGACCCGGTACCAAGTACGACGATTGGATAAAGGCGTACAACTGTAAAACTGTAAAGTCCCACTTCCCGTACGAGTGGTTCGATTCCCCAGAAAAACTCGACCATCCGGAGCTGCCCGACTATCCCGAGTGGTACTCGAAGTGAAGTTGAAGGGTGAGTTCCTACTGCCGTTGTCCGAGTGGAAATAGTGCAAGAAAGTCTTCCGAGAAAAGGGGGTGAAGACGTTCCTGGAATGGTTGCGATACTACAACGACTTGCACGTCGGACCGTTCCTGGAGGCATTGACTAAAATGACGGAGTTCTACAAGGGGAGAGACGTGGACATAATCAAGGACGCTGTGTCTCTGCCCGGTGTTTCCCTTCAGTACCGGCTCCGCGGGTCGATCGATTGGAAGGCGGACACGCCCGAGCTGTGGTCGCCGAAGGATAATACGCGATAATGAAGGAGGGATTGGTCGATGGTCCGTCCATAGTGTTCTCCAGATACGCAGAGGCTGGCAGGTCAACGATCAGGGGTCAGGTAGGGAGTCGGGAGGAGAAGATGTGCAAGGGGTGGTGGGTTATGTCGCCAATGCTCTGTACCTGAATACCCTATCGAAAGACATTCCGTGCGGGGAGGAGAAGATATGGACGTGTGACGACCCGGAAAGACCTTCGTATATAAAAAAGTTTAGTGAGGAAGGTCAGGAGAGACAAGTGGTTCGTATTTTGCGGAGTTGGATATAGAGGTCCCGGAAACATTGCGAGACAAGTTCTCTGAAATGTCGCCGCTGTTAGTTAATCGAGAAGTCGACGAGACCGAGGTTCCTCAGCACATGAAGGACTATCTGACCAGGACCGGGAGGAATAGGGTCGAAGGACAGAGGACAGATTATAGATTTAAGAACTGCATGCGACCTGGTTGTGTAAGTGTCTGGCTGATAGGGAACCTGGTGTCTTTTTGAGCAGTACAGACACATCTTTACACTATCTTACATGTATCTGAGTTTACGCTGGCCTACATATGTCAATCGATCAGTATGCATACCATTGAACTACAGTTTTAGCTATTCACGATTGTATGGAAATAAGTTATGACCTAGAACACTGTCCGTGGATTGGAAATCTATTTTGCTGCTTTTACCATAACTAGTAATTATATTAGTTACCATATACAAGCGCACCTCGATTCGTTTGGTTTGTGTAACTCGCCCTGACAAGTGGACCATTGAGACGTTTAATGCCAACTAAGATATATATCGACCTGATCGCATGCGCAGTCTGGTCAGGACATTCGCTGATCACCATTTCTGCACTAGAATGTGTGGATACACTCAAGGTTCCCATTCATCACTCGCTTCCCCATTCAGCCGGGCGCATTATATTGCAGCGTCACTATTCAGTAGGCCTTACTATATTAACTTACTTTTTTTTCGTTTTATATCCACATTTCCTTCTGTGTATGTCTATTCCAGAAACGTGTCCGGACAGTATTCGTCATAAGTACCAACATGCAGTTTTTCTTGCGTTTTTTATGCATTTATTTCAGCCACTGTAGGATAGTTCGAGGTCTTTTTCGCTCACTGATCCGTCTCGGGTCTGCATTGGGTATTCAATACACATGTAGGTGCCATCCGCTTATTACGGTCGAATCACAGTTTATCATTATGATTTCGTCGGTCACGTGACCATAGTCACCCGTCGTTCGACCGTATTGGGCGGATGAAACTACCGTGTACGAAGCAGATTCACTCTAGCGCTCCAAGCTATTCTGTTTTCATACTTGATCTCGAATGCCACATCTACATACAGTTTACTCTCGTCTGTTAGAATCAATGCCAACTTGGCACACATGTCTAAACCTGTACAATATTGTAAATATATTGTACCCACTTTAGTTATCGAACTTAACTCTCGATTTGTTAATAATTGAGGCTCCGTATTATTTACCATAGTATGGACAATATGGCTAATTATTATTCTTTCTGGTGATGTTCATCCAAATCCAGGTCCCATAGATAGTGATAATTCATTTGAATACTCATTCTGTTCAACTTCTTCTCAATCATCGGCACTCTCGTTGAGTCTCAACATAATTCCACAATCAGATCTGTCTCACCATCTGTCATTCGTACACTGCAACGTTCAAAGTTTGTACCCAAAACTAGATTTATTAAGGGCTGAGCTTAAGGACTTTGACATAATAGCTATCACAGAGACGTGGCTTGGTGATGACAACAATACTGACAATATCCTTCTTAACAACTTTAAATCTCCCCAAAGGAAGGATCGTCACGCTGATAGGCATGGCGGCGTGGTCATATATATTAGAAACACATTATTTCATAAACGTAGACTCGATCTCGAACTCGCTAATATTGAATCTATTTGGGTTGAAATTGTGTCTAACAAAAAGCATTTCTTATTTGGTGTCTTTTATGTACCCCCAAGCGCTAACGTATATATAAAAATAGCATTGAGGACTCAATTCACAAGGCCATTGATACCGGTTTCCGAGATATTATAATTGTTGGCGACTTTAACTATAATACCTTAAACGCCCAATCGAACAGAAAGGTAACATCTATTTGTACACAATTTGCTTTAACGCAGTGTATATCATCCATAACACACTTCACTGAACATTCGCAGTCCATTATCGACTTACTATTCGTATCCAATAAAGACTCTATACTTATGAGTGGAGTAGGCGATCCATTTTTACCGCAAGAGACTCGGTTTCATTGTCCCATTTTCGGCCTTTTAAAATTCTCCAAGCCTAAGGTCAAGCCATTTAAGCGTAAAATATGGAAATATGAGAACAGTGATTTTGACATGTTACGCAGGGATATCTCCAGAATAAACTGGGATGACATAAAATCGCAAAATATTGATGAATATGCACATAATATTATTAATACAATTATTACACTTGCCGAGATTTATATCCCTAATAAAGATATAATCATTAGATAGTCCGATTTGCCTTGGATAACAACTAACATAAAGAGGATGATTAGACAACGGAAACGGCTCTATCATAAGGCAAAACAAACTAATAATAACTCACACTGGTTAAAATTTCGCAAACTTCGGAATGACGTCATTTTAATGATAAGGGCATCCAAGAAAGAGTATCATGACGGGATAAGTAATAAATTAAAGTCAGGACAACTCTGTTCAAAAGATTGGTGGTCCGTATTGAAACATTTTATCAATGAAAATGAAAATAAAACAATCCCACCACTACAACATAACGGAACAATAATTGATGATAGTACAGAAAAGGCTAACATTTTAAATAACTATTTCCGTGACCAAACAGTTTTACCAGACCCCCCTTCACACCTACCTACTTTAACACCATATGCAGTGACCAATACTCTTGAATCTATCACTCTAAGTGAAATAGATATACATAATATATTATCTAACTTACCTCTAGGGAAAGCATCTGGCCCAGATGGTGTCAATAATCGCATCCTTAAAGAATTAAAATCTGAACTAGATGTCCCTTTAAAGGACCTTTTTTAATAAATCTATACAATGTGGACACTTTCCAGACGAGTGGAAACAGGCCAACGTATGTCCTATATTTAAGCTGGTGATCCCTCTCTCAGTTCGAATTATCGCCCCATATCCTTGCTCAATACTATTAGTAAAGTTCTTGAAAGGGCAGTTTTTAAATATTTGTACAATCACTTCAAAGACAACAATATATTAACACCTTTACAGTCTGGATTTGTACCAGGTGATTCAACTGTAAACCAACTGACCTTCCTTTATAATGTATTCTGCCGTGCATTAGATGATGGAAAAGAAGTCCGGGTTGTATTTTGTGATATCAGCAAAGCATTTGACCGTGTCTGGCATACCGGTCTGCTTATGAAATTAACAGCGGCAGGTGTTACTAATAACGTTCATGACTGGTTCGCCAGCTACCTTAGTAAATCGGAAACAAAGGGTTGTGCTGCCAGGAGTCTACTCTAACTGGAACCACATTGGAGCTGGTGTCCCACAAGGTTTCTATCCTCGGACCATTGCTATTTCTCCTATACATAAATGATATTGTTATGGACATAAGCTCCAATATACGCCTATTCGCTGATGACACCAGCTTATACCTTATTGTAGACACTCCCGAAACTGCTACTAGGACCATTAATTCAGATCTTAAAACTATTACCAATTGGTCTAATAAATGGCTTGTAACATTTAACCCTAAGAAGACAGAATCACTACTTATATCACGGAAACGTAACAGACCAGCACATTACCCAATATTGATGAATAATGTTAATGTTTCAGAAGTTGAGAGCACACACCTAGGTATATACTTTAACAATGAAGGAACATGGCATCAACATATAGATATAACAGGGAAAGCATGGCGTAGAATATACATTATGAGAAAACTAAAATACATACTAGATAGAAAATGTCTCGAAATAATTTAACTTTCCTTTATTAGACCTCTGTTAGAATATGCTGATATCGTATGGGATAATTGTACTCAATATGAGAAAGATGGATTGGAAAAATCCAAATTGAAGCTGCCCGTATAGCTACAGGTGCAACTCGGCTAATTTCAATCGATTCATTATACGCTGAAATCTGCTGGGAAACATTAGAAAATAGACGACATTCACATAAACTGTCGCTTTTTTACAAAATGAAAAACGGCATTTCACCTAATTACCTTGCAGATATCCTTCCGCCTCAAACAGACACTACTCGTTACAATTTAAGAAATGCTGACAACCTACAGACCATACGATCCAGAACAACTCTCTTTTATAACTCATTTCTTCCCTCTTCAGTCCGAGACTGGAATTCTATGTCAGAAAACACACGGAATGCTCCTTCACTTAGTTGTTTTAAAACCAAAATTAAGAAAATCACAGACAAGGTTCCAAGTTATTATTACAGTGGTCAACGGCATATGCAAGTAATACATACACGACTCCGGACAAAAATGCAGTGCTCTTAACTATGACCTTCATTGCAAAAATATTGTTGAATCACCAAGTTGTATCTGTGGTCAAGTTGAAGATGCCACTCACTACTTTTTCTCCTGTCCAAGATATGCACTACATAGAAACCAACTAATAGATGATATACAAGCTTATTGTCAACCGACCCTCCATACTATACTCTATGGTAATATACAACTGGACGATCCTAATAACGAAACAATATTTACAGCTGTAAGAATGTACATAGAGAATACAAGTCGCTTTTAAATGGTACGGTGGAACCTCTGTCAGCCGGACACCTTGTAAATGACTGTGTGGTTAATTCTGGTGGGTTTAATTTTATTTTTATCTATCTCTCATGGTACAGTCTGTTCGTGATTGCAAGGCATGAAAGAGGTGTAGGAGTGATCATATGACTGATTTACAGTGGAACTTCCCTATGCCGGACGCCCTGGGTGTCCGGTTTGGAGGGGTTCCAATGTGTCTGCTTTTGTACATCATCACGACAACAAAGACTTAATGTGGGCGTGGGTGGCTTGGTGTGCGAACATATTTTGTTTTCTCGAACTACCGCAGTGGAATTTTTGTTTTCTCTCTATTTTTGTTTTATAATAACGAACTAAGATAGCTGTCTTTCCTTTTTTTGTTAAAATTGTTTAATGCATGTATATTTACATATTTTCATCTATAATACATCTACCGGGTATCGCAGGAAGCGGGAGCTATGAGCATAAAGCAAGAATAAAATCTCAATTTTATGCTAATGGCAGTGCTGGTTATGTTTGTTATGTCCTGGTTCTTGCAGCCTGTGATACCAAGTTACACGTCAGGGAGAGGATTTATATAAGCTTGCTTTCAATCCAATCCCATTTGTATAATTCTGTATTTAATATGATTGATGCATTACTTGTAAATAATATACAAATAAAATATGTTTAAACTAAGGACAGAGAAAGCTCGTTGGGGTACTGTCCGCCTAGAAGATGATCATATACTCCCCGCTGCTAATGTGGTATCTGGAGCACGGTCTGGTCGTCATTGCGGTGCATAGGTTGATATGCTACACGCCCGGCAAACCGTTCCAATGGTTCGTGGAAGAGGTCACCGCCGCCAGACGGACGAGGGACGTCGACAAGAGCAAGGCGGTGTTGGCGGAGATATTCAAACTGGTTGGCAACGCGTGTTGTGGCAAGCTGATAGAGGCGCAAGAGAGACACCTGAACACCACATATACGAAGGATGAGAAGACTGTCGACCGGGCACTGAGGTCGGTGTGGTTCGAAGACCTGGAGGAGATTTGGGAGGCTTACCGATATATCGAGCAGGAAGACTCGAGTGGTGATCAACAGACCGTTTCAGGCCAAGCTCCGGATGCTGGAGTTCTACTACGACTTATTGGATAAGTACGTGGATCGCTGAGATTTCGAACTTATACAGATGGACACTGATAGCATGTACTTCGCGCTGTCGGAGAAGACGATGGCGAAGGTGGTGAGAAAGAAGATGAAGAGAAAGTTCAATAAGGAGAAGGCCGAGTGGTTGACTTGGGATAAATGGAGCAACAGAACTCCGGGACTGTTCAAGCTGGAATTCGAGGGGGAAGGAGCCATCGCTCTGTGCAGCAAGTGTTACTACGTGAGCGGTTGCGAATAAACTATACACTCCGCCAAGGCGATGTCGAAGAGATCTAACGATCTGACTTGGTGGAGATACAAGAGCACTCTTGAAGGAAGAAGGGACATGGCGGAGAACAGGGGATTCCGAATGGTTAACGGTGTGATGAAGACGTAGAAGTTGGGGTTGTCGGCGTACTACGACAAGTGGAAAGTGATGGAAGACGGGGTACCCACCGAGCCTCTAACATAGGTAAAAAAAGAAGGACTCTAAAAAATGGGAGAATACTAAAGACTCTGACGCGAGCCTGACCGACTATGACGATGGACGGTCTAGGGGTAGCTGTGTGCCAGAAAGTTCTTCGCGAACAAACCCACGCGATGGACCATCATCCAAATAGTAGAGCACGGGCTCATCGGGTTTGGTAATAGATCGATCCAGATGATATACATTGAGAGACCACACGGGATCAGTCGCGCGGCGGCGGCCACCTTCGAGCTGTCCCGTTGATGGAGGTACCGGACGGCAACATCCGATGGAAGCCGTTTCTCCGCTAAACCAACGGGTCGCCCGCGCGAGACGACAGATGGTTTGTGCGACACATTTGTTGCCTTCATGGCATCTACAGGCTTCTTACCGATTAATCTGTTGACCTCGCCGTTCAGTGTGGAGACCACGGCGGGCAGCCTGGTCACCCACTCGGTCGATCGCGTATGAGGGTCTACAAGCTCTTTGGCATATTGGTGCCCGAACAGCCTCTCAGCCAGGGTTCGATTGAACCGCTCAACGATCCCCTGGTCCCGGTGGATGTTGACGCGGCCGCGTCTGACAGAAACCTCGTGCTTAGTAAATAGATGAGAGACCGTGCCCATGAACTCGCGGCCGGGATCGAACTGGAGAATATTCGGCCATTTGAGAGGACTCCTCTTATATATTCGGGAAAGAGCCTCGTCCACACCTCCTTATAGCGACTCGCTACGTCAACGATTGTCATTGCGTACTTGAACGTCTTGCGACCGATGCGATCGTGAGGGAGAAACAGGAGGTCCGCTTGGTGCACTTCATTCGGCACCGGCACGTCGAATTTCGGCCGCGGAATATTGTGAGGCGCGGGCAAATAGGTCTGCCAGATGGCCTGCTTCTTGAGCCATTCATTGGCTGCGTTTTCGGAAACCTTGGTCGCTGCGGCGAGGTTCTTGATGGCCGTGAGTCCCTTCCACCCTTCCAGTAGCCGCGGGGGCTGTAGTATGTGTTCGCTAGCTTGTGCGCTAGGCGAACCGATATTTTGGTATCAAGCTTGCACGTGTCCATCGTATGCGAGGTATTCTAGTAGATCGAACAGTTTCCAACAAGTCCTCGCCAGATCGTTCGGTAACTGCGTCGTCGATACTAAACCGTTGTTAGAAGTTTCGCTGCAGCTGCCGGTTAAGTTCTGAAGGAATTCGGGGGAATCTAACATTCTCTTTGCGAAAAGGGTGGCCGCTTTCTTGTCCTCTCGCCACGTCTCTAGAGAGTCTTGGGCCAGATTGATCAGACCCTTTGCGCCAGCTAAACGGTATTTAAGGGCCGTGTAGCCTACATCGATCAAAGCGTAATAAAACTCGTCAACTAAAATCGTCTATATATATATTATTTAAAAATAATTTTAAAATAATTATTGCTTATTGCTTTTGCTTATTGCTTTTTCAATATAGCAGCTGACGAGACACGTCGCAACCAACCCCACGACGATGAACGCGATCTCGCGGACTTGTTGGGCCTCTGACGGTACATATAAATCTTAAAGTTGGGGCTCGGGATCCAGCGGCGCGATAATTTTCTGCGGATATGCCAGCGCGTACTCGCGGTTGGCTTCTTCAAAGTTCAGGGAAGTTAGCGCGGCGTGATTCTTGCGGCGAAGCTCTTCGATGACCCAGTCCAGATGGGCGGTTCGTTTTTTCGACCATGCTGCGTCTGCGCTCTTGAGTTGTTCTGCAGCTAAATCGTGACGCTTGCGCTCCTCATCCGCGTCCGCTTTTCGAGAATAAATAGTTGCTACCGCCGAACGCTGCTGCGCTCACGAGTGCACCAAATATCTACATTCAAGGTCACGAGCCCTACGTCTCCCGCGGTCATGTCCAACTTGGGAGCGGGCCCTCCGAAGGCCATCTTTGATAGCCGAGCAAACCCGATACTCTGACCCGCTATCACCACGGCGTGATAAACCGCATTCACTATCATTTTACCATCGTTTTCGGCCAATATATATATAGTGATTATTGCATATAAAATGGATCGCGATCAATGATTAAATGGGGCGCAATCGGTTTCGGAACCGCGGCTGGTTGTTTCGAAAGGTAGTTCCACACACACACGGTGCCCACAACTGCCAGACGACCACCAACAATCCACGGGATGATCCAGCTAGGAGCTACAGCAATCCACGATTGCTCCGCAGGAGATTGAACCGCAGCTGCCTTCGGATGTTTTGCTGTTGTGCAATCGGAGATTACTGCCCCCAAGTGCCGCTCAAGAGCTGGTGATGGAACAAACAGCGACTGTTCGGCCTCTCGAAGCTCGGCGAGTATTATCTTGTTTAGCTTTTCGGGTGGCAGCCGCTGCCCGCCCTGCTGCCTGTCTTTTTGTGTTTTTGTGTCGTGCAATCGGAGATAGTTCATGTGGAGCAATCGGGGATAGTTCCCCCAACGTCGTTAGAAGTGCAATCGGGGATTGCTGTTCCGTCACTCTCACAGGTGCGTCTTGTGTCATCATTTTCGGAGCTTATAGTTCGTAGGCATATATGTCCAACTTGACAGTGCTTAGCCGTGGCCAACGCGGTTGTCAGCGGAGCTAAATACATTCCAAATTTGTGATAAATTGAGTAGCAGGCTGTTCTAAGAGTGTGTCCTACAAAAGAGTCAGTCTCTAGATCGCCAATCAACCCCGCGGTGTTTGGTATAGGGAGAAGTATACTAACAGGGTAGCGTACTGATGAATAGCCACCGATCCAAGAGTTTTCGTCATCTCCGCACCTAACCTAGATTCGTATCGCGCATACATGTTATCGATCTCCGCATCTGACATCTTGTCCACCTGACAAACTGAGAGACGCCTACCGAGATACTGCTCCAAATGTCCCCCAGCTACCAGCGCAGCTAGCCGCTCGCGTCGCGTCGCGTTTTCATTTTCTTTCAGGAAATATACTGTATCGGCAGTCGTGCCGGTTCCTACAGGTTCAGTCGTGTCGGCTGTCGACACGACTGTCTCTTCCATTAGCTGATCGAGAAGCTCGTTGCAGTTCATTATTTTATTTTTAATAATTAGTACTATTCTGACTAGCCTCATAAGTCTAACATATTGCCAAGCGCACCACCCGATACTTATGATCACCGTTATGCTCGCAACAAAGCTCGTAGGGGAGCAACAAATTGATTTCCACATTGTTAACCATTGTTCAGCATTTGTTCAACATTTGTTCATCATTGTTAAGCATTGTTCAGCATGTTGTTAACCATTGTACAGCAATTGCTCAGCATTTGTTAAGCATTGTTAAGCATTGTTAAGTATTTGTTAAGCATTGTTCAGCAATTGCTCATCATTGTTAAGCATTTGCTCAGCAGTTACTAACGAGCGTTAAGCTGCGTTTATTACTTTGTATGTAATTGGTTGATCAGTCTTTATTTAACAGAAGCTTGGCGTGCTGAGTTTCAGAAAGCGTCTGTCGAACCTCTAGGCGCTCCTCGCGCGTTGGGATAACGTCATTCTCTCGAAGACAGTCATCGAATGAGTCTCGGTCCTTGCAGTGAAAGTGGGCGACCCATTTCGTTTGCTCGCGCAGATCCTTGAGGATGGCGTTGTACTTCTGAGTGGAGATCCATACACTTTGCCCAGCATGGCGGCCCTAAAATGCGAGCTCGGAGAGCATGTCCTTCTTTTTGCTCATCGCCACATGGGCCGAGCAATCGTCAATCACGTATAGGGTGGGCTCGCCCTGAAATACGTGGTAGACGCCACGCAGCCAATCTTGAAGCCTGTCGCCGGGGTCAACGACGTATACGACCTATATCCTATCAGCCTATATCCACGGGCGCCGCTGGTAATTCTCGTTGTGCCGCACGGTGGGACAGAGGATCACAATGTGTTGAAAGGCATCGCAGTAGGACCCCTCGAGCAAGTCGAGGATGAACAACGTTTTTCCGCATCCTGTCTGCCCAGATATCATGGCAGAGTTGGCATCACAAACTTTATTTTTATTTTCAGTAGAGTGCTGAGACGTATCGACCATCTTCGATGTTGAGTTGCGCATCTGTGATTATATATAAGTACACGTTCAATGGCCCCGCTCCATCCGCCTCTTTGGTTATCTGGATCGTCACACCCTCGCTAGAGTCCTGAACTTGGCGTCCACTACCGTGCATTTTGTCGTCGTCTCTGGCTCGTATGTCAAGCCATAGCGCCTACTTGGTAGTCAGGAACTGTGCGAGGGAGACGTCCGATAGTTGCAGGTCTTTGGCAACCGCGGCAACCTCCGGGAAGCCCTCGATCGTCACATCGACCTTCGTGTTTTTGGGGTTATAGAATTTGTCACTTTTTCTAACCCCGAGCGCGAACCGACCCTCCTCGAACAGCATCAGTATACCTTTCATCGAGCGGGCGGGTACGTCGACATTAATATTCCACAATGTGTCGCTTTTGTCTTTCGTCATCTTGCGGTGGCGAAGAACTCGGTCGTAAAGTATGGCAACGCGACCGCCGTACTGGGTTCTGATCAATCGCGCGAGTTCGGGCATCGTGACCATGTCGTACTCCAGCGAAACATTGTCGATCGTATACGTCGATGCCATGTCAGTGGCTATGAGAACTCGGCCGTAGTCGTTGAACGTTAGTTCGTATTCGAGGCGGTCAGCCAACGCGCTATGATAGTAGGACATGCGACTCTCCCGCAACTCAAGGTCGAGCGGGATGTAGAAGCGGTTGCCGTAAGCGGTCGCGATCGCGTTGTCGCTCGCGTTGTTATCTGCCTTGTTACAAGCCCCTAAGTCTGGTTGCGTTCTTATTTTTGCTGGTGTACCCTGATATACCGCGTTTTAGTGCTCTTGCGCCGTCTTCCACAGGTCCTGGTAACAATGGTAGACGTCTCTGTCGTCGATCGACATCACCTCATTACTATAATTTTTTATCATGGTCTTCTTGACGATGGCGCGACCCAGGTTCTGAACGACGGTTCGGTCCGCGTCCGTCGACGTCAGCGAAATAGTGAAAGCGAGGCGAACAGTCCCCGGCACAATGACGTCGTTAGCTCCGAGGTTGGGGAAACGGGCCAAGAGCTGCTGGTTCCGGTCGATAGTCGATGGGTTGTTCGTAATAACGAAGCTCTGTCTCATGCCTTTCGCCCCGAGGGGCTCCCACAGTCTGCGGTATGGGTTGTGTTTGCGGCCGTATTGACTCGAAGACATATTTAGTAACTCTATTCAACCCGTATCGCTTTTTCTTTAATAAATCATTAAAGATGGTTGATTACGACATGGAATATTTCGATCGCGACTGAGACGATGACATCTACGACGATGACATCTATGATGATGATGACTTCAATGATTTCCTCGCGACCTATGACGAAACGACCTTCATAGGGACTCCACCCGGCGAGGAAATAAGTGGCGCTACCAGCACCGTTAGTCTAAGTCAGAAATTACTCAAGTCAGCTGGAGACGACTACTACAACAGTTTTGCAGAAAAAGATACGGTCTCATCTGTCGGCCGCGACTACTCCAAGTTCGAATTGGATCGGGACGACAGGTTGCGACTAAAAGCATCAAATGTCCCAATCATCAACATGAAGACTGTAAAAACCCTAGCGCTGAGCACCATTGCCGGAAACCGGGGCGGTGGCCCAATCGTAAGGAGCGAACTATGATTCCCAGATTGGAAGAGGGGTAAAACAATTATATCGACCCGCGCTGTAGATGCCCTACATTCTACCGACGAAACGATGGCGAAGACGGCCGCCGCGATAGAAACTGAGGTCCCTCGAGTAGCCACCGACGCTATTCGCACAATGGAGATCAGCGAAATCGATCTAGACGAAATACTCAAACCTCGACCAAGGGTCGAACGATGACCCACCGTTACCTCTTCGCGAACCCAGGGGAATCGATAAGGCTATGTAAACAGTCCGGGGCGAATTGGTCCATAACCTCTCTAAACTCACGGCGCTGGATGAACATATCGCGCTAGAAGATAGAAAACAAGGGGAAGCCCGTGGCGATAGAGAATCTACCGAGCGGATCACCGAACGCCTGCGGTCGTTGCGGGATGAAAGAGAAGCTCGCTTGGAGGCTACATCGGCTTGCCGTGAGGCTCTCCGCACCCAAATAAGTCGGATCCGCGAAACAATCTCGAGGGTTCTGCACGGGAAGACGAAACTCGGTGAGCGTATTCGCACTCTGTTCAGAGAGCAGGGCGTCACGATAGTAAGCATCCTCACAGCTGTCGGCATGACTATATCAACCATAGTTATAGCTTTCACTGGCTGTGCGGCGGCTGCATCCGCCCACGCCAGCACCCGCGCCAGCACCCTCGCCAGCACCCGCGCCAGCACCCGCGCCAGCACCCGCGCCAGCACCCGCGCCAGCACCCGCGCCAGCACCCGCGCCATCCGGTGGAGCCAAAGAGTGGGCAAAAAAGTATCCAAAAGCCCTCGCCAGTCTCCTGTCTAAATTACCCGGAAAGGCGGCAGCCGCTCGGCCTGGACTGATCGGGGGTCTCGTCTCCTACTTGTTATCTACATTATCAAAAACGGCCGGATGGCTCGCCGAGAATGCTTGGGCTTTAATCGTTGAAATCGCCGGTCTCCTACTTTTAGTCTCCCGAGAGTTAACCAAAATAAACCAAAGCGCGAATAGTCCGATCACCACGAGGGCGACGACGAGCCCTAATTTCTCCTCCTCGTGGGTTGTGGCACTAGTTCCTAAGGAACTTGTTGATGCATCAAGTCCTTTTGGAACATGCTCGGGACCGGAGGTGGAACTTGATGAGACACTAGTTCCGAAGGAACTTGGTGGTGTGCTTCGTGGTGGGGTGGGTGCTTGCGGTTTTATGAAATCGGTTCCACTTCCAACTCCGCTCCCGGGCCTCTTGCGGGGGGTGGGGAGCTTGATGAAACCTGTGTTTGCGTTCCCGTTGTGGCCGATTTTTTGATTGGCGGTGGCGACTACGATCTTATTATTATAACCGTCAACCGGGTCGTCTCGTAGTATCATATTGCTTGGCGCCATATAAAGACCTATTCCAAATGCATAGTCTACTGGGGTGCGGGCAGTCTGCAAAACGTCTTGATAATTCTTGATCGCCTTCGGGAGGTCCACCGCAGCTGAGATGGCGTCCTCGACATTGGCCAAGAACTGTTGTTGCGCATCAAACGCCGTTCCCGTGCCCAGTATAGCACTGCTCGTTTGCTTCGGTGAGCCGAGGATGGCCCAGACGTACGTGCGAATGGAGTCGTTGAGGCGAATAACCCAGCCCTGCGCACATCCAGTGCTTTTATCTAACATAAATGTGGTCCACGCATTTCGCCTCTGTGGAGTATCACCCTGGTCTAGGTATTCCACGTGGGCTACTTTAGTAGGTAGCCAATGACAATAACTGGGATCCCAGCCGTCGTCTTGAGGTAGTGGAATACCTAGTTCTTTGAGAATCCTCCTAATAGTATAATACACATGAAAGTTGTAGACACTTCGGAGCATGACATTCTTGGATGTCAGATGGTCTTGATGTGAAACTCCACATCCGGCTGTTGCGCACCATACAGCGAAATTTAGCTGGTTCTGCCAGAAGTTCATATGGGAAAAAATCCCATCTTAGTATTACATCTTGGCTAGTAGTCTTTAGAACTACATATTTCTCAAACATGTTAGGGAAATTTGTGGCAAAGCCACTGTCCGGTCTAACTGTTACAGTTGGGTGTACAAGGGGGTTAACAACGTCTTTTTTGTTTGTATTTACCACCAACTTTTTAGTTTGCATTGAAATTAATGCCGAAAGCCTTGGTATCCATTGAAATATATTATTATGTTTGCTGCTATCATTAATGTTCAAAAAGAGAATTGTGAACTTCAGAAGTCAATCCACAACTGCTGCGGAAAACGTCGGGTAGGCCTCAGATCAATCACCTTTGCTTGGGTGGCGAAACTTGGGTTTTACTATGTGAAGGATGGACGCCAAGTAAGTGTAAAGCTGCCTCCCGGATTGTGGGGAGCAAGACATCTCATAGACTTTGTTTCCACCGAACTTGGCGACGAAGCCAACCTCACAGTATCGAAGGCTACCGGACTTGCAACATTAACTGCCCCCGAAGGCGCTGTGATAACTATATCAGACCCATTAGGCCTCGGTTGCAGAGGTCCACTAAAAAAGATTGTTTCCCCTCGGGGCCAAACATTTGTTGGAGCTGTGCCTGTGGACCTAGCCTTTACAAAAACTCTTAAAATACATTTGAACCAGTTGAACACGTCGTAATACTTGTTGGATGGAGCCCCCAGCACACTACTTAAAACAGTGCACGCCAGCGATTGTTACTTTGGGGAGACCGTGACCTTCGACTTCCCATACCCCGAGATGAAAGTTTTGGAATCTGGACACATCCACGAATTTAAGGTCTCTATTCTTGACGACCGAGCGAGAGAGTTGAAAAACTATTATCCGATTTCGGTCGTTCTCAAAATTTCGAAGAATTAGACACAAGCTACCCAAATGTATATCCATATAAAATGAGTATATACGGGCCAGATAGTTCTTCCAATGTAGTTTCCCCACCGAAATACAAATATGATTCAGGTGGTGGATTCACCCCCACAGAGAGTGACTTTTTAACTACCGGGAAAACCGTAGCACTGGTTGATGACACTGTGACTTCAGCTACAAAGCACATTCATAGAAGTCTAACACAACTGAGAAAGGACGTCCTAACATCTATATCACAAGTTCACGAATAGGCCCGGACGGGATTGAGGAAGTCGGGACGGATATTGAGAAAGTTCGATCAGATACACAGACGGACCTTACGGAAGCCTATGGGATGTTGCGCTCTGAGGACCAGACAGCACTTACTGAACTAGGCGGAAAAATAACCGAATTTCGGGAAGAGGCCCATACAGAGTTTATGGAAGTTTCCGATAAACTAAATCGAGTTCGTAGAGACGCTCACAAAGCCCTTGAGGAGACCTCTGAAATGGTTCGTGTTGAGGCCCATACCGCTATCGAGAAGCTTGCCGAGAGCAGTTTAAGTTATTACACCACAGAAAACCCATCATCACAGTTTTGGCAGAGGAGATGGGGGCGTTGGAAAAGGAAGCCTATGAATATTCATTTGGCGCCAACGCGAGCAATATATATGGGGGATACGTCATGACAACTCCAGGTACACTTCTCGGAATGGCGGTCTGCTAAGTTAATTTTAAGGGTAATTCTGTGGCCGCGGTCACCGTAAATATCGTACTGGATTGGGAAGAACGGGCGATTGGAGTCACTAAACTCGATGGACAGAGGTCCGGGATGGTTTTGTTCGCCGGTGACAATCAAATTAGAGTTTCCGAAGGTAGGCTAAACATCGCAAAAGGCAAATATTACAAATGTATGATTTAATTTTTTTTTTTTAGGTTACAGTGTATACTGATATTTATGTTTATTTTTAATACATTTTATTAATCACTTTAATACTAAATATTATTTAATAATACACCAAGTTACAGTTTACCATATATGGTCATTGTGGTTGTTGTTATATATTTAAGAGTAAACAAACAGGGGTCTCATTGACTGCAAGCTAAAATGTGCTATTTTCATATTGCTACCTACTGTATATGTTTGCATTTTTTCCTTTAAATTATTTTCACAATTTGAAATGTACATTCCTTTGAGCTAAATAAAACAGAGAATTACACCGACTACAGTGTACTACGTAAGTTTATCGGCTAACTTTCGAGGTTGTGTCGCCGCACGGTATACTTTAATAGTTCTGTGGGTGGGGTATTGATCTGGGAACGTTTCTGTCACAGTAGTCGCTGAGCCATAATCATTTGATTTGTGTATCGATTTGATAAATATACTGTTTTTGGGGTATTTTATGCAGCGGATCTAACATGTTTGATGATTTTTAAGGTATTTATTAATAGACTACTAACTCTATAAGAAACTACACTAAGCCGAGTTTCTTATGCAATCAGTAAATCATAATAATTCCAGCACAAACATATTTACACAATTCCCTAACATTTAATTGGCCCGTAGCAAGTGTCTGTCCAAAATTTATATCCCAGTAAACTTCCACGCCGAACTACTTTCCGTAACCGTCAGGCGCAGTTAAAATAATTCTTAAGAAAACGGAACACATTTTCTTGATGAATTTATTTCAAATGCTGGAATTATAAGGAATGAATGGCCTTTTTGTTGAATTTATCGGGGATATAAACTTGAAAAAGTCGCGGGAATACTGGACGAGGCCTTCCGGCCTTCGTCCAGTATTCCCGCGACTTTTCCAAGTTTATACCCCGATAAATTCCACAAAAAGGCCATTCATTCCTATAATAAGTTTAATATTATATATCATGTTAAGTAATCAGTTATTTAAGATCCTATTTATTGTATAATCATAGAAACATACTGAAGCTGTACTGATCAATTAACTGAATGTTTTCTGTAGCCTAATTTCTTACACTAACTAGTACATATTTGACCTTTATGGAAAGGGGATGTGGAGGAGAATCTGAAAATCCGAACTGAATATTTACAGAAAAATTAGTACCATAACCTGGTCTGGTGCCAGATCATCACCATACTAGAATCACTAGAATCACTTAGCCACACTCCCTACAAGTAATAGCATTAGTAATAATCTTAATACCTTTATAATAGGTGACATCTCTGTAGCAACAATAAAGCCGAAAATGAACTGTACCGGAGGGCCAAATTAGGGAGATTCTGGCAAGGATGAATATCATCGTTAAATTTACTCTATGCATACTCTTGACTAGCCGCCCACTCCAGACAACAAATTGCCGATACAATGCGTTCAGAAATATGATAGAAATCAATTTGTATTACTCCCTTTCATCACCTGCTGTACAATGTAAAATACAAATGTATCCGAGATTCAGCTGGGCTTTTACTTAGAAGATATATGTACCACTAGATGTTAATTTTCCTGTCCCCTGTGACCATGGTGACTCTAACAAACATTGCCGATCCAGATAAGGCACATGGACCCTTTCAACACTAAATAACTGGAACAGATTTTGATATGTTAATTTACCGATCTAATTGTCACTAAATTATTTTCAGACTAGTCCATTATGAAAAGGGGTTGTTTTTTTCTTCTCCAAAACATTTGAAAATTAATTGTAAAAAAGTGCATATACTGATGAGTTGAATGGTCGCAAGCCGGCTCATCTGCATTTACACCGTTTGCAAATTACACTATAGAGGTATGTTATGTTGAAAGGATTATGCTTGTTACAATAGCATTGATATGACCTGGTCATAAACTTCAACCAATTATATCAACTGCCATCCATCACATTGCACAGTGGCCTCTTAAATTGACAATATGTAACACAGTCCTGCAGAGGACCATCTGAGCAGATGGGTATGAAGCTAGAGCTTCGTTGTAATTACATAATTAATATAGCATGAAGTGCATGTACATACCATATTTATTCTAGTACACATACATGGGATGTGCCAACTTTTGAAATCAAAAACAATTCAACTGTGCTGCAGATAAGTTGCGTATTTGAGTAAATACCGAATTAAAATTTCCAAAAACCCAATTGAGATCAGAAGTAGCGAGTATCGAAAAGCAATAACAAATTTGTGGTACCTTTATCATGCTACAGAAAACAATAAAAAACACAAATATAGCATATTTTTCTTATTTTCCATGAAAACACATCTTGGTATTTCATTAGTAATGAAATGCCAAGACATGTTCTCTTTCGAAGCAAACTATTCCATAATTGCTGTATGTTGATGTGTAATCAGTAGTGTGATTTTATTTTACCCAATTAAAATATTGAAGTACCCAATTGCTTCAGATATGATGGTGTGAAAATACTCAATTACTAATTCCTTATCTGCAGCCCTGATTCAGGGTGACCAACATGTTCCAACCAGTATGGCGTATATTTCTTTAGTTCTACTAATAGTATGTGTACATACTCCAACATTTCCTGTTATTCAATTTCAAAGAATGGTGTTTTTTAATTGGTTCAATGTTAAACAAAACTTATCAGTTAAATCGTCCAATTTTCCTTACATTTCAGCCAGTAGTTTACAGAAATATAACGGTGAATTACACCACTCGCCAGCAGTAGCTTACACCACTCTTGTGCTTACCATATATGGAGAAATGACGACTGTAACATTGCAATGACGTGTTTCCTTCGACCAATCAAATCATGTTCTCAGACACACCCTCTGAATCGCGAGACAATCACTTTCACTACGGCCTACCTCCAGAAATTAATTTGCCTATATCTGTACCATATTCTAATCCAGATTGGCTTTGTTTGTTTTATGAAAAATTGTGTGTGAAATGTAAGGAACTGTTTATTTAACCAGGTGAGCTGATTATCTTGAAATAATGCCCTCGTGATTGGGTCCTACTGCTAAATAAACGTGGTTCGCTAAGCTCACTCGTTTATTTAGCGTAAGGACACATTCAATCATGCATTATCTCACGATAATCAGTTTACCTGATTAAATAAACGATATGTGGTGCATACTAGAATTTGTAAATATTGAACAGTAATAATTTGCTGGTGGTTGATCTTAGTACAAGCTGTGAATAAAAGGATGGGTTAAACAACTACTGTCTGTTTTGTGTAAACCTGTTCATTTCTGAGGGCTACATGAACACTGAAAAAAAGTTGTTGTTTTTTTTGCTTATATTTATTTTCAGAAAAATTTCAGCAAGAGTCAACCATTGACTTTACTATACCAAAAAAAATGCTTAATACCCTCCTGTAATTTAACATTGGCTAAAATGTTGAATATCGGAAAAAAACAGCATGCAAAAGAATGCTAATTTTGCCAAATATTAATAATCGTGAAATAACATTATTTTTTCAATATATAGAGTAGGTGAAATAAATTGTTTGGTTTTGTCAAACATATAGTAGTACCCGTCATCTGGGTGGTGCAAATTTTCGATGTAACCAATTGGTCAAGTTGCATTCGTCATAACAAATCCGATCCAAATCAGCATTATTAACTTTGTTACGTTTAGCTCACAAGCTGATGTCTGTTACTTCTGGTACTGTGTGGCCATTTTTGGTGCTGAAACATGAACCTCTTTCCTGTGTTCCATCTTCGTTTTGATATTCATAGAATCCATTATATTTCTGGTGAATTTCTTGAGGAAGACAAGCACTGGTGTTTTTTTCAATATGACATGAAACAAGTCAGTTAGTACACAAACTTTCAACACAATATTATCCATGCACAATTGAACATTATCATTTATATTGTCATGTGGTTGACTCTGGTGATATGTATTCAAGTTTAATATCACTGAAGAGAGAAGTGAAACATTGATACATGTATGCTGCTTAGCATCACTTTCCAAAGTGTCCAACTCATGATATTCAACCACTATTTCTCTTACTGCCTCATCTACTTCTCATCAGTTGGCACGTCGCTGTGACCACAGTCTTGTTCATCATTTACTTTACATGTGTCACTTTCTGACCTGAAAATATAATAATTAAAAGTGTTTTATTATAACAGTAGATTTCTCAGTATTTGCCAAGGTCATGTTAATGTGTTAATGGCAGCATGAGTATGTTCCAAATGCTTACATGTATCAAGTTAGAAGAAAATTGCTTTCCCGCTACGCTATCTCTCCACAAGATACCATATCGTAGGCCAATCGTGTAGCTAGTATCAAGTGTGCAAATAATGAAGCAATCCATCATGTAATATTAAGCTGGGGTCCCATATGCCAGGTTATAATATAGCGATACAGATATTTCTGTATATTCTGTAGATATGTATGTTGGGTGTGTTGGGGTTTAACGGCCTATCAACAGCTAAGGTCATTTAAGGCCGGGTCAATGGGTTTAGTACTAAATCCCATATATTACCTGTACAAGTACATGTACAAAAGGGGGAAAATCCCTAAATCAGAACTGAATATTTACAATAACAAATATATATATTCAGCCCTGAAATCAGAATAATCCTGATCTGATGCCAGGTCCTAGCCACACCAGAATCACTTGGCCCCCTCCTAAAAGCAGTAGGATCAGTAATAATCTTACTAATTTTATAATGGGCAATAACCCAATTCAATTCAACTCCCAGGTAATTCTGTAGATATGACATTTTCCGGCAAAGTAAACATTCATTCACCATTACCACACGTATTGATTGGCATTATTATACATTTTATGTCAGATATACATTTCCACTGATATCAGGGGCGATAACTGTGTTTCCTTAAAATACTAACAAACATTACAGTATTTACTATTCATTCTCTGTATTTGTTTACTTTATAATCTGTCGAAAATATGAATTTTTCAAGCGACACATTTAATTAGTATAAATAATTAAAAAATATCATGCCTCATTTGCATATGAAAATAGCCTGATACTAACAGTAAAAATAAATATTACTAAATGATTATATTTGTATAGCGGTTACTCGTAATTTTTAGAACTGGTAGAATAGCGACACTATTAAACACTTATTTAATCCTATAAGAACATTTTGTGCATATTGAGTGGTATGAACCTTTAAAGTCATATGATGATACAGAGATATACTACAAATATTTAAAACTCGATACATGTGAGCATTTGGAACACACTCACTAGTACTGTTGACTTTTTTCGTGCTTAAAGCATGTAATGCATTTCTCTGATGGTTTTGTGATGCTTACTTTAGCACATGCCCATGTCAAGTAAACCTGTGCTGTATTCACAGAATCGATCCCTGTTACTTATTGACAGACGAACTGAGACGCCATTGTGATCACCATACATTGGTAGGACTAAATTACGCTTTCAACTAGTTAATACATGTATATACAGTGCAATTTAATTACTCATGTGATAGCATGTACAAATTTACTATATACAAGCAATATAGATCAATGGTTTCCCTACAGTAATCATTGTATATTGTGGTTGACACTAAAGTTGGATTGCTCAAAGAATTCACCACTAAGCACAGAAAAAGGTACAACGTTACTGAGTTGATAACGTGGTATCAGGATCATGAAATACTAGTCTTAACCACTGTGCCATCACAATATACTATTACAGAAACTACACATTGTACTGTATTGTTTCTACCCCTATGTGTTGTTCACCCGTTCTCCAAACGTATATAACTGTAATGTTTAAATGTGTGTTATTGTCATGTAGTTGTACATAAACTGTGTAGCTATCCCCTCCATATACATAACATTGTATATTACGTTCCACCACAATATGGTAATTCACCGCTCATCTACTTCAGTACATTGTATATCTGATCACTTCCCGCTTGATTCCAGTAGAATAAATATGTTTCCCTAGCTCCCGGACTAAACACAAAAACCACGTTCACATACGTATTTCACTTCATTACCACAGATACATTTATGATTCCACTTCCTAAATCACATTGGCCGCGATACACATTCACATTGTGCCGTCAACGCCGACCCGTATATACTACTCAGGATTGGTAGTCCTTCATATCAAATTTCAATGTTCCCGGCAATACACTAGCTGACAACGATAATTGTCCTGTTGCTAGAGCTGCAGCCGCCTGATGAACGTCTGACCACACTTTGAGGAGCTACAAGTTAAATAGCACTTGTTGTGACTGATATTACAGTTATATACCATTTGAGTTAGGCATACGACTCCATGCTTGCATATTACAGTCATTACTAGCATAATTGTCGCAAACAATCTAAATCCACTATACAGAAGGCATTGCAGTATGCATCTCATGTTGTCGTAAATTAAAACATATCGCACAGTTACATAATATGATTAAATACATAAGCATCACTATTATTACGCAATGTCAAATATTACAAGTAATACATTGTCAATTAATTGAACTGGGTTACATGTCTTCTAAGAAACCGATACTTTAAGATTAATAATTTATCACGCATGTCCATGCTGGTTCACAGAATACTACTAGATCAGGATCTACTTGGTTGCATAATCAGGCCATGTTGCTAAAGCTCAATCTAAAATCAATATGTAAGTTTGCCCCAAATAAATAAATTCCTACCTTGCTAGCCCAGTTCCAGTCCAAGTTTCGCCGTCAAAATCCAATCACATAATGCCTGTCCTATGCATTACCTTGATATAGCTCACACCTTCACACCTTGCATTCAATCAGTTCAACAATGACATTTGACCACCAGTCAGCTTGGGTAGTGAATGGTCATTGTCCACTCTCAACAATAGCCTATAAAATCAGTTCACGTTACTGACACAATACAGTCAAGTCTCAGTATGTTCCAATACAGTAAAACCTCGACTAACATTTTTCCATGACATACATTGAAACTTTGACCTGTGACTCTCATATTGTGTACAGTCATGGCGTTAGCATATTTCAGTCAATATTTACGTTTAATTTAGACGAATATTATCGAAAAATGGCAGCCATTTTGAATTTCGGTCATGTTTTCATGGACGGATATTTTTGAAAATTATTGTATTGATTTCTGTGTATGCCAGTACATGGGAATAGACACCAAAATCATGTTTCTAACATGATCAGGTACCAAGTTATGCCAATTTTAAGATTTGACCTATATTCACGGCGGCCATCTTGGATTTCCATGGATACCGGGAGTTGAAAATGAGATAGAGCGTGTGTCTTTGGATAAAAAGTTTTATATTGTCTTAGGGAACTTCCATACCAAAGGGGACCTTTGCATCAGAAAGTTAAGTCAACACCCTATTTTGTGAAGTTAACACACATACTAATTATTTCACGATAATCAACTCACCTGGTTAAATTAACGGTATGTCATTCATGATTGCAATATTTATGGGAATGATGGTGGTGTGGGTCATAAACATTCTGAGATGGAGGGATGATTGGCAATGACAATTGTAAGGAATGTGGGTGAGATCTGCCAGAACAAAATGTGGCCAAATCACGGTGGGTTATTCAGAAAAATAAAGTGGGGTGGATGTGATGTAACTGCACATATTCCGCTTTATATGCAACATGTTGCTCTATCTCTACGGATGTGTTTTACTATTTCATCTGTCTTTTATATTTTCTGTATCCATGAGAGCTGAGACCTGGTGTTTCGCTACACAAATGGGTATTATTGGTCCATGAATGTTTTTAACATGACTGTGAAGTGTTAAACTTCTCACTCGTCAGATTGTGTAGCAAAACGCTAGGACAAATTGGGCTGTTATTGTGACTAAATGTTACACTATATGGGTATCAGCTCTTACAGATCAAAAATTGGTTAACGAGGACAAATTCAATAACGACAGCAAATTCATAAATTTACAACCCCCTATAATACCCCCACCACCCCCGAAAAATGGTTAACGAGGAAATTGCCTCCCGACAGCAAATTTATGAATTTTTGAGAAAATAATTTTGAAAAGAGGGAGTCAAAATTATATTGGAAATTGAACAGAAAAAACAATACCAATTATTAGAGAAAATGGATAATAAAATACAATTGGAATTGAAAGCTTATAATGCCTGTGTCGAAGAAGTTTACGAAGAATACGGGGGTTATAGTCCTATATATAAATTCTATAAAAGCCGGCACCCAGCCACTGGGGTGTTGGGACCTTTCTTAAGCCCACGCATCTGTTGGCTCACAGTCTAGTTTTACGGGTCGCCTTGAACCCCATTGCCAATTCCTCTATTAAGAGAAAACAGCGAAGTAAGGCGAGCCTATGTGTGAATTTGGTTTCCGAAATTGCAAAGCTCTTAGGCAGAACTCTTTTAGGCCGGCACCTTTGAGCTACGCAATTACATCACCAAATACACACATATTTATAAACTGCTACCATTAAACAGACGGGACGGACACCATACCGGATCAACAACATTGCATGCACGAGATGAGACCAATTGTTGTAAGGTCAACAAACATATATATACTCATTATTTTCCTATACAACATACAAATGGTGTGCAAATTATAATTATTTATTAATACCTATTTGCGAAAGAAAACATGGGATGGTTCATTATTTTGTTAATTTTATAATTAATTTTGTATTTTTTTTTAATAATTTAAAGCTGAACACCCCCTATTATTACATAGTAATTAATTTAAGTTGTAACGACAATGTTTCAATTACACGGGTTATTCAAACGGACAGTTATTTATAGCCGAGTGTTTCAATTACACGGGTTATGTAAAATTGATAGCCGAGGTAAACAGACGGTTTCAATTTCACGGGTTATGAACCATGCGTAAATTGATAGCCGAGTGTATCAATTTACACAGACGGTGTGTACACAGTCGATTACAGTGTAATCCTCGACTGAATAGCGTCTCATATGTACATTGTCATTGTGATACACCAGTACAACCAATATTCGATTACGGCGTAATTCTCAGTGAAAAACACATGTTGTATAGGTATGTAAATTTGATTACTGCACCAATATAATTAATTATAAGAAAATTAATTATTTTTTAAAAATTATTTTATAAAATATCACAATGGTGCTGTAACATTTCCTCCGACTTTATTTCCAAGTTTTACCCTAAATTTATCCCAATCAGTACACTCAATTTTGGGCATGGTGGCGCGCGCCTTGATTCTAATATCATTGTTTAATTGTTCATATCTCCCCATTTCTTCCACCACGGATTCAAACTCTAAATTTGATATTTTCTTATCGGCCAACGCTTTGGACACCATAACGTCGATGCTATTTTTCTTAGACCTAGCGAGAACGGATATTCTATCATGTTTTCAACTTTTTTTCTCGAGTTTTCCTCCCGCCGCCCTAATTACCATACAAAGTATTCCAGATAAAACGGTAATTCCACTCAAAACCCCTGAAGTGGAACCGTTACAATTGTAGATAGCGTTGCAGCAGTCCCTGCACCACTCATTACAGATAAACTTGCCAGAACCGTACTAGATGCTTCAGCTATGTTCGCCGCGTGCTTATATTTGTTAGCGTGTCTTTTTCTATTTGCACATTCTCTAACTAAAATGTCCTGCATAGCGACGATATTTTTCAACCTAAAATCTGAACATCTTTCGTTAATTGGATTCAGTGTTGATGGAGTGGTATTGAGAATTGGATACAGTGTTGATGGAGCGGTATTGAGAATTGGATACGGTGATTCGTTCATGATTTTCAATATATTAGTATTTTACAAATTAAGTTCAATTAACAATGTAACAATAGTGGAAGAACTCGCTGTGTCAGCGATTTTCGTAACAAAGTTAATAACACTACCTTCAGAAAGTCTAATTAGATCATCACCGGTGAACAAAACCACCGATGAAATATCTCCAGCGAGTTTATTGACTCCAACCCCCCGTTCTTCCCCATCCACTACAATATTTATCACGACCGCGCCCACAGGTTTACCATTAGCATTAACCGAGCAGACAGCCATTCGGAGAAGTGTACATGGAGCTGGCATGGCGTATCCCCCATATTTATTGCTCGCTTTGGCACCGAACGAATATTCATAGAGCCCCTCATTCAATAGGCCCCGCTTCTCAGCCCAAACTGTGATGACACGTTTTTGCGTTTTCAATGTTTCCACCAATCCGGCAAACCCCCCGATAGAGGTATGGGCCTCAGCACGAATCTTTTCAGAGGCCTCCTCAAGCGCTTTGGTCGCGGCTCTACGAACATGTTTTACTTTTTCGGTTATTTTTCCATCTAGTTCAGTAAGTGCTACAGAGTCTTCTGAGCGCAACACCCCATACGCCTCGGTAAGGGCCGCCTGTTGGTCTTCTCGGACTCCCTCAATACCCGTTCGGACTACATCAAGATCCAACCGGGTCTCTTTCCGGAATTCTGTTATTTGTTCACATAGTTCTGTAAGTGCCGCTTCTCTGCTGAGAGAGTCCTCTGAGCGCAACACCCTACAAGCCTCCGTAAGGGCCGCCTGGTGGTCTTCCCGGGCTTTCTCAATAACCGTTCGGGCCTCTTCCCGAAATTCTGTTATTTTTTCTCCTAGTTCAGTAAGTGCTGCATCTCCGCTGGGAGAGTCCTCTGAGCGCAACACCCTATAAGCCTCCGTAAGGGCCGCCTGGTGGTCTTCTCGGACTTTCTCAACCCCCAACCGGGCCTCTTCCCGAAATTCTGTTATTTTTTCTCCTAGTTCAGTAAGTGCTGCTTCTCTGTTGGGAGAGTCCTCTGAGCGCAACACCCTATAAGCCTCCGTAAGGTCCGCCTGGTGGTCTTCTCGGGCTTTCTCAATACCCGTTCGGACTCCATCAAGATCCAACCGGGTCTGTTTTCGAAATTCTGTTATTTTATTTCTGCAACATTCCATATGCCTCCGTAATGTCTGCCTGGTGTTCTTCTCGGGCTTTCTCAACCCCCAACCGGGCCTATTTTCGAAATTTGGTTATTTTTTTACCTAGTTCGTTTAGTTCCGTTTCTCTGATGAGAGAGTCCTCTGAGCGCAACATCCCATACGCCTCCGTAAGGTCCGCCTGGTGGTCTTCTCGGTCTTTCTCAATCCCCAACCGGGCCTCTTTCCGAAATTTTTTTTTTTTTTATCTAGTTCGTTTAGTTCCGTTTCTCTGATGAGAGAGTCCTCTGAGCGCAACATCCCATACGACTCCGTAAGGTCCGCCTGGTGGTCTTCTCGGTCTTTCTCAATCCCCAACCGGGCCTCTTTCCGAAATTTGGTTTTTTTTTTACCTAGTTCGTTTAGTTCCGTTTCTCTGATGAGAGAGTCCTCTGAGCGCAACATCCCATACGCCTCCGTAAGGTCCGCCTGGTGGTCTTCTCGGTCTTTCTCAATCCCCAACCGGGCCTCTTTCCGAAATTTGTTTTTTTTTTTACCTAGTTCGTTTAGTTCCGTTTCTCTGATGAGAGAGTCCTCTGAGCGCAACACCTTATAAGCCGCCTGATCTTTCTCAATATCCGTTCGGACTCCCTCAATTTGTGCAGTCGCCGTCAGCACTTCTACTCTAACATCTGATATACTCCTGTGAATCCCGTTTGTGACCTTCGATATAGTTTTATTGATCAGGGCCTTGGTTTTTCCAGTTGTTAAAAAGTGGCCCTCTTTCGGGATGAATCCCCCTTCTGCCGGTTCCAAATTCTTTGAATTTGTCACCCAATCGGAAGAACTACCTGGTCCGTATATACTCATAATAAAATTAAATTATAATATTGGGGCACCTATACTCAATTGGAAATTTCGAGAACTACCGAAATCGGGTAATAGTTATTCAACTTTCTCGCTTGATCATCGAGAATAGAGACCATAAATTCGTGGATGTGTCCCGTTTCCAAAACTTTCATCTCGGGGTGCGGGAAGTCTAAGGTCACCGTATCCCCAAAGAAACAGTCGCTGGCTTGCACGGTTTTCAGTAATGGGGGATCCGTCTACAGTGTTGTACGATGTGTTCACCCGATCGAGGTGCACCCTGAGAATTTTCGTGAAGGCAAAGTCCACCGAGTTATCACCGACGTACTCACCCGAGGTAAACACTCCTTTATTTACGGAGTATGTCTCTCTAAAACCTAGTTGAATACCCAACCCCGAGGAGACCATTACCTTATTACAAGGGCTGATGGTCATTGTTGTGAGCCCGGTAGCCTTCGATACTGTGATGTTGATTATACCGTCAAGCTCTGAGTTGACAAAATCTTTGAGCTGTCTTATTCCACACAGTCCGTGAGGCAGCTTTACACCGAATTGTTGTTCATCCTTCACATAGTAAAACCCTTCACTCTTTCCCACATTCTGCCATCCAACCGTGAAGGTGATTGATCAGAGGCCCACCCGGCGTTTTCCGCAGCAGTTGTCGATTGATTTTTGAAGTTCACAACTCTCTTTTTGAACATTAGTGATAGTAGCAAACATAATAATATCTTTCAATGGATACCAAATCATTTAGCTTCAATTATAATGCAAAGTACGCGGTCGGTGGTAAATACACGCAAAAAGACGTTGTTAATCCCCTTGTACACCCAACTGTAACAGTTAGATCGGACAGTGGCTTTGCCACCAATTTCCCTAACATCTTTGAACAATATAGGCTGCCCAAGATTACTACGATGGAGGTGATAAACGGGTGGAAAGCAACACCGATGCAGTTTTGGCAGAACCAAATAAATTTCGCTGTATGGTGTGCAACAGCCGGGTGTGGAGTTTCGCATCAAGACCATCTTCCATGCAAGAATGTCATGCTCCGAAGTGTCTACAACTTTCACGTGTATTACACAATTAGGAGGATTCTCAAAGAACTAGGTATTTCACTACCTGAAGACGACGCCTGGGATCCCATTTCCAACGCATACGACCGTATGGTGTGTGAAAGACTGTGTAACGAATTTAACGTTTCAAAAGACGCGGACTGGAGACAGAAAGCATTTCCTACCACCACCAGCCTAGGGGACGTTCTCATTCGGGGTCAGTCCGGGAATTGGACGCAGACTGATTTTAGACACGATCACTCCGGCGACCACATCGTCAGTCGGAACGCCGGGAATTTTGACCCCGCGACGATGACTTTCGGGCCGGAAGTGTCTGGAGGTCGGCACTGTGGCGTGTTTTCTTGTAAAATGTTGCCTCCGAACGGGCTCACGTCGATTACATACAACAGCTGCTGAGGTTCAGTTACGCGTGGGGTACATTTAATGTTAGATACGGGTCTAGGGTTCACGCAGGCCGGGTTACTCGTCTCAACGACTCCATTCGCACGTACGTCTGGGCCATCCTCGGCGCACAGAAGCAAACTCGCAGTTCTATACTGGGCACGGGAACGGCGTTTGATGCACAAATACAATTGTTTGCACTTGTAGAGGACGCCATCTCAGCTAGGGTGGACCTGGAGAAGGCGATCCAGAATAATCAAGACGTTTTGCAGAATGCCAGCACCCCAGTAGACTATGTCTTTGGAATAGGTCTTTATATGGCGCCGAGCAATATGATACCATGAGACGACCCGGTTGACGGTTACAATAATCAGATCGTAATCGCCACCGCCAATCAAAAAATCGGCCACAACGGTAATGTGAACACGGATATCATCAAGCGCACCCCCAACATGATCGGGCGCGGAGTTGTAAGTGGAACCGATTTCATAAAACCCCCAATTCACGAATTGGCCACCCCATCAAGTTCATTTGAACCCGTTGTTTCACCCACAGCAATAGGACCCCCAATTCACGAATTGAGTTCCCCCAATTCAATCGTCAACAGTGTTGAAACACCAATCATCAACAATGTTGAAATTGGAAGCACAACACACGAGGAGGAGAAATTAGGGCTCGTCGTCGCCCTCGTGGTGATAGGACTATTCGCGCTTTGGTTTTAGGAACTCTCTGGTGGAGAATAGTAGGAGACCGGCGATTGCCACGATTAAAGCCCAAGTATTATTGGCGAGCCATCCGGCCGTTTTTGATAATACAGATAACAATTAAGAAACGATACTTCCGATCAGTCCAGGTAGTGCGGCAGCCGCCTTTCCAGCTAATTTAGCTAGAAGATTGGCGAGGGCTTTTAGTTGTTTTTTTACCCACTCCTTGGCTCCACCGGATGGCGCGGGTGCTGGTGGTGGCGCGGGTGGTGGCGCCGCACCACCAGTGAAAGCTAGAACTATGGTTGATAGAGTCATGCCGACAGCTGCGAGGATGCTTGCTATCGTGACGCCCTGCTCTCTGAACAGAGTGCGAAGACGCTCACCGAGTGTCTTGTCCTCGTGCAGGACCCTCGAGATTGTTTCGCGAATCCGACTTATTTGTGTGCGGAGAGCCTCACGGTTAGCCGAGGCGGCCTCCAAGCGAGCTTCTCTTTCGTCCCGCAAAGACAGCAGTCGTTCGGCGATCCGCTCGGTAGATTCTCTATCGTCACCGGCTTCCTCCAGTTTTCTTTCTTCTAGCGCGATATGTTCATCCAGCGCCGTGAGTTTGGAGAGGCTAAGGACCAGTTCGCCCCGGACCGTTTATAGAGCCTTATCGAGTCAACGGAGTTCGCGAAGAGGTAACGGTGGGTCATCGATGAGTATTTCGTTTTCGCTGAACGTGGTCTCCATCGTGTTAATAACGTCGGTGGCTATTTGAGGGACCTCGCTGAGCTCTACCGTTTCTATCGCGGTGGCCGTCTTCGCCATCGTTTCGTCGGTAGACTGTAAGGCCTCTACAGAGCGGGCCGGCACAATTGTTTTACCACGCGCCCAATCTGGAAATCCTAGTTCGTTCTTTATTATTTCGCCACCGCCCCGGTTTCCGGCAACGGTTTTTAGTGATAGGGGTTTACCGGTATTCATGTTGATGATCGGGATATTTGATGATTTTAGTCGCAACCTACCACGCATATCCAATTCGAACTTGGAGTAGTCGCGACCGACAGATGGGACCAGACCTTTTTCTATGAAACTGTTGTAGTAGTCGTTTACAGCTCCCTCAAGTAATTCACGACTTTGACCAACGCTTCTGGTAGCGCCACCTATTTCCTCGCCGGGTGTTTTGTCGAAGGTTGTGATGGAATCTTCGAAGTTATCATCATCATTATCCTCATCGTCTCTGCCGATTTCATCCATGTTAATATCGTAATGATCCATCTTTATAATTATGTATTAAAGACAAAACCATACGGGTTTAATAGTTTCACTAAAGTATGTCTTCGAGTCAATACGGTCGCAAACTCAATCCATACCGCAGACTGCGTGAGCCCCTCGGGGTAAAAGGCGTGAGACAGAGTGTCGTTATTACGAACAACCCATCGACGATCGACCAGAACCAGCAACTCTTAGTCCGCTTCCCCAACCTCGGAACTCACGACGTCATTGTGCAGGGTACTGTTCGCCTCGCTTTCACTATTTCGCTAACGTCGACGGACGCGGACCAAACCGTCGTTCAGAACCTGGGTCGCGCCATAGTCAAGAAGACTATGATTAAGATTTCTGGTAATGAGGTGATGTCGATCGACGACAGCGACGTCTACCATTGCTATCAGGACCTGTGGAAGACGGCACAAGAGCGCGAAAACGCTGTCTATCAGGGTATTGACACCAGCAAAAATAAGAACGTAACCAAACTTAGAATCGGGGCTGGTAACAAGGCAGATAACAAGGCGAGTGACAACGCGGTCGCGGCCGCTTACGGCAACCGCTTCTACATCCCGCTAGACTTTGAGTTGCTGGAGAGCCACATGCCCTACAATCAGAGTGCTTTGGCTGACCGCCTCGAATACGAACTAACATTCAACGACTACGGCCGAGTTCTCATAGCCACCGACATGTTATCGACGTATGCGATCGACAATGTTTCGCTGGAGTACGACATGGTCATGATGCCCGAACTCGCGCGATTGATCAGAACCCAGTACGCCTGGCGCGTTGCAATACTTTACGACCGAGTTCTTTGCCATCGCAAGATGACGAAAGACAAAGGCGACACATTGTGGAATATTAATGTCAACGTACCCGCCCGCTCGATGAAAGGTATACTGATGCTGTTTGAGGATGCTCGGTTCGCGTTCGGTGCTAGAAAAACCGACAAATTCTATAACCCCAAAATCACGAAGGTAGAGGTGACGATCGAGGGAGTCCCCAATTAACTCTACAGCGCGGGTCTTCGCGCGCAACGGCAGTCGGATGAAGTAAGAAAGCAGTTTGTTGCCGGCTCTAAGCGCTCTCCGGAGGTTGCAGCAGTTGCCAAAGACCTGCATCTCTCGGCCGTCTCCCTCGCGGAGTTCCTGAATAGCAAATACGCGTTATGGCTAGACATGCGAGCCAGCGACGATGACCAAATAAACGGTAGCGGACGCCAAGTTGAGAATGCTAGTGAGGGTGTGACGATCCAGATAACCAAAGAGGCGGACGGAGCCGGGCCATTGAACGTGTACTTATATATAATTACAGACGCACAACTGAACATCGAAGATGGCCGATACGTATCAGCGATCTACTAAATTTAGCAATCAATACCAATTCACGATTGGAGATGCCCACTCTGCCATAATATGTGGGCAGACAGGATGTGGAAAAACGGTTTTCATCCTCGACTTACTCGAGGGGTCCTACCACGATGCCTTTCGTCACATTGTGATCCTATGTCCACTGTGCGGCACAACGATACTTATCAGCGGCGCCCGTGGATATGGACCGACCCTGAGGTATACGTTATTGACCCCGGTGATAGGCTTCACGATTGGTTGCGTGGTTTATACCAAAGATTCCAGGGTGAGCCCACCCTATATGTGATTGACGATTGCTCGGCCAAGGCGGCGATGACCAAAAAGAAGGACATGCTCTCCGAGCTCGCATTTTCTGGCCGCCATGCGAGGAAAAGCGTATGGATCTCCACTCAAAAATACAACGCCGTCCTCAAGGATCTGCGCGAACACACGAAATGGGTCGCCCTCTTTCACTGCAAGGACCGAGACTCATTCGATGACCGTCTTCGAGAGAATGACGTTATCCCAACGCACGAGGAGCGCCTGGAGGTTCAACAGATGCTTTCCGAAACTAAGCACGCCAAGCTTCTGCTAAAGACTGATCAACCAACTGCTTATAAAGTTATCAATTAATTTTAAGAAAATTAGTAACTGCTGAGTAAATGCTTAACAATTAATTTTAAGAAAATTAGCATTTGCTGAACAATGCTGAAGAAATGCTTAGCAAATGTTGAACAAATGCTGAACAATGGTTAACAATGTTAACAATTTGGTGCTACGTTGCGAGCTTTGTTGCGAGCATAACGGTGATCATAAGTATCGGGTGGTTAGCTTGGCAATATGTTAAAGTGATGAGAATAAGAAAATTAGCAATAATGAACTGCGACGAACTTCTCGATCAGCTAATGGAAGAAACCTCAACTCCGACTGCCGACATCCTGAAAGATAATGAAACATCAACTCCCACAGAGCAATCGGGGTTGACAATCGCGATTGGGGCCGATAAGAATGAAAATGCGGCGCGACGCGAGCGGCTAGCTGCGCTGGTTGCTGGGGGACAATCGGAGCATTATCTCGGTAGGCGTCTCTCAGTTTTTCAGGTGGATAAGATGTCAGATGCGAAGATTGATAAAATGTATGCGCGATACGAATCCAAATTGGGGGCAGAGATGACAAAAAACTCTTGGATCGGCGGTTATTCGTTTGTACGCTACCGCCGTTAGTATACTTCTCCCTATACCAAACACCGTGGGGTTGATTCACGATCTAGAGACTGACCCTTTTATAGGACACACTCTTAGAACAGCCTGCTGCTCAATTTATCACAAGTTTGGAATGTACTTAGCTCCACTGACAACCGCGTTGACCACGGGTAAACACTGTCAATTTGGACATATATGCCATATATGCCCACGAACTATAAGCTCTAATATTATAAATGATGACACAAGACACACCCGCGAGAGTGAAGGAACAGCAATCCCCGATTGCACCTCCAACGGCGTTGGGGATTGCTCCAACTCCAATTTCGAACCCGATTGCAGCACTTCCAACCCAATCGCGTTTGGAGTTGGAGTTGAACTCGATTACACGACATAAAAACCCAAAAAGACAGGCAGCTGGGCGGGCGGCGGCTGCCACCCGAAAAGTTAAACAAGATAAAATACTCGCCGAGCTTCGGGAGGCCAAACTCCAATCGAGATTGGGGACGGCGACAGCAAAACAAAGCAAGACAGAGCAATCGGTTCCGAGTGCTCCAACTGATTGGACCCCGTGGGTGGTTGGTTGTGATCTGACAGTTGTGGGCACCCTGAGTGTGCTTTACCATCTCTACAACAGAACCCCAACTCCAACGGCGGTTCCTAAAAAAGTTACGAAACGATTGGATGCACCCCATTTAAACATTGATCGCGATCCCTTTTATATGCAATAATGGCTGAACAAGATGGTAAAATGATAGTGAATGCGCTTTATCACGCCGTGGTGATATCGGGTTTCAGTATCGGGTATGCTCGACTATCAAAGATGGCCCTAGGAGGGTCCACTCCCAAATTGGACTTTACTGTGAGAGACGCAGGGCTCGCGACATTAGATGTAGCGGCCTCAGTTTGGACCCGAGATTATATAATTAAAGTTGGAATTCTACCTGCTAATATATGGAAATAAATGGCGTCGATCGGAATAATGATAGGTGGTGCACTTGTAAACGCATTGGCGTTCAGTGGTAGCAACTGTATACACGTATTCTCAAAAATGAGAAGCTCGAACGTGGATGAGGAGTGCAAGCGTCACGATTTAGCTGTAGAACAACTCAATAGCGCAAAGGAAGCGTGGTCGAAAAAACGAACCGCCCATCTGGACTGGGTCATCGAAGAGCTTCGCCGTGAGAATCACGCCGTGCAAACTTTCCGGAACGTTGAGGAAGCCAACAGCGAGTACGCGCTGGCATATCCGCAGAAAAGTCTCGATCCAATGGATCACGAGCCCCAACTTTCAGATTTCTATTTACCGTCAGAGGCCCAAAAAGACCGCGAGATCGTGTTCATCGTCGTGGGAATGGGTGTGGTGGGTCTCGTCGGCTACTATATTGAACAAATTAATTAATTAATTATTTAAAAATATATATATAGAACGATGTTAGTTGACGAACTTTATTACGCTATGATCGATGTAGGCTACACTGCCCAAAAACATCGTATAGCTGGTGCAAAGTGTATGATTCGTCTGGCCCGAGATTCTCTCGAGACGTGGCGCGAGGACGCAAAAGCGACCACCCTTTTCGGAAAGCGGATGTTAGAATCCTCCTAAACTCCAATCGATGAATTAGATTCCAACGAGTTCCGTCAGAACTTAACCTCCAACTCCAATCGCGATTGGACTTCCAACAAAGGTTTATTATTAACGACGCATTTACAGGACGAACTGGCGATGGCATGTTGGAGATTGTCCGATATATTAGAATACTTCGCATACGATGAACACGCACAAACTTGAACTAACGCGCAAGCTAGCGAATACATACTATAGCCCACGTGGCTACTGGAAGGGACTCGCGGCCATCAAGAACCTCGCGGCGGCGACCAAGGTTTCAGAAAACGCTGTCAAGGAATGGCTCAAGAAGCAGGCCATCTGGCAGATCTATTTACCCGCGCCTCACAATATTCCGCGCCCGAAATTCGACGTGCCGGTGCCGAACCAAGTTCACCAAGCGGATCTCCTGTTTCTCCCTCACGATCGCGTCGGTCGCAAAACGTACAAGTACGCACTGACAATCGTTGACGTAGCGAGTCGTTATAAGGGGGCTGAGCCGTTGGCCACTAAAGAGTCTAAGGAGGTGGCCGAGGCTCTTTCCCGAATATATAAGAGGAGTCCTCTCAAATGGCCGAATCTTCTCCAGGTCGATCCCGGCCGCGAGTTCATGGGCGCGGTCTCTCATCTATTGTCTAAGCACAAAGTTTCTATCAGACGCGGCCGCGTCAACATCCACCGGACCAGGGGATCGTGGAGCGGTTCAATCGAACCCTGGCTGGGAGGCTGTTCGGACACTAATATGCCAAATAACTTGTAGACCCTCATTCGCGATCGACGGAGTGGGTGGCCAGACTGCCAGCCGTGGTCTCCGCACTGAACAGAGAGGTGACCAGATTGATAGGTAAGAAGCCCGTAGATGCCATCAAGTCTAAAAAGGTGACGAGCAAGCCCTCTGCCGTCTCGCGTGGGCGACCCGTTGGTTTAGAGGAGTAGCAATCGCCGATTGCACTTCCCCCCGGATGTTGACGTCCGGTACCTCTATCAACCGGGAGAGCTCGAAGGTGGCAGCCGCCGCGCGACTGATCCCGTGTGGTCTGTGAATGTATATCATCTGGATCGCTCTATTACCAAACCCGATGAGCCCATGCTCTATTATTTGGCTGATGGTCCATCTCGCGGTTTTGTTCGCGAAGAACTTCTTATGGTACCTTCTGACACCCAGCTACCCGCGATTGCTTAAATCAGGAGAGTTTCTGTATGTATTCCGTCTGGTAACACGCGTCTTTTATCGTAGTACGCCGAGAGTCCTAATTTGTGTTGACAGTACGTTTTCATAACGCCGTCTTTCATTTTAAATCATCTATTTTGTGCTACATCTATAATGTGTTTTCCATCTTCTGTAGTTTCAATTAGTACTCGTTTATATCTATCCCAATTTAAATTGTTAGTTCTCTTGGACATTCCTTTCGCAGAGCTTTTATTAATTGAATTAAATTTTTCTACGAAATAACACTTACGATATAACGCTATCGCCCTATCTCCGCTGAATTCCATTTTGAAAAGTGCTGGCTCTCTTTCGCTCCATTTATCCCAAGCCAACCATTTATTTTTTTCATTTTCAAACTCGTCTAGTAAGTTATGTCTAATCAATTCCTCTATCGTTTTTCCACTAACTCCTATATACATACTATCCGTGTCCATCTGTATTAATTCAAAGTCTTCTCTTTTTACGTATTTGTCTAGAAATTCGTAGTAAAATTCCAACATTCTCAATTTAGCTAGTTGATAAACCGCTATTCCACAGTGGAAGGGGCTCTTTACTGCACACCGGGATTTTCGGGAAGATATTTCGTACGCATCTCCAATCTCTTCCAAATCGTCAAAAAATGTAGATCTTAACGCTTTGTCAACACAGGTTTCGTCTTGTGTATATGTCGTATTTAAATGTCTCTCTTTTGCCTCTATCATTTTTCCACAACACGAATTGCCTAATAATTTCATTATATCTGCTACTGGTTTCTTATTTGGTTCTACATCGCCTGTTCGTTTTGCGGCTGTAACTTCTTTTGCGAACCATTCGAATGGTTTACCACTAATATAATCTATAACACGATGAACTCCCGTTATTTCTAGGCCGTGTTTTAAATACCATTTCAAAAGTGGCGCGCACAGCAGTACTTTGGTGGCCGACACAGATCCTACCAATGTTCTTCCATTTCCTCTAGTTCTTCCAGTATCTTCCAAATATTTTATCATGTGTTCTGGAACCTCATCAACATCTAATTCTTTGTTTATAAAAAGTGGAGACATTTCAGAAAACTTATCTTTTAAGTTGTGTGGAACTTCTATATCCACCTCCGCAAACCCAAACCAGTCTCCAGATAAAACTCTTTTACAAAACTTTTTAATAAATTTAGGATTATGTGGGGTATCTATATGGTGTATAGTTTCTCTCCCACACGGCATATCTTTATTTAACGTAGAAAAATATAACGCGTTTGCATCATACCCCAAAATAACCTTGCAAGGTTTGTTAATTCCTGTGGAATTAGATCTAATATTTGAAACACCGGCTTCTGCATAGCGTGTAAATACGATTGATGGACCCCCGACTAGAGCGTCTTTCATCATTTCGTATGTTTCTTCTTTTGGTGCATATAGACCCCCTCCGGTATAACCACCTATATAGATTTTTGTTCTTTAATGGTTCCTCTCAATAAATATTGTATAGCCACACCCGGTAGTGTTACCGCATCTTTGAAAATATCCACACCTCTGTGTTTATAAAATTCACACATTTTTTCCAACGCTTCTAGGAACGGTGCTACATCTAAATCGTTATAATATTTCAACCAATCTCTGAAAGTTTTCATATTCTTTTCTTCGAAAATTCTACGACATTTACATAATTCTGTTTCATCTATTAACATTTTCCCCGATAGTTTTGAATACCAATTCTCTATATCAGGCAGTCCTAGGTTATCAAGTTTGTCTGGAGAATCGAACCACTCGTAAGGAAAGAAAGATTTCTGTCCTTTGCAGTCGTAGGCTTTTATCCAACTATCGTAACTTATACCCGGTCCTAGGTAAAGTATTACATCAAGAAATCTAAACTCCGGTTTAAATAGAAATATTTTCGCGTTTGCCCGTTTTCCGACCATTACTTTCTTTGTTGTTGATGCCAATTCGCCTACTAAATATTTCTTTATTAAGTTTATATCGTACTTACTGCTGTTAAAACCTATAACCGGTACTTGCTCTATCCACTGTTCGATCTTGGCGATTTGGTTTTTACGTAAATGTTCTGTATTAAACCCATATCTTAACCACACTTCTTCTCTTATAGCTTTTCCCCTGACTTTCAAATCTTCTACGAATTTTTCTATAAGTTTTGCAGGATCTTTATCACAAATATGAGTTACTGTTCTTGAGAAATTATCTCCTATACTAACACTTACCGGAACGTGCTCAGCTTCGTACTCTAAACTATTACCTAGCGTTTTAAATTCTGGGTTGAGATACGCCTCACAATCATATACTATCTGATATGGATAAAGAGTAGTGTCGCAACCGATCTTTATATCTTTACCCGTTCTTTGGTATTCGCATTCCCACATAACTACTAGGTTGAATTCTTTGCTTCTTCTAATAAATGTATCTCTTCTCATAGTGGATGCGCGTTCTTTTTTTCTATGCTTTGCATGAATCTCGCACCCGTGCCAGTAACAGCCGTGATATTGATATACGGTATTGTTTTATTTCTTGGCAGTATCCATCTACTGGAGCTCCTAAAATCCATCTTTCACCCCCGTGTCCGCACTGTCCGTGGTGAATGTGAATTCCCTCCCGCTTTTCCACAGAGTACATCCAATCGATCGCCCCATAACTGTTATAACTTTTTGGGTAAAACGCTTTCTCGAACGACGAACGCGGGCGCTCTAAATAATTACCATCACATATTACTTTTGTCTCACCTTTCATACATTTTGGTCCGTGTCTCTTCATATTACTCGCTTTCGTGAATTTCTGTTTGCAATTATCGCAGGCGTAAATTTTAGATAGGTTTTTAAGGTTTTTTATCAGAAATGCGTGATTATTAAACAGTCCTATCGTCATTGGTTTATTACCTATTTCCTTGTAGTGTGCTGGTACCTTTTTCAACCACCATACGTCACATTCGGTCGGTTGATATATTTCTATACCGATTTTAAAAAACTCTTCAACCTTTTTCAGGTCTTAAGAAGGAATTGGTGAAACCACATTACTACCGAAATATTGCTTACTAAATTCACTCGCTTTGTCCGTACATCTGTCGGGTCTGTTACCTGTCATATGCATCGCTAAACATATGAACAGACAAAAGTCGTCATTATACTTATCTAAAGAATACATACCTTTTTTATTCTTCAACCATTCTGGAAGTTCTCCTCCTGCCGCTTCTTTGGATTGTTGTCCCAAATCTATCCCCCTAATGCCCTGTATTAGCTTTACAAAAACCTCTACCCATCTTACAATCTTCCACTTTGTATTCGGTCTGTCTATTTTATCGGACATTATTCGTGTTTGCTCCTTATCTGACAGCCATTTTTTAACGGTTTTCATTGATGATAGTGGTTCGATACCACCGAGATTTTTGTGAAATATTAGAGTTATAGGTTTTCCATTTTTAGTTTCCTCCATATGTTCTAGCTTGTAAGAATATGAATATCTCAAATAAAAATTTGTTGTTAGATACGGAGCGAGTTTATCGGACATGCGTTCAGACTCATTGATGTCAATGTTTTTACGAAAGGATAATGTAACTACCCGTCTTACATTTTCTACCTTTTCCAATGTTTCATCATGAGCCCACAATATTTCTTCACCTTTTTCCACTATCGCGCGAACGATAGATTTTTTCTTATTATTTTGTATTGGGCCACCTGTGCGTCTAATTTGGGACAAATTATTGGTGCTTGAAGGTTTTATTACACTAGCCCTTAACCCCGCAATACTTTCTTTTTGAATTCTGTTACCAACTTCCTCTGCTAGTGAGAGGTCTTTAAAGGCTCCTCGTTTGTGGGCGCGGGTAAACCGCTTCATAAACGCCTCATTCTTTGTGGCGTTTATCAGATTTGTCAACCCCCTAACTCTCAACCGTTTACTATAAGTAATCCCTAGAGATTCGGCTTCTTTTCTCAAACTTTCGATTTCTGGCGTTATCATATTTTCTATTGTTATAACCTATGAAATTTATCTGTTCAATTGGTCGTGAAAACATTATGTTTTTTTTCACGTCCAATTGAATATAAACATATACATATACATATATAATGGAGTGTGAGACTTGTTGTAAGACGTTTACGTGTAAAGACTATCTACGAAGGCATCTAGCGAGACGTAGACAAATTCCTTGTGTCCCCCCGCAATTCCAATGCCCCAGATGCCCTTGTAAATTCGTTAGTGCCCAAACTCTTTGTAGACATAAGCAACTACGTTGCCCTGTGGCTAAAGGTGAACGTGGTAGACTAGAGCTGGTAGAATTAGTTGCTGATCTACGAAATCAATTAGCTATATTGGAGGAGAAAAATGGGGTGTTGGAATACAAACTATTGAAATTGCATTAATTATTTTCTCAAAAAATCATAAATTTGCTGTCGGGAGACAATTTCCTCGTTAACCAATTTTTTATTTTTCGGGGGTGGTGGGGGTATTATAGAGGGTTGTAAATTATATCACAGTAGGTGGTATCATTTTGACTCCCTTAATACTACTCAACATGTTAGTAACTTTCCAAGGATACTTATATATTTGAATAGTATCTCCTCCAGTGATCGTGCCACGACAACCTTCTTCATTGTCCTTGTTCCGTTCCAAATTTTATACATGTTTAAGCTCATCAGGTGGCTTTATAAGATGTACTAGGCTATAAGTGGTAACACGGTGTAAATAATGTCTAATAGGCTAAACTGTTGCAGAAAACATATTGGTTATTGGTTACTGAAAAATTTAAATATCTTCACTGAAGAAACAGTATTTATCTAAAACAACAGTATATCCATCATATGTGTGCATGGACAACGGCCAAACAAATTTCAAATCAGCGAATTTCAGACAGATTTTTGCGCTTGATCTCGTAACTCGGTAATACAATGTATGAGAGTCAAAGGAGTCAATGTCGAGTTGATCTACAACAAACACTTTTTCTTGGGATGTTACAGCTGGTCAACAACACCAAACGTTGGAAGATTGTTTACATAATCTAATACAATGACACATCCAATTTTGTACCGGTGACCTTTAATTTCAAATTCAGCTGATGAGAATAGAGGACTCGAATGCAAATTGGAAGCCACAAGCTAGTCACGAACCTCAACATCAGTCTGATTCATGTGTGAAACCTGCAATTTGGTCACAATGTCTCCACTGTACAGGAAATGTTCAGAAGGCTTTCCATTTACACATAATTGCCGCCTACACATCCAAAGTTGATGTCTCATCGAAAGACTCAATGCTATGTTTTTGAAACATTTCCATTTAATGTTTTTAAAGAATAGATGCCCTCGAATCTTATGACCCATTGATTTCTTCCTGGACTAAATCTAAGTAATTGCCTTGGAATGTGTACCAAGAAATGAAACTTTGGAGTTATGTGTGATTTCGGGTATTCAATTTTGAACTCTTGATGGTGTGTATATATCAACTGCTCCAAGTTTGTCGGAGTATCTCCGGTCGCGTATGGTCTTGTGGCAAGCAGTGATATCTGAATCATTCGGAGAAAATGTGTCCACTTGCCATCACTTGCCGGTACTTTTGGCCCCAGAACTAATGGTAGGATACAACACAGATTCATCATCGTTGCGGCTGTCTGCTTTAATTTACCATTTGAAATATCATCTATGGTGATAATCTGTGGCTTATTCTTTCTTCTAAGTAGGAAAAACTGAAAATAGCCAGGGAATTGTTCAAAAATGACAATGTGAAGTATTTTCTGACTTTGACAAAGTCATACAACATCAGACATAGTTCTTTGCCAAGCAGACCCTCACTCAAAATGCATCGGATCATGAACGAGACAATCTGACAAATCTATGTCAATAATTTCCAATAATGGACTCCTAGAATTGATGCCCCAGGTTTTACTCCAATATGTACGTGAATTTGTACTCATTTCTTCCATGCGTGCCAGTCTTTCCACATGCTCTGTTGAAGTTCTTTTCCGAAAATCCCTGTCAATAAATTTCCCTTTTATTTCCATTTTGGAAACATTGCATGTTCGATAAAGTTTGTTTGCAAACCCAACACCCTCCTTGAAACCACATACAAACTGAACAGCTGGCGTATCGGTTGGGGCAATAACTAACCAGCCCTTCACAGTCACATTGCGGTTGTCAACAGTCACCATTATACCCTCAGCTTTCAACTGATTCATTGACTGAATGAAGTCCGTCAAAACATTTTCCAGACCGAACGATTTCACGTCTAAACTCTTGACCACAGCCATCAACTGAATGGATTCAAACTTCGAAGGAAATGCCGGAGGTATATTTGCTAATGTAAAATATATCATTGTTACTTTATGCTTTTTCACATGACTTCCAATTGGGTTCTCAATTTCGATATCATCCATGTGCAGAATCAATTAAAGATATATTTCATTCACACATAATTCTACTAGCATCTCTCGCATGTGAGACCCGTCGCAAATATCTGGCATGATACCATCTCTGCTTCGGTGCGACTTACTCAGAAAATGCCACACCTCAGGCATAGATAAAAGCTTTGTCAAATTTGCATGAAATGGAACAATGTACGCAATTGTTTTCACAGCCCGAACATTACCTCGGATTAAACAAAGTTTTTCCCCCAGCAGTACAGGAATACTCCGACAAGCCCACTATTTTTTTCAAAAAATTTATAATGTTTGTGTTTTGTAATCTGCTCTAATGAATTTCCACCAGTTGGAATGTCAATAAGAAAATCTGTATTATGTCCGTGAACTGCGAGAACATTCTTGATATGTTCTCTGTATGCAATCAAGTGATTTGAAACAAGGTCTGTAGTATTGACAACAATGGACTCGACACCTCGGTCCGATAAATGATGGTCAACCTTCAATGCCAGCAAAAAAAATTCATCAATAAAATTTTGTTCAAGAGCAGTATGAATTTCTTCCCCATCGGCATTATCGTCATCATCAAAAGTGCCTAGATACACATTATCATGGCCGCCTTCGACATTAGAATCATCTATGTCCACTTCTCTGTCGGTGTGCACTCTAGACACGTGCATTTTATAAGCATTCCAGCTCTTGATTACATACTGACACTCGCTAACACAACAGTTCACACTAAAGTTTGCATCATTTCTATGGTATCTGATGATATGTCTGTTGGAACTTTCAATATTTGCACTAGTAAAACTACACATACTACAGAAAAACATTTTATTTTAAAATGAAATACAAGCTTCTCAGCTTGTAAGTAGTTCCACTTGATAAAGAATGCAATAAAATATGGCATGAACACAAAACAATTATATGCCATGCGACAGCGAGAGAGTGACCAATAACAGCGACTAATATTACCGGTAAAGAAGTTGGTCAATAGTTTATGATGGAACAGTTCTTATTAAACACATTGTATAGATAATTAATACATATTTACGCACAAGATCCCAGCAAGATATGTTACATGCAGTATGAATAGATAGAATGACGAGTGTTAGCTACCAATGAGAAAGACCGTAATTTGAGAAAGTACATACGACAGAGGCATAATATGCCATATTCAAGTCCACAAATGAAATAAATTTGCCACATCTGTGACATCTAGTACTTGATCATAGCGGTAAAAAAAATGAGCTGACGTAATGTTAAAAAAAGTTGGTGGGGAACGTTACTGTGCATGCACGGTGAAATTCTAAAGCGGCAGTCTAACTAATAAAGCAGTTACATTCAAATCAGGTTACCTCTAACACAATGGATATACCGTTCAATAAACACAAAATACTGTACTTCAGCAAAGTATTTGAAACTTTTGTTCAAAGAAACTCCGTTATCAGCAAAAATTCTCGCCATCTAATTTAGAGATTAACATAAATATTACTTTATTATCTTTTCTATATGCTGTGTGCCCTCGTGTTTTTAATATCTAGCCCAAATAAGTATCTAATATTATACTCATAATTATTATATAAAGCAAGTTTACATCAATGAACTGATTCAAATATTCCTCTTTTATTTTAATGTAGAGATTATTTCTATTTTTAGCTGGCTCACGATAAAGGCACGTTCAATTTGCACACGTTTGAAAACGGCGGAGTTTTCGGACGTCGCTCTGGAGAATCACAAAACTATTGAGGCGTGCAAATGCAAAACGGGTGGCGTTTTAAACAAAAAGTGAAAACACGTTAAACATCATGATAAATAGGCGACATTTTGAAAATGCGCACGCCTTTATGGTAAACATTAGCTGAGACAAGAACACGTAAGGCGTTCCAGACGTGTTCCGATTTTTACAGTGTATAGTTATTATGATATGCGATTTGATCAGTCGGCCATCCCACTATGACTAGTACATCATCTCATCAGTAGGGCCACCACACCATGCACATTATAGCACCTGATCACCGGATATAGCACCATGCCCAGTATAGCATCTGATCACAGGCTATCGCACCATGTCCAGTATAGCACCTGATCACTGGCTATCGCACCATGCCCAGTATAGCACCTGATCACCGGCTCACAGGCTCACCTGATCAGTCGGCCAATGCACCATGACTAGTACAGCATCTTATCAGTCGCCCACCACACCATGCCCATTAGAGCATCTGATCACCGGCTATCGCACAATGCCCAGTATAGCACCTGATCACCGGCTATCTCACCATGCCCAGTATAGCACTTGATCAGTCAGCCATCGCACCATGACTAGGATAACACTTAATCAGTAAGCCATTGCACCATGACTAGTATAGCACTTGATCAGTCGGCCATCGCACCATGCCCAGTATAGCACCTGATCACCGGCTCACCATGCCCAGTATAGCATCACATCACCGGCTATCGTACCATGCCCAGTACAGCACCTGATCACCGGCTTTCGCACAATGCCCAGTATAGCATCTGATCACCGGCTATCGCACCCTGCCCAGTATAGCATCTCATCACCGGCTATCGCACCATGCTTAGTATAACACCTGATAACACGCTATCTCACCATGCCCAGTATGGCACCTGAGCACCGGCTATCGCAACATGCCCAGTATAGCACCTGATCTTCGGCTATCGCACCATGCCCAGTATATCACTTGATCAGTCGGCCATCGCACCAGGACTAGTTTAGCACGGTATAGCACCTGATCAGTCGGCCAATGTACCATGACTAGTACAGCATCTTATTAGTCGGCCATCACACCATGCCCATTATAGCATCTGATCACCGGCTATCGCACCATGCCCAGTATATCACTTGATAACCGGTTACCTCACCATGCCCAGTATAGCACTTGATCAGTCAGCCATCGCACCATGACTAGTATAGCACTTAATCAGTAAGCCATTGCACTATGACTAGTATAGCACTTGATCAGTCGGCCATCGCACCATGCCCAGTATAGCACCTGATCACCGGCTATCTCACCATGCCCAGTAGAGCACTTGATCAATCGGCCATTGCTCCATGACTAGTATAGCACTTGATCAGTCGGCAATCGCACCATAACTAGTATAGCCTCTTATCAGTCGGCCACCACACCATGATCTCCGGCAGTTAGCGCACTGCGGAGATCAAAGGAGTTCGCCGCATCCGCGCAATAAGCCCAGAATAGCACCTGATCACCGGCTATCGCACCATGCCCATTATAGCACTTGATCACCGGCTATCCCACCATGCCGAGTATAGCACTTGATCAGTCAGCCATCGCACCATGACTAGTTTAGCACTTGATCAGTCGGCAATCCGTCCAGGACTATTTCAGCTCTTGACCACTCGACCATCGCACCATGACTAGTATAGCACTTGATCAGTCGGCCATCACACTATGAATAGTATAGCACTTGATCAGTCGACCATCACACCATGCCCAATACATGTATAGCACTTGATCAGTTGGCCATCTCACCATGTCAAATATAGCACTTGATCAGTCGGTCATGCCCAGCATAGCACTAGTATAACACTTTATCAGTCGGCTATCGCACCAAGACTAGTATAGCATTTGATCAGTTGGCCATCTCACCATGCCCAGTATTGTACTTGATCAGTCGGCCATGCCCAGTATAGTACTTGATCAGTCGGCCAACACACCATGACAAGTATAGCACTTGATCAGTCGGCCATCGCACCATGCCCATTATAGCACTTGATCAGTTGGCCATCTCAACATGCCAAGTATAGCACTTGATCAGTCGGCCATGCCGAGAATAGCACTTGATCAGTCAGCCAACACACCATGACTAGTATATCGACCATCGCACATTGCCTAGTATCGTAACTGATCAGTCAGCTATCGCACCATGATTAGTTTAGCACTTGATAAGTCGGCCATGGCACTATGACTAGTTTAGAAATTTATCAGTCGGCCATCGCACCAGGACTAGTATAGCACTTGATCAGTCGGCCATCGCACCAGGACTAGTTTAGAACTTGATCAGTCGGCCATCGCACCAGGACTAGTATAGCACTCGATCAGTCGGCCATCATACCAGGACTAGCTTAGAACTTGACCAGTCGGCCATCGCACCAGGACTAGTTTGGAACTTGATCAGTCGGCCATCGCACCAGGACTAGTTTGGAACTTGATCAGTCGGCCATCGCACCAGGACTAGTTTGGAACTTGATCAGTCGGCCATCGCACCAGGACTAGTTTAGAACTTGATCAGTCGGACATCGCACCAGGACAATGATAGCACTCGGTGAGTCGGCCATCATACCAGGACTAATTTGGAAATTGATCTGTCGGCCATCGCTCCATGACTAGTTTGGAACTTGATCAGTAGGCCACCAAACCATGACTAGTATATCACCTGATCAGTCGGCCACCGAACCATGACTAGTAGTCTGCATTTAATTTAAGTCATGCAAGTCTTCATGCGTTAAAGACAGATGTGGGGGTCGTGGGTGTTCTGTAGTCATAGACAAAAACTGATGGTGGTAGTGATACAGAGTGGCCTGTGGTTTTCTTACCAGACGAATTGCAATTCCAGGAGCGCAGGATTGCAATTCGCGTTCCAATTAAGTGCAATTGGACCGCAATCGGACTGCAATCATGTGACTGCAGTCCAAATAATTGGTTGCGGAATTGCAATACTTATAGCGCAGTTAGCGCTGCGCTCCGCTTTTAATTGCAGTTTACGCTCCTTTTTTTCCTTAAACTGCGAAATAATGACCGCTTTACGCTGCGCTCTGCGGTCAAACCAGCAGACCGCTCTGCTTGACCAATGCGGCAATAAAATCGAAATAGTTGACAAACGTATCCGTGTTCCAATCCAAAATGTTATCCCATCTATTTCATTTTTCATTTCAAAGTGACTAGAAAGTCAGCGGTATTGGTGATCTGTTTTGTTGGCGCGCAAATATAAATCGGCGGGTTATTGCGAGACAAACAGTGAAACCTTGACCTTGACAATTTCTTGGACAAAAAAAAAATGTCGTCACTGCCGTTCCGATTAATAGAAACATTAATAGACACCACCATGCTCACAATAAATTTATTTTCATATAAAATCAAATTATGTGTGGTCTACGGTATAATATTGAAAAACTAAGCATCAATTTTGCGTTTTGTTTCCTTTTTCTTCGGTATCAAATTACGTTTTCCTATTCTGTTAACATTATTTCGACGCGATCCTATAGTCGACATGACAATTTCTGAGATCAATACAACTTTTCATAATGTCTTTCAATTTCAAGCTGCAAGGAGACTGTGAATTGCATATTAACTATAATAACATGGTGAACATATTGATAATAATTTTAAAAGAAAAGCATATTTTAATTTTCGAAACCTGATCATAAAAAAGAAATTAAAAATTTATTTTGGAATTAAATTTCTATTACTGCAAACGTTCTGTTCTGGCTGTTGATTTCTATTCGCCCGAATCAAATTTTGTGAAGATAATATTTATTCCGGTGATAGCCATTTCTTTAAAATAAAACGGTTTACTTGTGTCACAGAGTGAGAAAGATAAATAACGGCCCGGAATCGAACCAGGAACTTCATGTTTACCGTACCATGCCCATGGCTCTACCCAACAAGCTAACAAGGCACAGATAATACACACTTCATCCCTATTGTCAGTTGCGTACTGTGACATTCTTCTCAGCCAAATTGAAATTCGTCCTCGAATTCCATGTTCCTTCGTTGGGCAACAGAATACTCAATTATCGTCCGTACCCAGAGTTACGGTGCTCCATAGGTTTTTCCTGCAGAGTACCGAATCGGATCTCATTCGCGCTTTAGCTGTTAATTCTGACATATTTGTCTGTACTTATTACACAAAAATGAATAAGTATAATACTGACATTTCTTTCAATTGAAAAGTACATAAAATATGTCTCAATTAACAGTTGAAGTGCAAATCAGATGTGATTTGGTACTTTGCAGGGGAAACCTACGGAGAGCACCATAACTCTCGGTACGGACGATGCGGGAGTATTCTGCAGAGTTACTTCCCGCAACTACGTTGGGCGCTAAATGTCACAGGGTGAGAAAGATGGGCACCAGTCCGGAATCGAACCGGGGATCTCTGGTTTACCAGACGATCGCTCTATCTACTGAGCAAACCGGACACAAATACACACTTATTCACCATGATAGTGATCACTTCATTCAACCAAATATTCACAAGCTAGAAGTTATGCCAAATTATTACAGTCAACGTCACAGATTATGCTCTTGGCGACATTAGCGGACACAAATTTGTCCATCAATTTGATCAAATAAACAACGGAATTTGACAGGTAACACTACGACGGCGTCATTATTCTGGTACTTGGAATCAAAATGGTGGATATTAAGATCAATATGTGAGCTGACAGAATCGTTAACATTTGTTATCACGATAGCAGCTACAGGGATTGTTGGACGCATTTATTTAGAGAAACAAGAGATTACAACCCGCATTGGATAATATACTAAGTGACATTTTGTTCTAACGTACACCAACGTAGAGGATTAAATTTGCGACAATGTTGGATTCTGGATTGTGTGGACAGGTGACAGAAATCGGAGCTGGATAAGAACCGACAGATGTGATTTTGAATATGCGTGCTTGGTCTGTGGTTATTCTTCCAGATCATGTCATGCATGTTTTAATTTCACGTCATGTCAAAGCAGAACTATTGAACATATTGAATAACTTTAATATTCTACACCAACATTAAAGTTAATTCATCGTCTGATATGTAAGTGATGAATTAATGTAAGTTACTTGTATATGACAACTTTTGCCTCACTAATCTTTATGCCCTACCACGATAGTGGAGGGGGTCATTTAGTGTTACCCTTGTCCGTTCTTCCGTCCGTCACCAACCTAGTAACTCGTAAAACTTTTAAACCGTAATAGCTACAGACCTGAAACTTGGTACATGTATGTTTGATTCGACCCCATGGTCATGGATTATCTCCCCCTTTTCAAGTTAGAATTTTCAAATTTTGGCTTGTACCTCGTACAACTTTTAAACCCTACTAGCCACACACCTGAAACATGGTATGTAGCTTCCTTATGATGACTAGATTTGCAAAGTTTATTTTGATTCGACCCCCGAGTCATGGATTATCTCCCCCTTTTTGAAATAGAATTTGAAAATTTTGCCTTGTAACTCGTAAAACTGTTACAGCTACAGTACTGAAATTTGATATGTAGCTTCCTTATGATGAGTAGACGCGGAAAGTTTATTTCGATTTTTGATTCGAACCCCGTGTCATGGATTATCTCTCCCTTTTGGAAACAGGAATTTTGCCTTGTTTACTATCAAAGCGATATGTGGGGTATCCGTGTTCTATGAACATATTTTATAGTTTAGTTATCTCCCTTTGTTTTTTCGCGCACTGATTTGTCCGGAGCATAACGCGAACACACTTTGCAATATTGTTTATGAAACTTAACACATGGATAGGTCTCACGGGACAGTGCGGAGCTAGCGTTAAAGGTACATTCCCACTCAGTAGGCACAAAATGTTATTTATGTCAGAGACATCATCGGAGACATTTTCTGGCCAGATAAACAATAATTTACCATTACCCACGTATTGTTTGATATTATTATGTATTTTATATCGAAGTAAATTTTCCACATTGATATCAGGGACGATAACCATGTTTCCTTAAAATGTTTACGGACATTACTATTTATTCTCCGTACTTAATTTTTGATGTGCAATGATCATACTTTATAATCTGTCAATTTTTTTTTAGTTGATGCATTTCATTAGTATAAATAATTATAAAATAGCATGCGCCATTTGCACATGAAAATACCGATACCACCGCGCGTCACTATCAGTAAAATAAATATTACCAAATGATTATATCTGTATAGCAGGCACTCGTAATGTTTATACTAGTGGAATAGTGACAATTATACACTTATTTAATTCCTATAAAGAGCACATTTAGCCTACTGAGTGGGCATGCACCTTTAAAAATGGGTTGGACAATTTTTGTCGCGACCGCCTGCGGACAGTCCATCCGTAGTTTTTTTTGCCGAGCCTGCTTGCGGAAAGCGAGACTTAGTGATCATAATGACGTCCGTGCGTCAGTCCGTGCGTCAGCCCGTCCGAAATGGGTGTATGTTTTTAAATACCATATCATAAGTCACATCGACTTGAAACATCAAATTATTATTAGTCATCATCCATATATGCATTCTGAGTCCCACTCATGCGGCCCCTGTGCCCCAAGGTCAAGGTCAAATGACTTTGAAATTTGTGTTAAAGTCTTTGCATACCTTATATCTCCACAACACTTACTCAGAATCGCTTCAATCTTCAGATAATTCTTTATTATCATCCATATTTTCATAGTATAGCCCACGCATGCGACAAACATGCCCAAGATCAGGGTCAAATGACTTTCAAATTTGCGTTAAAGCTTTTACATACCTTAATTCAAACTTCAAATAAATATACTCCGAGACCATCAAATGCCTCGGTGGGCTCGACATGCGGGCCATGGCCATCTGGTTTTTATCTACCGTAGGTTAAAGTTTTTAAGAACACAATATCTCAGAATCAGCTTCGCCAATTCACTCGAAGCTTCACATGTATGTTTATCATCATCCATATTTTCATTCTATGCTCAACCCCTACAACCCCTGTGGCAAATATCAAGGTCAAATTACTTTGAAATTTACCTCAAAGTTTTTGACATGCCTGCATGTGGACAGTGCGATATAGTTGTCACATTGGCCTACATAAGTACGGACATCCATATGTACGTCACTTCGTGCGTCCGGTTAAAGTTTTTTTGATTTAAGGTTAAAGTTTTTAAAGGTACATGCTCACTCAGTAGGCACAACAAAGCGGTGGTATCAAGCTATTTTCATATTCATATGAGGCATGATATTTTTTAATTATTTATGCTAATTAAAGGTACATACCCACTCAGTAGGCACAAAAATTAAAGTTATGTGTATAATTTTGTCACTGTTCCACCAGTTCTAAACATTACGAGTGCCCGTTATATGGATATAATCATTTAGTAATGTTTATTTCACTGATAGTGACACGCGGTGATATCAGGCTATTTTCATAGGCAAATGGGGCACGGTATTTTTTAATTACTTACACTAATTAAATGTCATCCCTGAAAAAAATAATGTTTTCAACAGATTTTAAAGTATGATCATTGCACATCAAAAAATAAATAGTAATGTCTTGGTAACATTTTAAGTAAACACGGTTATCGCCCCTGAAAGCAGTGTGGAAATTTACGTCTGATGTAAAATGTATAATAATGCCAATACATATGTGTATTAATGGTGAATGAATGTTTATGTTGCCCGAAAATGTCTCAGATGATGTCTCTGATATGAAGAATATTTTGTGACTACTGAGCGGGAATTTACCTTTAAGAAAACTATATCTCTGAAACCGCTTCACCAATTCACTCGAAACTTCACATACTGACTATTTGTCACCCACATTTTCATTATTATTTATATGTGCCCAATGTCACTGTCAAATTACATTGAAATTTCCCTTAAAGTTTTTGTTGGGCCCGCTTGCAGACAGAGCGATATAGCCGGCACATTGGTGTGCATTCAGGATAAAGTTGTTGGTTAAAGTGTTTTTTTAGTTAAAGTTTTTGGGTATACTATCAAAGCATCGGCGGGTGCGGCATGTTTTTACGTCAACTGGCTAAAGCTTTGTTGCAATAAAAACATTGTTTGTACTATCAAATGCCTCGGCGGGCACGACATGCAGGCCAATGTCATCTAGTTATTATGGCATGCGATTTGATCAGTCGGCCATCGCACCATGACTAGTTTAGCACTTGAACAGTCTGCCATCGCACCAGGACTAGTTTAGCACTTGATCAGTAGGCCATCGGACCAGGACTAGTTCATAACTTGATATGTCGGCCATCGCACCAGGACTAATATAGCACTTGATCAGTCGGCCATCGCACCGGGACTAGTAGATCAGTTGATCAGTCGGCCATCGCACCGGGACTAGTAGAGCACTTGATCAGTCTGCCATCGCGCCATAATAGTATAGCGCTTGATCAGTCGCGCATTGCACCATGACCAGTATAGCACTTGATCAGTTGGCCATCTCACCATGCCCAGTATAGCACATGATCAGTCTGCCATGCCGAGTATAGCACTTGATCAGTCGGCCATCACACCAGGACTACTTTAGCACCTGATCAGTCGGCCATCGCACCAGGACTAGTATAGTACTCAATCAGTCGGTTATCACACCAGGACTAGTTTAGAACTTGATCAGTCGGCCGTCACACCATGACTACTTTAGCACATGATCATTGGCCATCGCACGGGACTAATTTAGCCCTTAATCAGTCGGCCATCGCCCCAGGACTAGTATAGCACTCGATCAGTCGGCCATCGCACCAGGACTAGTTTAGAACTTGATCTGTCGGCCATCACACCAGGACTAGTTTAGAACTTGATCAGTCGACCATCGCACCAGGAATAGTTTAGCCCTTAATCAGTCGGCAATCTCACCGAGATTAGTCTAGCCCTCGATCAGTCGGCCATCGCACCAGGACTAATATAGCACTCGATCAGTCGGCCATCGCACCATGACTAGTTTAGAACTTGATCAGTCGGCCAGCGCACCAAGACTAGTTTAGAACTTTATCAGTCGACCATCGCACCAAGACTAGTATAGCACTTGATCAGTTGGCCATCGCACCAGGACTAGTTTAGCACTTGATCAGTCGGCCACGTCATCCTGCGTTACAGACAGAAGTGGTGGTGGGGGGGGGGTGTAGTGTAGTCATAGTCAAAAACTGGTGGTGGTGGTGATACACATGGTTCCCACTATGGGATATAGACCAGAACTTTTAGGACGCCAAATGTAGATGGCTGGTGTGTGTGGCAGATCATTGTTTTGTGTCCCCGGCGGTGGTGCGGAGTACAATGATGAATTACTAATGAATTACTGTATTTAACACACATGTATATGCACTGTCATACCGTACTTCACAATCCTCAGTTTTAAATTGTTTATGTATCGTAAAACTGAACATGTATTCATTTTGAAAAACTTAAAATTGTGGCAGATGATCGAAATGAAAACCGGATGTTTACATGCGAAATGAACCGGTGCATCGGTATATTTTAACCGCACGATGACCCACTGTATATTCATACCATATCCGTACGGATATATCGTATATACGAACGGATATCGTATGTTTGTATAATATTCGTATAGTACGTTTGTATAATGTAAACAAACTGTACTATTCGATGATACGGTACAAACATACCAATATTATATGATCATACAATATGCTCATTAAATATTTTAATACTATACGATTACGATATGTATACGATATTAGTATATACAAATGGGTAAGGAGCAGAAAAGCGCTACTGTAGGTGTATATATACGCTTAACGCTAAGTTTTTACCCCAAATAGCGAAATAATGACCGCACAAACGGTATCGCGAAAGAATGACCGCTCAAACTGGACCTCAAAAGAATGACCGCACAAACGGGACCGCGATTGGACCATAATTAGACTGCAATTTCAGAGGGGACGAATTGCAATTCAAGGACCGCTGGATTGAAATTATTGGTAAGAGAATCGCAGGCGGGAGTGTACACATTGTTCCCACTGTGGGATATAGACCGGAACTTTTAGGACGCCAAATGTAGATGGCCGGTGTGTGTGGAGGGATCATTGTTGAGTGTCCTCGGCGGTGGTGCGGTCTACAATGATTAATTACTGATGAATTACTTTATTGAACACACATGTATAAGATGCATTGTGATACTTCACAATCCTCAGTTTTAAATTGATTCTGTATCGTAAAACTGAAAATTTTTTCATTTTGAAAAACATAAAATCGTGGCCGAAAATCGAAATGAAAACCGGATGTTTACATGCTAAATGAACCGGTGCATCGGTATATTTTAACCGCACGATTCTGACATATCATTGATTAATCCAAATCGTCCCGTGTGGCACGGTACGAATGCCGTGTAACACGGCACCTATCTTCTAATTCGTATCGTTTTACACGGCACGATTCACACCAAGACGATATGCAAATTAGTGCAAACTTCGTGTCCTCATTAAAAACACGGCACGAGACGCACACGACACGCGTGCGTGAAAACAATAAACTTACACGCTGACTCTACTGTAGGAAAATCAATATTTTATTGAGTTTCATCAAACATAATTTTTTGGGGAGGGTGACTGTTTTGTTATTGATGAAAAAGTACTTACACTTTTATTTTTCTTTAGATTTAATGAGTCTAATAGCCAATAGTTCGTCGGCAGCAAAACGTGGAACAGACACTAGTCTACTCTAGCCTATCATTTGTACTCCAACTACTTGTTACCCCTCTCCGTCTGTCAGACCCAGGTATACTTGCCACAACGTTATTCCATTTTGAACTAGACTTGATAATACAACAACGGGGGAGACAATTTGTCTCGATCATTCACTGACCTTGACTCACATGGAGGCTAATATATAGAGAATATTCATATTTTTGCAACGAATATGACATATATGTTCATCGAGTGGTGTGGAATGTTCATATTTCAAGAGTGCCGTTAGGCACGAGTGAACTATGAACATTTCACACCACGAGATGAACATACAGTGGGGTCAACGTGTAAGTGCACACACGAACGAACACGACAGTTTGGAACTAACCTGTCGTGTTCGTTCGTGTGTGCACTTACAAGCTGACCCCACTGTATATGTCATATTCGTTGGAAAAATATGAATATTCTCTTTATTATATACCGCTCCATGGAAAATAGCAGTTTTTTAGACTGTATACGGTAATGAAAGTGTATTTGCAACCTATTTGCGCTGTTTTTTGCAGATGCGCGTTATGAATATAGATAGCGGAAGTAGTCGTATTTTCACCGGAAGTTGTTTATTTCATCGATGAGAACATACGACTTTTATTTACATCGTATACCTATGCATTTCATGGGTAGGTATATAATAAAAACGCATACTTGTGGGCAATTTACTTCAGATACGTGCTGAATAAACATCCCATACAAATAAAAGTTGTAACCGTCCTTTCGTCTGTCTGCGTCATTGTAAGTTTAACGGGCAAGGCTAGAAAAGCGCGTATAAATTTCAAGGCTCGCCGTGGAATTTCTACCGTTTGTAGATGAGCAGCCTAAACAACTTGACATCAAAATACCCTAGCCTGGTATTATATGTACATGTATATGGTAACGAGTTATGCTAAGGGATATGCAAATACAATCTGTTTTTCATTGAATACTGCTGCAGAGCTTACGTATTTGGTAGAAACACCGTTCGCAGCGTCAGTGCGGACTTACTTGGCGTCATTCCGTGACGGTGGGTGGTTGGTCGGGAGCACACGACAGGTAATTCAACGGTCGGGGTTCATCCTTACCGGAATTCCTACTGGAGATCTGATTTGGCCCTCATTGGCATTTTGTATGTGAAAGTTGAATATCCAATGCAGCAGGTTAATACGGGATCGAACCAGTTTGCCCGGCGTTATATGACATCAGCTGTTGATAGGCAGTTAAACACAAATGAACAAACAAACATTCGGTGAAGTCATGTGACGCTGTCCGACCAATGGAAAGTCAGAGAAAGTGGTTCTGACCCGGGTATGCGTATGTAAACACATCTAACAAACATGACGTAACGCCGTTCGGAAACACGTGAGAATACACCTTGAATACGTTGAATGGGCATTTCCATTAGGAATGTAACGAACGTGTAAATTTGTTTGATTGCAGGCTTACTATTTTTCTTTTTAATTTGCTGGGAATTGTGATTGTTTGAACATTATTTTGAACGCAATTGCCATCTTGTGATCGTACACACAGGTGCTGATAGAGTACCTTGGATGGTCATTATTAGTTGTTTCCATGAAACAACTTTATAAACAAAAACAATTAAAATGCACCCGGGTCAGCTGCTTATATAACTGTCCAAGGTATAAAAGTGTCAGTCGCCACCGTTGAACGAAAATCCCACAAAAGTCTGCTTCGCCTATACAACGTGTAGCAGCTTGTCGAAACCGCTGTTTGGGGCGAATTGTCGGCATACATTTTTCAGTTGCTAATACATCAACATAAAACATGGAAGACATTATACATAATCCGACTTCGCCTATTGTCTCGAAGGGTAATCTATCCTGGTCATGGCACCACTGTAGTAGGAGGGGAATGTGTTATAAAGTGAAACATATCTTGTCGGCGGCTGGGTCGAGCCCAGGCCGCATATGTGAGAGACGAATACTCTACCACGTCGCTATAAAAGCCGGCTTGTACTGCAAGGCAGTACAAATGTTCGATTTTCGATATAAATAGTCGGTTCTGATTTTGGGATTTCTCCCAAATGCAGCAGGTTAAATGTGGAACCGAACCCATTGGTCCGGCCTTAAATGGCTGTTGGTAAACCGTAAAACACCAATGAATACACAAACAAACATGTACGATCGATTGTGTGGCAGTTGAAATACAATAGAACCTCGACGTCTCGAAACAGTAACTAAACCAAGGTGCATGATCACGTGGTTAAAACAACAAACACAATGCCACAAAGTAAGTATTATTTGATATTTTCCTTAATAGGAAAGGGATTTTGATGAAATATGGCGCAGTAAACTTTTCACGAGCTGAGAGTGCGGCACACACTTATGTCGTTGTTTGCGAAGAATCGTTTTCCGTGTCAGTAGGTCTTCACGGAAATCGATTCTTCGCAAAAACGACAGAAGTTTAGACCAACGTACCGAGACCACGAAATGCAGTTAGCAGCAAGGAGGGCGAGTAACAAAACCGGTGGAAACCGTGCCAGCCTACATCAAGCCTCCCATCCCTATTTCAACCGCTCTATTTGGTTATTCTTACCCTTTTCTACGTCCATCTAACCTCCCAGACCCATTTCAGTCCCCATTTTGTTAACCTTTCCTTTTCGTTGTTCATCGAGCCTCCCAACCCTATTTCATTCTCAATGTTGTCATAATTTCTCATAATTTATCATAATATGATACAATTAATTTTATAATTAATTTAAAAAAAATATAAAATTAATTAAAATAAAACCACAATTTACACCCTATTAGAGATAAGAAATCCATTGGTTATACACAGTATATACAGCAATCTGTTATACATAACACAATGGTTCGAGTGAAGAATAATTGTGCGTGGTAGTCAAGAGAGATGTTTTCGTACCGGTATTTACGAATATTGCAAACATCACCGTGCATGGATGCGAAGAGGTTCCGTTTCGCGTCCCCATGTCGGCATTGTGGGGTAGGGACCAAAGCCGAGTCACTACTATGTCCATCCACCATGCGGTGGCACTCAGGCTACTCATCGAATGGTTAACAAGGGATTACGTGCTCGCAAGTATTATCGTTTAGTAATAATTCAAATCGGAAAGTCAGTTAGAAAGATAGAACCGATCTGATGTGTAATTTTGATATTTCGCGGTACAAGGATCAAAATAATTTTATAAAATTGAACAGAAAAAATCACTACAAATATTATTAGATAAAATTGTTAATAAAATAGAATGGGAATTGGAATTTTATAATGTCTTTGGTGAAAAATATTACTTAAAATTGAAAACGCTATGCAAAATCGAATCCATGAAATATCAACGTAATTTATTACGCTCCGATAAAAACATTGCATTTACAATATTATACCGGCAATTATGTCGCTGTTACAAGGATCAAATTCGCGAAATGAAGCGACTAAATAGGATCGGAGAACAACTACCGGAACCTTATAAAATTAATTTTATAAAACCGTTTAAAATCAACGATTCGTTTACGGATATGCGTTTCTACAACAGTATTGTAATGAATTTGAAATTTAGAAAATTCTAATTACAATTGGAAATTAAACAGAAAAAAGCACTACAAATATTATTAGAGAAAATGGATAATAAAATACAATTGGAATTGAAAGTTTATAATGACTGTGTTGAAGAAGTTTACGAAGAATACGGGGCTTATAGTCCTATATATAAATTCTATAAATTGAAAACACTAGGCGATATAGAATACATGAAATATCAGCGTAATTTATTACGCTCCGATAAAAACGTTGGATTTACAATTTTATACCGACAATTATGTCAACGATACAAGAGGCAAATACAAACATTAAGACGGATAATGCGTATCGGATATGAAACTAAGGTGTATTATATAAAATTGTTAAAACCCAATGATTCGTTTACGAATATACATTTCTACGATATCGCTTTTAAAGATATTGAAAAATTATTATTGAACAGAAAAAACACTACTAATTAATTTATGTTGTAATCACAACACCAAGCAGATGACAATGTTCCAATTACACGGGTTATGAACATGTATTTGTAGCCGAGGTAAACAGACGGTACACACACGGTTATGTATAACCCGAGTGTATTTCTCCTTATCGATGGTATGTAAACGGGTTATCAATTTACACAGGCGGTGTGTACACAGTTTATTTATAAACAGTTATTGATGGTTATATAGTTCACGAATTTCCGGGATGGTTCGTTATTTAGTTAATTTTGTAAACAATATTTATAATTTAAAGCTGAACACGCCCTATTATATAGAAAACATATTAATTAATTAATATAATAGTTTATTAATTAATAATAAATAACAAAAAAAATATTTCCACCAACAAAGTTAGGTTTATATATGAGAAATAAACACATATATACATTGTTGGGAGGCCAGCAGTAGTCTCAGCACTGAGACAGGTCTCGCCACATATACTTCACTCTGGCCGCTCTACACATTATAGCGGATGGAGGTAATGAAGAGGAGGGGTCCGCGGTATCGGTCCAATGCTGGGGTGGAGGAGATGTGAGTGTGACACACCTCGCTAAGCCGAAAAAAGAGAAGAGAAGAGAAGAGATTTAAGCGAAGGCTTAGCGGGGTGGACCCAGAAGGGTTTTGCTGGCGCGGGTTCGACCCTCGGTGGGACCTAAACTTTCTTTTATTTAAATTGTTTATTATTATTAATAAATTGTTTACTGCACCTATATAATTAATTTTATAATAAATTTTAAGAAAATTAATTTTAAAATTAATTATTTAATAAAATATCACAATTTCGGGATGGTGGTGGTGCTGTAACATTTCTTCCGACTTTATCTCCAAGTTTTTCCCTAAATTTATCCCAATCAGTACTCTCAATCTTGGGCATGGTGGCGCGCGCTTTGATCCTAATATCATTTTTTAATTTTTCATATCTCCCCATTTCTTCCACCACGGATTCAAACTCTAAATTTGATATGTTCTTATCGGTCAACGCTTTGGACACCATAACGTCGATGCTATTTTTCTTAGACCTGGCGTGAACGGATATTCTATCATGTTTTCTACTTTTTTTCTCGAGTTTTCCACCCGCCGCCCTAATTACCATACAAAGTATTCCACTCAAAACCCCTGCAAGTGGAACCGTTACAATTGTAGATAGTGTTGCAGCAGTCCCTGCACCACTCATTACAGATAAACTTGCCAGAACCGTACTAGATTCTTCAGCTATGTTCGCCGCGCGCTTATATTTTTAGCGTTTCTTTTTCTATTTGTGCATTCTCTAACTAAAATATCCTGCATAGCGACGATATTATTCAACCTAAAATCTGAACTTCTTTTACCAATATGATCCAATTCGTGAATTGGATACAGCGTTGATAGAGTGGTATTGACAATTGAAAGCGGTAATTCGTTCATGATTACAAATCAAGTTCAATTAACAATGTAACAATAGTGGAAGAACTCACTGGGTCAGTGATTTTCGTAACAAAGTTAATAACACTACCTTCTGAAAGTCTAATTGGATCGTCACCAACGAACAAAACCACCGATGAAATATCTCCAGCAAGTTTATTGACTCCAATTGCCCGTTCTTCCCCATCCAGTACTAGATTTACCACGACCGCGCCTACAGATTTACCATTAGCATTAACTGAGCAGACAGCCATTCGGAGAAATGTACCTGTAGCTGGCATGGCGTATCCCCCATATTTATTGCTCGCTTTGGCACCGAACGAATATTCATAGAATCCCTCATTCAACGGGCCCCGCTTCTCAGCCCAAACTGTGATGACTCGTTTTTGCGTTTTCATTGTTTTCAACAACCCGGCAAGCGCCCCGATAGAGGTATGTGCCTCAGCACGAATCTTTTCAGAGGTATCCTCAAGTGCTTTGTTCGCGGCTCTAAGAACACGTTTCAGTTTATCGGAAACTTCGGCTATTTTTTAACCTAGTTCAGTAAGTGCTGTTTCTCTGTTGAGAGAGTCCTCTGAGCGCAACACCCTATAAGCCTCCGTAAGGGCCCCCTGGTGGTCCTTTCGGACACCCTCAATCCCCAACCGGGCCTCTTCCCGAAATTCGGTTATTTTTTCACCTAGTTCCGTAAGTGCTGCTTCTCTGTCGGGAGAGTCCTCTGAGCGCAACACACTATAAGCCTCCGTAAGGGCCGCCTGGTGGTCTTCTCGGGCTTTCTCAATACCCGTTCGGACTCGTCAATTCCCACCCGGGCATCTTCCCGAAATTTGGTTAGTTTTCCCCCTAGTTCAGCAACTGCTGCATGATACCCTGAGCGCAACATCCCATACGCCTCCGTAAGGTCCGCCTGGTGATCTTCTCGGGCTTTCTCAATACCCGTTCGGACTCCCTCAATTCCCACCCGGGCCTCTTTCCCAACTTGTGCAGTCGCCGTCAGTACGTCTACTCTAAGCTGTGCTATACTCCTGTGAATCCCGTTTGTGGCCGCCGATATAGTTTTATTTTGATCAAGGCCTTTGTTTTTTCGGTAGTTAAAAAGTCGCTCTATGTCGGGATGAATCCCCCTTCTGCCGGTTTCAAATTATTTGAATCTGTCACCCAATCCCGATTGGAATTGGAACAACTACCTGGTCCGTATATACTCATAATTTTCTTAAAATTATAACTTTGGGCACCTATACTCAATTGGAAATTTCGAGAACGACCGAAATCGGGTAATAGTTATTCAACTTTCTCGCTTGATCATCGAGAATAGAGACCGTAAATTCGTGGATGTGCCCCGTTTCTAAAACTTTCATCTCGGGGTGTGGAAAATCTAAGGTCACCGTTTCCTCAAAGAAACAGTCGCTGGCTTGCACGGTTTTCAGCAATGTGCTGAGCGATCCGTCTACCGTGTTGTACGATGTGTTCACCCGATCCAGGTGCACCCCGAGAGTTTTCGTGGAGGCAAAGTTTACTGGGGCCGTGCCGACGTGCTCTCCCGTATCAAACATCCCATCATTGTTGGCAGGGTATGTTATTTTAAATCCGAACAGTGAACCCAACCCCGGTGAGACACTTAAACGCCCCTTAACGGTCAATGTCGCAAGCCCCGTGGCTTTCGAGATTGAGAGAGAGGCTACACCAGCAAGCTTCGAAGCAACAAAAGCTTGGAGATCTCCGAAACTCCAAAGACCATGAGGTACTATGGCACTTGGGCTCTCTTTGAGTCTATCTATGTCTATTCTATCTAGGCGCTCGGTAACTGATGAGAACAACTCGAGCGTTTGAAGGTTTTTCCATCCAACCGTGAAGGTGATTGATCTGAGGCCCACCCGGCGTTTTCCGCAGCAGTTGTCGATTGACTTTTGAAGTTCACAACTCTCTTTTTGAACATTAGTGATAGTAGCAAACATAATAATATATTTCAATGGATACCAAAGCATTTAGCTTTAATTCTAATGCAAAGTACGCGGTCGGTGGTAAATACACACAAAAAGACGTTGTTAACCACCTTGTACACCCTACTGTAACAGTTAGACTGGACTGTGGCTTTACCACCAATTTCCCTAACAAGTTTGAGAAATATGTAGTTCCAAAGACTACTAGTCAAGATGTAATACTAAGATGGGAATTTCCCATATGAACTTCTGGCAGAACCAGCTAAATTTCGCTGTATGGTGTGCAACGGTCTGATGTGGAGTTTCACATCAAGACCATCTGACATCCAAGAATGTCATGCTCCGAAGTGTCTACAACTTTCATGTGTATTACACCATTAGGGGGATTCTCAAAGAACTAGGTATTCCACTACCTCAAAACGACGGCTAGTATCCCATTTCCAGCACATACGACCGTAAGGCGTTCGAAAGATTGTGTAACGAATTTGGGGTACCAAAAGACGCGGACTGGAGACAGAAAGTATACACCCCAACCAACAGTTTAGGGTTAGTTCAGCTTAAAGGCTTAGTCAGTGGTGGGCATCTTAATAAAGTCCCCGCATATTTCTCAGGGTTGTGGAGTGCTCGCGGAGCTACCCCACCACCGGTTAGAAAAATGGCAACATGGACAAAACATAATTATAAGTTGAATAAGATGACGTTCAATGATGAAGTGCTTGGTGGGCTTGCGTGTAAAGACGGTTATTATCATTGGCTACCTACTAAAGTAGCCCACGTGGAATACCTAGACCTGGGTGATACTCCACAGATGCGAAATGCGTGGACAACATTTATGTTAGATAAAAGCACTGGATTTACGCAGGGCGGGGTTATTCGCCTCAACGACTCCATTCGCATATACGTATGGGCCAGCCTCGCCTCACAGAAGCAAACTCGCAGTGCTATACTGGGCATGGGAACGGCGTTTGACACACAAAAACAGTTATTGGCACTTGTCGAGTACGCCATCTCAGTTAAGATGGACCTCCAGAAGGCGATCCAGACGTTTTGCAGACTGCCCGCATCCCGGTAGACTACGCATTTGGAATAGATCTTTATATGGCGCCGAGCAATATGATACTACGAGACGACCCGTTGACGGTTACAATAATGAGATCGTAGTCGCCACCGCCAATCAAGAAATAGGCCGCAACGTGAACGTGAACACGGGTATCATCAACTCCCCCCCCCCCAAGACGGTCGGGAGCGGAGGTGAAAATTCAAATAAATTTGATAAAAAAAACCAATTCACGAATTTGATGCACCTCCCCCAACTCCGTTGAACCCAGTACCCCCAATTCACGAATTGGATGCACCATCAAGTTCCCTCAACTCCCAATCTCGATTGGACTAACGCGATTGGGTTGGAAAAGGAGCGGGAACCAGTGTTGCAACCCACGAGGAGGAGAAATTAGCGCTCGTCGTCGCCCTCATGGCGGTAGGACTATTTGTGCTTTCGTTGTAGGAACTCTCGGGCGAAGAATAGTAGGAGACAGGCGATCGTCACGATTAAAGTCCAAGTATTTTTGGCGAGCCATCCGGCTGTTTTTGAAAATATAGATAGCAAGTAAGAAACGATACTTCCGATCAGTCCAGGTAGTGTGGCAGCCGCCTTTCCGGCTCATTTAGCGAGGAGACTGGCGAGGGCTTTTAGTTGTTTTTTTACCCACTCCTTGGCTCCACCGGATGGGGCGGGTGCTGGCACGGGTGCTGGAGCGGGTGCTGGCGCCGCACCGCCAGTGAAAGCTAGAACTAGGGTCGGTATAGTCATGCCGATAGCCGCGAGGATGCTTGCTATCGTGATGCCCTACTCTCTGAACAGAGTGCGAAGACGCTCACCGAGTGTCGTCTCCTCGTGCAGAACCCTCGATATTGTTTCGCGGATCCGACTTATTTGGGTGCGGAACACCCCACGGCAAGCCGATGCATCCTCTAAGCGAGCTGCTCTTTCGTCCCGCAACGACAGCAGGCGTTCGGTGATCCGATCGGTAGATTCTCTATCACCATCAGGGGCTTCCCCAAGTTTCATTTCGTCTATCGCGATATGCTCATCCAGCGCCGTGAGTTTGGAGAGGTTAAGGACAAGTTCGCCCCGGACTCAGCCTTATCAAGTCCCAGGAGTTCGCGAAGAGGTAATGGTGGGTCATCGTTAGACCCTTGGTCGAGGTTGAATATTTCACTGAACGTGGTCGCCACCGTGTGAATAGCGTCGGTGGCTACTTGAGGGACATCGCTGAGCTCAACAGTTTCTATCGCGGCGGCCGTCTTCGCCATCGTTTCGTCGGTAGAATTTAGGGCCTCTACAGCGCAGGTGGGCATAATTGTTTTACCCCGCTTCCAATCTACGAATCCTAGTTCGTTCTTTACGATTTGGCCACCGCCCCGGGTTCCGGCAATGGTGTTCAGCGCTAGGGGTTTACCGGTATTCATGTTGACGATTGAGATAATTGATGATTTTAGTCGCAACCTACCATTCAGATCCAATTCGAACTTGGAGTAGTCGCGACCGACAGATGGGACCAGACCGATTTCTGCCAAACCGTTGTAGTAGTCGTCTACAGCTCCCTTGTGTAATTATCGGCTTAGACCAACGCTGCTGGTAGCGCCACCTGTTTCATCCAATTCACTAATTGGAACGGGTGTTTCGTCGAAGGTCGTGATGGAATCCTCGAAGTTATCATCATCGATGTCATCATCGAGGTAATCGTCTCGGCCAACTTCGTCCATGTCAATATCGTAATCAGCCATCTTTATAATTATATAGTAAAGACAAAACCATACGATTTTAATAGTTTCACTAAAAATATGTCTTCGAGTCAATACGGTCGCAAACTCAATCCATATCGCAGACTGCGTGAGCCCCTCGGGGCAAAAGTCGTGAGACAGAGTGTCGTTATTACGAACAACCCATCGACGATCGACCAGAATCAGCAGCTCTTAGTCCGCTTCCCCAGCCTCGGAGTTAGCGACGTCATTGTGCCGGGTACTGTTCGCCTCGCTTTCACTATTTCGCTGACGTCAACATACGCGGACTGAACCGTCGTTCAGAACCTGGGTCGCGCCATCGTCAAGAAGACCATGATAAAGATTTCTGGTAATGAGTTGATGTCGATAGATGACAGCGACGTCTACCATTGCTATCAGGACCTGTTGAAGACGACACAAGAGCGCGAAAACGCGGTCTATCAGGGTATTGACACCAGCAAAAATAAGAACGTAACCAAACTTAGAATCGGGGCTGGTAACAAGGCAGATAACAACGCGAGTGACAACGCGGTCGCGGGTGCCGTAATCTGCATCCCGCTCGACTTTGAGTTGCTGGAGAGCCACATGCCATACTATTAGAGCGCTTTGACGGACCGCCTCGAATACGAACTAACATTCAACGACTACAGCCGAGCTCTCATAACCACCGACGTATTATCGACGTTTACGATCGATAATGTTTCGCTGGAGTACGACATGGTCACGATGCCCGAACTCGCGCGATTAATCAGATCCCAGTACGCTGGGCGCGTTGCCATACTTTACGACCGAGTTCTTCGCCATCAAAAGATGACGAAAGACAAAAACGACACATTGTGGAATATTAATGTCAACGTACCCGCCCGCTCGATGAAAGGTATACTGATGTTGTTCGAGGATGCTCGGTTCGCGTTCGTGCAAGAAAAACCGACAAATTCTATAACCCCAAAATCACAAAGGTAGAGGTGACGATCGAGGGAGTCCCCAATCAACTCTACAGCGCGGGTCTTCGCGCGCACCAGCAGTGGGACGAAGTCAGAAAGCAGTTTGATGCCGGCTCTAAGCGCTCCCCGGAGGTTGCAGCGGTTGCCAAAGACCTGCAACTCTCGACCGTCTCCCTTGCGGAGTTCCTGACTACCAAATACGCGTTATGGCTAGACATGCGAGCCAGCGACGACGACCAAATGCACGGTAGAGGACGCCAAGTTGAGAACGTTAGCGAGGGTGTGACGATCCAGATAACCAAAGAGGCGGATGGAGCCGGGCCATTGAACGTGTACTTATATATAATTACAGACGCACAACACAACATCGAAGATGGTCGATACGTCTCAGCCCTCTACTAAATCTAACGATTTAATTAATTTTAAGAAAATTATCAATCATTCTAACCCAATTAAATTTGGTGTTTGTGATGCTCACTCTGCCATAATATGTGGGCAGATTGGATGGGGAAAAACGGTTTTCATCCTCGACTTGCTCGAGGGGTCCTACCACGATGCCTTTCGTCACATTGTGATCCTATGTCCCTCTGTGAGACACAACGATACTTATCACCGACGCCCGTGGATATGGACCGACCCTGATGTATACGTTATTGACCCTGGTGACACAAGGCTTCACGATTGGTTACGCAGCTTTTACCAAATCTTTCAGGGTGAGCCCACCCTATACGTGATTGACGATTGCTCGGCCAAGGCGGCGATGAACAAAAAGAAGGACATGCTCTCCGAGCTCGCATTTTCTGGCCGCCATGCGAGGCAAAGTGTATGGATCTCCACTCAGAAGTATAACGCCGTCCTCAAGGATCTGCGCGAGCAAATGTATGATGTAGGCTACACTGCCCTTAAACACCGTATAGCTTGTGCAAAGTGTATGATTCGTCTGGCCCGAGATTCTCTCGAGACGTGGCGGGAGGATGAAAAAGCGGCCACCCTTTTCGCAAAGTGGATGTTAGATTCCTCCGAATTAGATTCCTCCGAGTTAGATTTTCCCAAGTTCCTTCAGAACTTAACCCCCAATCGCAATTGTGCTTCCAACAAAGGTGTATTATTAACGACGCAGTTACCGGATGATCTGGCGAGGGCATGTTGGAGATTGTCCGATATATTAGAATACGTCGCATACGATGAAGATACACACACTTGATACCAAACCATCGGTTCGCTTAGCGCGCAAGCAAGCGAACACGTACTACAGCCCCCGTGGGTACTGGAAGGGACTCACGGCCATCAAGAACCTCGCCGCGGCGACCAAGGTTTCCGAAAACGCTGTCAAGGAATGGCTCAAGAAGCAGGCCATCTGGCAGATCTATTTACCCGCGCCTCGCAGTATTCCGCGCCCGAAATTCGACGTGCCGGTGCCTAACCAAGTTCACCAAGCGGATCTCCTGTTTCTCCCTCACGATCGCGTCGGTCGCAAAACGGACAAGTACGCACTGACAATCGTTGACATAGCGAGTCGTTATAAGGGGGCTGAGCCACTGGCCACTAAAGAGTATAAGGAGGTGGCCGAGGCTCTTTCCCGAATATATAAGAGGAGTCCTCTCAATTGGCCGAATCTTCTCCAGGTCGATCCCGGCCGCGAGTTCATGGGCGCGGTCTCTCGTCTATTATCTAAACACTACGTTTCTGTCAGACGCGGCCGCTTCAACATCCACCGACACCAGGGGATCGTGGAGCGATTCAATCGAACCCTGGCTGAGAGACTGTTAGGACACCAATATGCCAAAGAACTTCTTGATCCTCATACGCGATCGACGGAGTGGGTGACCAGGCTGCCCGCTTTGGTCTCCACACTAAACGGAGAGGTGACCAGATTGATAAATAAGAAGCCCGTATATGCCATAAAGTCTAAAAAGGAGACGAGCAAGCCCTGTGCTGTCTCGCGCTGACGACCGGTTGGTTTAGCGGAGAAACGACTTCCATCGGATGTTGACGTCCGGTACCTATATCAACCGGGAAAGCTCGAAGGTGGCAGCCGCCGCGCGACTGATCCCGTGTGATCTCTCAATGTATATCATCTGTATCGATATATTACCAAACCCGATGAGCCCGTGCTCTACTATTTGGCTGATGGTCCATCTCGCGGGTTTGTTCGCGAAGAACTTCTCGCTGTGCCTTCTGACACCCAGCTACCCCCGGATGGTGTTCTCATGTAATGAGCACTGCGGCCCCTCTTTTTCGGTTACACTCAAGACAGGTCGGCCGCACGTTACCTCTGCAGTGTCCTTTGTTGTTGTCCAGCCGGTCGACACTGAACTGCTGTGTGTCTTTGGGTTGGTACGCTCAGAGCAACTCTATGTTGCATGCCGCGCAGTGGTTCTGATGACCGTCTTTGAGTGCGAGGATGTGGTCGACAGTGAGGTTGAACCCATGGAAACCTTTTGTCTGATCCTGGCGCTTGTAGGCCACGAGCTTTCTCTGGATAGACTTTCTAAGCTCTTGATCGGTGGGTGGGTTGTTATATTTCAACCCCACTCCCAATTCTCGAATTTGAGATGGCGGTGTTATCAATTGGATCTGATTCATATACTCTACTCTCGAAATTGCTAGGTATGCATGGTTTGACCACTCTAAGTAGTCATCTATAATCCATACCTTTTGTGGGTAGTGGATAGTGAGACCCTGACTCGAATGTACAGTAAGGGCATATCCTAATCTCCAATAATTTCCTTTGATAGCCGCCTCGGCCGCCTCAATGGTAACATAGACTACATAATTCAATACAAGTTCTTCTTTGTTGTCTGTACCAGGAATAGTCACGAGGATATTCTGTTTCCGACTGTCTTTGGGGTGGTAGAGAAATGGTACCGGTGTGTTTGAAAAATGTTCTTTATGTCTTTTTAATAACAACCCCTGCGCCCGGTCATAAACCATATCCATCTCATACAACTGGGCAGAGCATTACTCATCTCATTGCATTGGACTCTATCTGGTTGAAGACGGATGCGCCTCATCAGCGCGTTGAGGGGTTCCTCTTTCGCCCTGTAATCTACTTTGACCTCTTCGTAATAATCTACTTTTTCCCTCGACCATTCGTGTGACATCTCCCCCACCCCCCCGATCGGTGGTGGCTTCCCTTGATCTCCAAAGAATATATTAGTTGAACCCCACGTTGATCCAACCATTCCATGAACGTCTCTAGGATGTTTTTGGGCACTGTGCAAACCTCATCCGAGATGATCACACGGGGTACGAACTTTTGACCCATCCGTTAGGGTGTCCATTCATTCTCCCCGCTCCATCTGAAGAAACTGTGGTATGTCTGTGATTTTGCCCCTCGATCCCGCATCTCCTTGGCTAAACGATGTGTTGGGGTAAACACTAGTGGATCTCTTTCCCGAAATAGTTCAATGGCTCTCGTGGTTTTACCACTACACCCACCACCATTCAGGTAACTAATCCGGTGCATGGATATTGGAACTTTATAACTTGGTGAGGTACTGGGTGCCACATCCTTCTCTTGTGTTTTATATTCTGATTTGGGTAGGTATGCGGCATGATCCTGTGGTAGGTACAATTTATCTATTTTGTCGCGCCACTGAGCCAGAGTAACTGGTGGAAGGTATGGTGTCTGCTTGAAACAATGCATGCACGCATCACTATTACAGTCGCACCGCGTGTGGGCGACAAAGGCACTATTTCCGTTGAGCCTGTGTATTGCGGTTTTTTTATGTATATGCTGTCAGTGGCCACTCGGACCGCCTCTTTAGAGTTGAATATCGAAAGCATAGAGAGTAGATTGATGTGGGCGTAGGCCAACATGCTCGTCCTCAAATGTGTGTACTGGGGATGCGAGCCATCATAATATGTTAGAATATGACCCAAGGGGCATTTTTGAGGCGCGCCAACCAAGGTGCCGCTTTGGCGGGTGTCTTGCACAAAGAATTCGAGTTCGCCCTGGTCTGTCACTAGCCTTCTGGTCAGTCGTTTACCTTCGGCCTTGTTGCCTTGTGTGAACTTTCCGATAACGCTGCAGCCCTGATCATGGTTCTCAGGGAGCCAGACATCAGTTTGCTTCTCGAACGCAATAATGGCCTCGCGGACCGTGATGCTTGTTAGCAAACCCGACTCTACGAGGAAGATGAGCAGTGTTGTGGGAGCCCAACCATGCTCTGCGAAATGTTTTCCAAACCACGCGGGTATGACGGGGTGAATATTGTTTTTGAAACTCCACTCGATAACCTCTGCGAATCCAGTGCCAATATTTTTAGGGACGTTGTCATTAATGCTAACCCTAACCATCCTGTGTTTTTGTGTGACCAAACCTATCGAAATAGGGTTTAGCTTCGCCAAATCCCTGAAAACTTGCGGGATAACACGCCTTCATATCGATACTCACAACATATCTTGTGTCGTAGTTCTTTGAGTTCCAAAGGCCACCATGTCCATTCTCCACACACACCCTTTGTATATCTTCCGCGAACGGCGCCGGTGTGGGTTTCCAACCATTCTTCTCTTTGGTTATTACCGCAGCAGCATGGTTGACCCCGAATACCTTTTCTGCAAGATCACTGTCACCTAAATCATAGCACACTCTAATCAATTCGTCGTGTGTTTCCCGCGTCCGGTAGGCGGTACCGACTTGCAGCACAAACTGATCCACATTTAACTGTTTATCCTCCCCCCCCCCCCCCCTAAGAGCCATACTGCGATCGGTTGGTCTCGTGTTGCTTCTCTGATAGCTTCCCACACATCACCCTGATATATGCGAACCCGTCTAGAACTCGAAAAGTGCAGGTCTTTAGACCAGGCGTGGCGGTTGAGGACGATGAGATCTGCTTTTCGATAACTTTGGGAACCACGTCGCTGGTACTTCCCACTGTTGTAAATGTCCCCTCCGGCAATGTCCTTCAAGACGATCGCCCGTTGGAGAATGCTTTCAAGATCAGCCACGTCGTCAACTGTGGCACCCGGTTCATGGACCCTGTCCTCCCATTGCTGGATTTCATGTCGCCTCGTGGTAGTGAGCCCCTGGCCCCTTAAGGTACATTCAAAATGTTCCACCACTCTCTGTGCACCGCAGTTGAGGTCGCCATTTTTTAGCGGAGCAAGGTTGGCAGGATCTGGGTTTTTTATTGGATACAGCCCATAGACAACAGCGGTAACGGGGTAGGCATTCTGGTAGTATGGTCTATCGATCGCGCTCAGAGCGCCCGGCTTTGTGTCACTGGTAATGCCCTTACGCCTTTCTTTTTTCACGGGATCAAATTTGTCTTCGACCACCCAACCTCCCTCATTCCGTTCTCGTAAATACTTGATTTTCAGGATGTATTCCCCCTGTGGGAGTTCTTGGAGAAGGCTCGATGCCATATCGTCTGTCATCGTACCATCTATGGACACGCGGCCCGCTTTGATATCTACTACTTTCGGTTCACCAACTCCAATCGCGAATTGGGAGTTGGAGACGGGTCTTCTGCCTCAAATCTCCATGTTGAGAAGACAGCTGCGGCGCCATCAACTTCAAACTCGTCTTTGGCGTCGTTCAGAATCTCAACCCACGGTTCATCGGATGGAAGCCGCACAAGGGGAGGGGCCTGTGTGTCCAGGTAGATAAATTGTTGATCTTCTGGGGTGGTTTCATACATTTCCGCAAGAATCTCTTCGATCAAGTCATCCATTTTGTGAGTATAACTTATAGTTTTCTTATCTTTAATAGGGTGTAAGTTGTGGTTTTATTATAATTAATTTTGTAAAAATTATTATAACAAAATGTATAACAGATTGCTGTATATACTGTGTATAACCAATGGATTTCTTATCTCTAATAGGGTGTAAATTGTGGTTTTATTTTAATTAATTTTATATTTTTTTAAAATTAATTATAAAATTAATTATTTAGCTCGTCCAGCAAGACGGGCTTTTAATTAATTTTTAGAAAATTTATTTTATCATATTATGAGAAATTGTGACAAATTATGACAACATTGGGAATGAAATAGGGTTGGGAGGCTCGATGAACAACGAAAAGGAAAAGGTTAACAAAATAAGGACTGAAATGGGTCTGGGAGGTAGATGGACGCAGAAAAGGGTAAGACTAACCAAATAGAGCGGCTGAAATAGTGATGGGAGGCTCGATGTAGGCTGACACGGTTTCCACCGGTTTTGTTACTCGCCCTCCATGCTGCTCAGTTTAACAAGTCGCGTTTGATGCGCCATATTTCATCAAATTCCGTTACATAATAAGGACAAAAGAAAAGAATACGTACTTTGAATCGGAGGTCTTCTGAAAGTTTCAGTACTGGTAGTTGTTGTTGTAACTACGTGATCATACACCTTGGTAACGGACTCGATGAAAAATCAGGCGTAGTTCGAGGGAAAGAAATAGGTGGCAGTGACTGCGGAAATGAGGTTTATGGGATTTTTGACTAGTTCAGCTCTTGATCAAATACCACACTCATGCAGCCTGATAACGATCTAAATTGCTTGCCAGAAGCATGACGGGTATTTCATTGATTTATATTGGTATCAGGGTAGTTCCTGGTCAGACTGTGCAGATGCTCTGGCAGATCTGGATCTACACTGGTAAACCCATAAGCCCCATTTCTCCAGTCAGAATTACATATATCGACTTTGCTTTACCATACCGACACCCATATATTAGACATGCCATGGGATTTTGTACCTTCTGATATTTGCGTAATTTCACAAAATGTGTGACAAAAAATGTACAAAAATTTCGGAGTACAACATTTGACTTAATTTAATAAAATATTGTAAACTTTTCAAACGTATTTAATTAAATTACGCAGATGTCCGAAGGTACAATATCCCATGGCGTGTCTAAAATGCTGTAAACTACACTGGAACAGAATCGAATATAATAATTTCCATATTACAAGTACGTGCACTGTGACATGATTCTGGTTATTTAATAATTTGTACATTTAATATTATCACAGCATAGCAAGTGCCGCCATATGAAATTCAGTGTAGAAACTACGGCTATAATAAAACATACATGCAACATACATGTAACATACATGGGCATGTATACTTACTAATGTCTGTTTCACGAAACCGGCCCAAATGTATTCTTCTTATTTCGTGAAAATTGGTGAAAACCGAGAGAAGATGTCTGGAGATTTAACTTCGGAACACTTTTAGAATTTTAGAAATACTGGATAGATTTTCAAAATTTAACTTTTGTTTTCTTAGTTAGACAATTTCCAAGCTATCTAGCCAGGTTTCAGTTTCAATTTCCAAAATATTTTGTTTTTTGGCTCCTCCCCCATTAGAAACAAAATTGCTACCCGCTCCATACCTCTCGCCAGGGTAGCAATTTAACTCCTTCTCTTTTATGTATCGCATAGGAGAGTGATTTTTGCAATCGGTTATCCGGCGTGTTTGATATGTAATTGATATATAACAGTCAAAACTGTATCAAGAAATTATTAACAAATAACATACACATGTCGAAAGTCAGGGTTTTTATCTGACATTTACATGTATATCTTGTAAATTTGAAAGCTTCAGTTCGTTATGTTGAATGTTGAACAACAAGAAGAGAAAAGATGGCTTCCATGATAAAATGATTCCCTTGTTCTATTATCTTTAGCAATTTACTAGGTCTACATGAAATATTATTTGTTTAAGTGTATAATATATATAATTTACACAATTTTGACTTACATACAACAGGTTTGGGTATGCACTTCGGTTGCTGATATTTTTTGAATGTGTCAACTTTTAGCCGTAGATAACATATCGGAGGCGAATTATTGTAGCTACTCCACCAGCTCCTCCACCTAGCTTTCACACAGGTTAAGAAAACAATCAATTTTTCATAATAAAATAAATATTTGACCACATTTCACGAAATAAAAAGAAGGCTCATTCATAAATTTTGATAAAATTTAATATTATCGGAATTGTTTTTTCATTGTTAATATGGCACTACAATTAGGACGGGTTTCATGCAACAGACAGTAGTTAAGCATTGCATTATTTATTTACGTCTCATCAACTGTACATAATAAAACACAGAACAATAATACAACACAGATACATGACTTGTTTGTACAATTGCAATTCTATAAGAATTACAAGACACGGAGCATTACCACGTTGCGCAAACAGTAATACATCCAGGTGTCACATAACTACATCGCCACAATCGCCACATTTCACAGGTTCGGTATTAAAGGTACATACCCACTCAGTAGGCACAAACTGTTCTCCATATCAGAGACATTTCGAGGCAAAATAAACATTCATTCACCATTTCTCCAGTTATTGATTGGTATTATTATACATTTTATATCAGACTTAAATTTCCACACTGATATCAGGGGCGATAACTGTGTTTCCTTAAAATGTTAACGGACATTACAAATTATTATCTGTGTTTATTTTTGTATGTGCAATGAACATAATTTATAATCCGTCGAAACTACATGTTTTGTAGTTGACGCATTTAATTTGTATAAATAATTAAAAAATAGCATGCCTCATTTGCACATGCAAATAGCCTGATACCAACGCGCGTCACTATCAGTAAAATACATATTACTAAATGATTACATCTGTATAGCGGGCATCCGTAATTTTCAGAACAGGTAGAATAGTGACATAAGTATACACTTAAAGAACAGATTGTGCCTACTGAGTGGGCATGTACCTTTACATGTGATGCCATGTTACAGCTGGTCTGTGACACGGGAATGTTGTGGATATATGTCAGCCGCTCACTCACATCAAATGAATGTGCATATATGTGTTCTGTTTTGTAAGGCTCTTGTACTGACTAACATACGTTATATCAGTTTGTATCACATGTATTTTAGCGTGCCTTGGATGGTCAATTATTGTCTGTACATACACGAAACAACTTTCTAAACAATGTACAGAACAATTAACATGCTTCCAGTAGCCGATTTCATCAAAACTGCAAAGTATACGTATCTAGTACATTTTGACACAGGTTGAAGTAACGGACCGAGGTCTATAAATACATTAAATATGCCTAAAAGCATCAATAAATGAAAAAAAAAAAATTTTTTTTTACCCCATCCATCTAATCTTATGGGGAAGGTGTCCAACTTTTTAATAGGCCGAGCCCATACGGGCTCGAGACAACGGACTCTCACGAATCGTCAACCGAGTTATATCATTGTCGCCTATTGCAGAAGTTGGGACAATGTTAGTATTCCACAACGATATATTCCCCATTGCGCTATGTCAACGCGTTTTCGAGCTATCGATTGTTTTGTTGTAAAAAAAGTATCATCATTGCTAGGTCGGGAAAGAACGGACACATTTCCGATGGGCCGATATTGCTATATAAAGGATTAAACATCGGGTTCAAAATACACTTTTACGTCGTCCCGGCCCGTAAAGAAACATTTTGCATAGAGAAAACATTGTTTCCAATCGAACATTTGATCAAACTTATATTTATACCCCTCCTGTGCGTCACGACAGACAATTTAATCACACAGACATTTCTATCATTTCTCGAGAAGCCATTTTGTATAAACATCGTGGGACAGGTTTATTCACCGGAACTCGTGCACTTACTATGTGGTAAAAAAAACGGAACTTTTGGCTGTGATAATGTAATAAAATTAGTATAACAATTCTACATATTTCTAATCATCAAATATATGCTGTCGTTAGTTCTATATGAAATAATGCATTTTGAGAAACATAAATTATTAGCTCGTCAAAGTATACTTAGCTAGATAAGTATGCTTAGCAATGTTGGTGAAATCGGCTGCAGGTGTATTGAATATATCAAATCTTACAGTTGCCTACGGAGCCCGCCTTAACATTTTAAGGAAACACGGTTATCGCCCCTGATATCAATTCGTTCTCTCGAATTAACAATTCGTTCCCACGATGTAACAATTCATTCCCACGAATTAACAATTCGTTCCCATGAAATTACAATTCGTTCCCACGAATTAACAATTTGTTCCATCAATTCAACAATTCATTCCCACAGATTGTTAATTCGAGGGAATGAATTGTTATATCGTGGGAACGAATTGTTATTTCGAGGGAACGAATTGATATCCGGGGCGATAACCGTGTTTCCTTAAAATGTTAGTTTAAACATAATTATTTTATTTGTATATTATTTACAAGTAAGGCATCAATCGAAGTATCTACATAATTATACAAATGGGATTGAATTGAAAGCAAGCTTATATAAATCCTCTCCATAACATGTAACTTGGTATCACAGGCTGCAAGAACCAAGACATAACACACATAATTAGTACAGCATAAAATGGGATGTTATTCTTGCTTTATGCTCCTAATTTCTGCTTCCTGCGGTACCCGGTATTATAGATGGCAATATGTAAATATACATTCATTAACCAATTTTACCAAAAAAAGGAAAGACAGCTATTTTAGTTCGTTATTATAAAATAAAAATAGAGAAAACAAATCCACTGTAGCAGTTAGAGCAAATTTCTTTTTTTCGCTGACCAAGCTACCCAGGCCCACATTAAGTCTTGGTTGTTGTGATGATGTACATAAGTAGACACAGTGGAACCCCTCCAAACCGGACACCCTGGGACGTTCCCTTTGAGATGTTCTAGTGTAGATCAGTCATATGATCACTCCAATACATGTTTTCATGCTTTGCAATTACGAACAGACTGTACCATCAGAGATAAATACAAATAAAACCCACCAGAATTACCCACACAGTCATGCACAAGGTGTCCGGCTTACATAGGTTTCACCGTACCATTTACAAGCGACTTGTAGTCTCTATGTACATTCTTACAGCTGTAAATGTTGTTTCGTTAGTATGATCATCCAGTTGTATATTACCATAGAGTATAGTATGGAGGGTCGGTTGACAATAAGCTTGTATACCATCTATTAGTTGGTTTCTATGTAGTGCATATATTGGACAGGAGAACAAGTAGTGAGTGACATCTTCAACTTGTCCACAGATACAATTTGGTGATTCAACACTATTTTTGCAATATAGGTCATAGTTAAGAGCACTGCATTTTGTCCGGAGTCGTGTATGTATTACTTACATGTGCCGTTGACCACTGTAATAATAACTTGGAACCTTGTATGTGATAGTTTTTATTTTGGTTTTGAAACAACTAAGTGTGTTTTCTGGCATATAGTTCCAGTCTTGGACCGAAGAGAGAAGAAATTCATTATAATAGAGAGTTGTTCTGGATCGTATGGTCGGTAGGCTGTCAGCATTTCTTAAATTGTAAGGAGTAGTGCCTGTTTCAGGCGGAAGGATATCCACAAGATAATTAGGTGAAATGCCGTTTTTCACTTTGTTAAAAAACGACAATTTAAAATGTTAACGTGCATTACTATTTATTCTCTGTACTTATTTTATGATGTGCACTTTATAATCTGTCGAAAATATATTTTTTTCAGATGACGCATTTAATTAATGTCAATAATTACAATAATGCCTCATTTGCATATGAAAATAGCCGGACACCACCGCGAGTCACTATTATTGAAATACATATTACTAAATGATTATATCTGTATAGTGGACACTCGCCATTTTAGAACTGGTGGAATAGTGACACAATTATACACTTACATGTATTTAATTCCCATAAATAACATAGCGCGTCTACTGAGTGGGCATGTACATTTAAAGGTGGTCGTGTATGACAGTAAACCAACTAAAATTTGGTGCAATACATAATAGGCAGATATTACAACGGCAAGCTATAACTATTATGCCAGCAAACTATACAAAAGACGAGATATCTGAGCATTTCTTGCATCAATCTCCAAATAGATTTCAACATGTAAACTTTCCAATTTGATGCACAGCCTATGTTACTGTACACGCTACCCATAGGTAAAGCCATATCTACTCGCATGGTAGGTGACTAGTCAGTGGGGACAATACACTCAGGTAACTGTTTACATGTCTCTGGATTTGATAGCTAATAACAGAGTACAGTAGTCTATATATATGGTATGTGTTATGTGGTTTGCCAGGTAAAGTGATACACGGTGTATGAAGCTGTGAATTACGTCACTGCTCGCGGGTTTTCCCCTATAGATGAAGCAATACGGACAAGTTAAATTTAGCATGGAATTTCCTCGACTTGCTCTTGACATCGAAAGCAGACATGCAAATGCGAAATAGTTATGACCAACGAAAAATTGTCAATGTATTCGTACAATATTGATTGATGTATCTCAATCTTTTTTTTGTATTGAATGCGTCTACGGAGGTACCATCTGAGACACAGTCACTTAACTAAGATGACCATATGTTGAATTGTGTTGTTAATATATATGCTTTATATATATATATTAATAAGTCAGCACTGCATTTTCTAATGATTTTCAATTACTGATGTCAGTCCTGGCTGCAAATTACCCGAATGGGACTTCTTAGTCAATTTATATTCGGTATTTACACTTTTAACCAAGCAACCGACGTAAAGTGCAAGACATACATTTATTTCGTTACTGTCTGAATACTTTCACGCAGATTTTCATTAAAATGCTATATAAGCGTGTTATATCTCGCATTTGAGATGTACATCTGTATTGCAAGTAAGTATCAATTTGTAGAGTTGCTAGCTCGCACCAAACAATATGTCCATTGAAAATATGGAATACATGAGAAAACAACTTATCATTAAGTGTGTGATGTTATCAATATGCGTATCACAGAGGCACCTTGGGAATTTTAATTTTCATGATATAAATAAGATAATGTAGGACTTTATATACACACTTTTAGATACTAAACATGATACACTATTAATGTGTTTCAACTGTCCTGTTGTATCTCACCGAAAAATATAGAAATAAAATTAGGCCTCACACTGTAAATAATTCATACAAATGAGGCGCATAAAGGGATCTTCTCAAAACATGTTATATTAAATCAGTCACACAATACATTATTTATTGGGTTTTATTTATACATTCCTGACCATCTGTTATTAGATTGTCTAAGAAAGAGTCTCTAAGTAAGGTCTCTTGATATGAATATGTTATGAGTTTTGTTGCAACTAGAACATATATCTATCAGCCTATCTGTGCCTCATTTTAGGGCATCGTTCACATTTCAAACACGGGTTATATAGCATGCTAATGGCGGAAAATGTCATGTACTTAAACTATGTAAACATTCATGAATGCTATTTGTAGTTAGATGTTTGTAAATATTCTAGTAAGTTCATTAAGTCTCATTTCGGCAACAAAAGACAGCTTTGTTGGAACAAAATTAATAGGAAAACATAGTTTTTAGCACATAATAAAAATACGAATGAGGCAATAAGTTCAACTTGTTCACGTATGCAGTTCTGTTTGTGCCAAGTATTGACATACATTTTGTAAAGCAACCCCATTAAGGGCGGTATTTAGGTAACATTTAAATACAAGAAAAATGTGGTAGAAGTGTACTCAAATACATATACATTGTACACGCAGATATCATGTCAAGTGCTGAAAGACATAGTGAAGAATGTTGAAATTGTGCCGTGCTAAAGACCCATATGCACATTTTTGACCTACATAATGTTCAAATGTTTCAGCGAAATACTGACTGTCAAAAATATCATGCCAGTGGCATCGTACGTTTGTAACACGGGTTTACACATGTCCAGTTGCCAAATAGTTGTGTAATCCTTTAACTTATATGTTGGTAAGGTATTTGCGATCGAAGTCGTATTAATGTACTGGATATTATGTTTTTAACACATTGGCATATCCTCTGGCATACTGATCATAAACAAAATTTGCTTCCAACGTTTTGACGTCAAAATATGCTAAGTGTTTCAGTGATATATGTGAAGGTTATACCAGAGGTTGAAGTAACGGACGAAGGTCTATACATACATTAAATATACCAGAAGTAGCAATAAGTGGGAACAACTCAGTTGAACAAAATGTTTACTCCTTGTTAAAACACAATACAAGGTGCCTATGTTTGTAATGGTCCGTACTCGGACTGCCCGAAACAGGCAACAGATTTATATAATTTCCGCCAATTGCAATTGCAAATGTTAGCCATCCGCAACGATATATTCCCCGATGCGCTAGCCTATGTCAACACGTTTTCGAACTAGAGATTATTTTGTTCAACAAAAGTCCTCATTTATCTTTAGTCGTAATACTTCGGTAACATTTTTCGGGCCTATACTACTATATGACGGCGCAAACATCTGCTTCAAACTACACTTTTACGTCGGCCGGGCACATTAAGAAACAGTAACAACAATGTCTCCAATCGAACATTTAATCAAACCTACATTTATACCAGTCCACAATTCTATCATTTCTCGGGAAGCGAAGCTATGAAACGGTACCAGCTGACGCGTCACCGGGAAAGTCACAGAAACAAATGTGCCCGATGTCTTCTTACTAGAGACAAATGCGGAACTTTGCTGGAACAAAATAACCAATAGCTCGAAAACGCGTTCACATACTAGCGCATTGGCGAATACATCATTGCGGATGGCTAACATTTGCCTAACTTCTGCAATAGTCGAACCTGATATACATTGGTTAATTGTTGCGTGAGAGTCTGTTGTCTCGAAGCCGTCCGAGTACGGCCCACACAAAAACATAGGAACCTTGGTAATTAATTTTGTTTCGCCTTGGTATGTTACTTCAACCTGTGGGTTATACAGGTCAATTTCATGTTAAAAGGCCGATGTGTGTGTCACATATGTCCACATGTATTAATTTCCAAATAAGAAATAAATGATTGATACTATGTGGAAGTTATGGCATAATAACAATGTATCAAGTGATCGAATATTAAAGTAGTCCATCCATTTGTTATGACATGATGGAGACACTCTTAAAAACAGTTTTACGCCATTCAGCGACATTATAAAAGGCAGAAAGGTCAAGGTCATGTTACTTTTCGCGTGAGGGAATAACATATTTCCACATACATGAAGTGTCAACATTTTTAAGTAATCCATCTAGTAATATTGAACTTACGGCATGATGGAGAAACTCTTACAATTTCGTCGACGGATGTACGTATGTGTTCGTACGTACCGACGAACGGACGTACATACGTATGGAAGAACGGAACCTCATTAGCATAGCAATATGCCCTCCCCTCTAGATATCGCATAATATTATGGGGCATAGAATAATTGCAACATTCTACCAAATAGCCTTTATGGAATGAAGTGGAAGAATGCGATCAAGTTGTTTGTCAGGAATGATGAACCATTAGACAGATGACACTCGTGGCTAGTCATACCTGAATTTACATCATGAAATACATGCTAATGTATTTTTTTGAGAAACACAAATATTTATATTCGCGATATGCAAAGTTATAAAATAAAAGTATACTATACATATTTATATACATTGCATATATTTGCACCGGTATGACCATTATTTGCCACCATATACACTATCCAGAAGTCATTGAATTGATGTTTTAGATGTATTGGATTTACGTGCGTTTGAATTAGGAATGTATCATTAAAAAGCATGCATTGGCACTTGAACATTATTCAGCTTTCTAATAACTAGTGTATGACGCGTATGGGTCACGAAATTCAATGAACTTTTTGTTTTAATTACGACTTCGCAACTCAACAATAAATATACTAATGATATGCAAAATACAATCTGTATATTATTACAGGGCCTGTTGTTCGATGTTTTTATGCACTGGGTCCTCTACTATGTAGTAGAGAGACGTAATACATTATAGAAGATCTCGGACAGACAGACGGTTAGGCTGGTACGGAGTCTCGAAGGGGACGTAGACATTTTTTTTTGGTTAATTCGTTCTGTTAATTTAACAATTCGTTACCACGAATTAGCAATTCGTTCCCTCAATTTAACAATTTGTCCCCACGAAATAACAATTCGTTCCCGTGGTAACGAATTGTTAAATTGACGGAGCCAATTGTCATTTCGTGGGAACGAATTGCTATATTGTGGGAACGAATTGTTAATTCAAGGGAACGGATTGTTCAATTGAGGAAACGAATTGTTATTTCGTGGGAACGAATTAATAAAATAAATCCACGTCCCCTGCGGGGCTCCGTAGGCAATGATGTACGTATATATGTGTACTGAAAAGGTTATTTGATGTATACAATAGTGTGCTCCTAAAGTGGTGCAATATCGCACGCTACGGAACTCGTGAATATATCAACAGAAACATCAAATAGCCTATACATTCATAATCCAGTAAGTTCCAATAACCTCATAAGGGAAGTACATGTAGATTCAATTAAACAAATGCCTATTCAAATAATATGCTAACACTATGTTTTATAAAGACCATGTGGTCAAACGTTTAATACAAGAAGTGACTATTATAATAATATGTTAAAAGCTATTTTGATAAAGACCATTTGGGCGAAAATCTAATAACAAAATTAGTATTAAAATAATAACATATACCTGTCCAGCTCGTCACATGCAATCAAATAACGTACACAACCGCCCGCGTTAATCTTGCCCAGATGTCAACGTTTCTGAACATATATTAACAAATCGCAATCAAATCGCAATCAAGCAGTTTGATTTACTGAGCCTGAGCTGTAACACAGCTCAGGCTCAGTCAAACAATCTGCCTGACTTCAATTACAGTATCCAAGAATTTTGAAATTAATAAATTGACACAAATTGTCAAGATTTGCGCAGCCGGTAGTGTATTTGCGCAGACAAATGGAATCAGCTATATATGTAGAGCCTAGCACGCCGTGCAGGTGCCACAGTGTGATAACTTTAAACCCGTAAACACGGGACAGTTAGGTGAGCAGTCCTGGATAAACGTCCTGTTTTGAAAACACCAAATGAAGGACGTACACACGAACGGGTGTTGATAAAACACGTCCGAGTCCTCTTCCATCGTGTCCCATGTATCGCATGCCGTTTCTGAAATAGACCGGTATTTATTTTCTTTAGGTTATATTTAAAGGTAAGATTTGGCTCGAGGGCCTTCCAAACCCGGTATTTATCTGGCAACGAGCTATATTGGCCGATTACGTGCTGACATGTTGCAATACATGTATCAGGTGTTGCCTTGGTGCAAATATCCGGGTTACAACTAATTGATAACTGACGTTTCATTGGTCGAACGGCGTGACATGACGTTACTGAATCACGTCAGTGGACTGACGTCACGGAAACAAATCCGCGTTCTTTTCCACGATGTGCTGGTTGGTTGGGAGAATGAGATGGGCAATTTAACGATGGGGATTCATCCTTCCTTAGGGGAAGGGGTCAAGTGACTTTGGTGTGGTATGAACCAGGCAGGTTATTCTAATTTCAAGGCTGAATATATGTTTATTTCGATGTAAATATTCCGTTCTGATTTGGGGATTTTTTCTCCTATGCAATAGGTTAAATTCAGGATCGAACCCGTTGGTCCGGCCTTAAATGACATTCGTTGTTAATATGCCGTTAAACAACAGTAAATCAAATCAAATCTCTTCAACGATAGCCATGCCCGTTATCGATTATTATGTAGCATATAAATTTACCTGATAAATATAATACATTACTAGCATTATTATTGTGTGGGATACGAACGAACTGTGACCGTACCTGAGACGAGCTGAACTTCTAACGGCTCTGACGTATTACCCACGACCATATTCTGCTGTGTCTTGACTGCACACCGTAAATGCGTGCCGTTGTAGGACTGTTGAAAATTGACTGAATACCAGAATGCCGTGCGATTTATGCTGCACAACGTTACGTCAGCATTGCCGCGAGTTCCTCCGAGCGATAGACTCTGCCAGGTTCCGGAAATGTTCGTTTCTAACTCCAGAGTGTTACCCTGCGGATATCCCAGATCAGCTTGACACCTCAGTTGTTCCTTTTCACTGCAGCCCGTACATCTGAATCCGGTTGCCAGACCTACGACCATCGTTAGTGGTAACGTCAGTACTGGTGTAGTCGGGTTTTCTGTCGAGATAAATACCATTTATTTCCTCAGGTGAGCATATTATACATACAAATATCGTGAAAGAATGTACAAGTGATCGGATTCTTACACTAAACAAACGAAAGAGCGCCATGGGCGTCACCAGAAAAGGGGGATGGGGTTCGAGTTTCAGTTGTGAATGAACCGACATCTGTAAGGGGTCGAGGGGTTGCCACTGGACCTCTTACATATTTCTGTTGCTTCACAGTGCCGGAGAAATTTTGATTTCTATAAGCCAAGTGCTACATTCCAGTATGTAAATAGCACATTGGAAAAGAGTTTTGGGTCTATTTAAGAAGCGTATTCTGAAAATTAATTTAGCATATTGCAATACGTTTGGCGCCGCTTGACTGTATTTTGGTAGTAGGGCATTTCAATACTATAATGTATTATCATACTATTATACTATTAATTAACTTCTCGGTTTCATGTTTGTCCAACATTTGATATTTTAACTAGTAAGTTTATGCAAGGTCTATGATCACTTGGTTACCACAACACCAACAAATACTGAAACTTCAATAAGCCCTCTGATTCAAAGCATGTATTCTTTTATAATTATTTTATTATGTAACGGATTTTTAGCACATCAAACGCGTCTTGTTAAGCTGCATTTTGAGATCTCGGTATTTTGGCCCAAACTTCTGTCGTTTTTGCGAAGAATCGATTTCCGTGTCTACTGACACGAAAATCGTTTCTTCGCAAAAACGACATACGTATGTGCCGAATCATGGGAACCACCAAATTCTTCAGCTCATGAAGACTAACGTTTGCTGCGCCATATTTCATCAAAATCCGTTGCCTATTAAGGAAAATATCAAATAATACTTACTTTGGAGTGGGCGCGCTTTCAACACTTTCAGCCATTGTTGTTGTTGTTGTTGTAAGCACGTAATCATGCATTTTGTTAACAAATACCTGTATAACTGATACAGCCAATTACATTACCAGGTTCTGTAGAACGGCAGTAGTTCACACTGCTCACATGTTTCCCATAATTATATGAAACATGATGTCAATAACGTCTCAATCACGTTTTTAATTCGACCAATTACAAATGGTTCTCGGGGACAACCTCCAAATCACGTGGCAGTCGCCTTCACAACGACCCACCTCCAAATTTATTGACATACATCTCGGTCCTGTAGTTTACTCTTGAATCGCTTTTTTGCTAAAACATCATGTGTGCAACGTAAGCAATTATTTTGTTCTCATTCAATAGTTTTGCATGTACATTATGACCTAACCGTATACCCCAAGTATACCTCGTTCTTACTCAATAGTTTTACTATGCATATAACCTAACCGTATACCCCATGTATACCTCGTCCTCACTCAATATATTTAATATACATACAACCTAACCGTATAACACATGTATATCCCGTCCTCGCTCAATAGTTTTACTATACATATAACCTAACCGTATAATCCATGTATACCCCGTCCTCACTCAATAGGTTTACTATACATTTCACCTAACCGTATACCCCTTGTATGCCCCGTCCTCACTCAATAGGTTTACTATACATTTCACATAACCGTATAACCCATATATACCCCGTCCTCACTCAATAGGTTTACTATACATTTCACCTAACCGTATACCCCATGTATACCTCGTCGTCATTCAATAGGTTTACTATACATTTCATCTAACCGTATAACCCATATATACCCTGTCCTCACTGTATAGTTTTGCTATGCATTTCACATAACCGTATAACCCATTTATACCCCGTCGTCACTCAATAGGTTTATTATACATTTCACCTAACCGTATAACCCATATATACCCCGTCCTCACTCAATAGGTTTACTATACATTTCACCTAACCGTATACCCCATGTATACCCCGTCGTCACTCAATAGGTTTATTATACATTTCACCTAACCGTATAACCCATATACCTCACTCTCACATCATAGGTTTACTATACATTTCATCTAACCGTATAACCCATATACCCTGTCCTCACTGTATAGTTTTAAGCTATGCATTTACATAACGTATAACGCCCCATATACCCCGTCGTCACTCAATAGGTTTAGTATTACATTTCACCTAACCGTATAAACCATATATACCCGTCCTCACTCAATAGGTTTAACTATACATTTCACCTAACCGTATACCCCAATGTATACCCCGTCGTCACTCAATAGGTTTATTATACATTTCACCTAACCGTATAACCCATATATACCCCGTCCTCACTCAATAGGTTTACTATACATTTCACCTAACCGTATACCCCATGTATACCCCGTCGTCACTCAATAGGTTTACTATACATTTCATCTAACCGTATAACCCATATATACCCCGTCCTCACTCAATAGGTTTACTATACATTTCACCTACCGATACCCCATGTATACCCCCGTTCACTCAATGGTTTACTATACATTTCACCTCCGTCCCACTCAATAGGTTTACTACATTACTAACCGTCCCCATCGCAAACGATCATCTAACCGTATAACCCATATATACCCTGTCCTCACTGTATAGTTTTGCTATGCATTTCACCTAACCGTATAACCCATGTATAGCCCGTCCTCACTCAATAGGTTTAATATACATTTCACCTAACCGTATACCCCATGTATACCCGGTCCTCACTCAATAGTTTTACTACACATTTCACTTAACCGTATAACCCATGTATAACCCCTTGTTACCCCCCCCCCGTCCCCCCCCCCCCAACCTCCCCCCCCCCCCCCCCCCCCCCCCCCCCCCCCCCCCCACTCAATAGTTTTACTATGTTTATTTCACCTAACCGTATAACCCATCTATGCCCCGTTCTGAATCAATTCACTACTGCCTTCTCTAATCTTTCCAATAGTTGGACAATTTCCTTTAAGTTATTACAAAATACTTTATAATGTGCTTGATATCAATCAACTTCATTGGCTGAGCTCAGTTGCGCAAGTTGGCATTGCCAATATAAGGTTCGACCATGCCCAGCCGTGGGTAAACGTTTGTCGTGGCACGAGCGAACTATTTGAACCCCAAGGCTGTGGGCGGCGGTTTCAACCTGTTCCCGATTGCCACGGCAAACGGTTGGACATGGTCGAACGTTATTGTTACATGTCCATCGGAAATATCATGCCGTTTGAGCATATATGCAGTAAATTTGGTACGACCGACTGGTATGGTGACGTAATGGCGCGTTCCAGTGACGTCATGGGACACATGCATTACGTAAGTGTTGGCTTGGCCTTGGAATGAGCATTGTCTACAGCCATAGTCAAACAGCACGCGCTGTACGTTTGAACACGGCTGTGAGCGGTGTCAAACAACGGCAGTCATGTAACACTATACATTTTACCTAACCGTATACCCCATCTATACCCCGTTCTCATTCAATTCACTACCACCTTCTCTAATCTTGCCAATAGTTGTCAATTTCCTTATTTCAAAATATTTGGATAATTTGCTTGATACCAATCAGCGAGACTGGCTGAGCTCAGGCAGAGACAATTAAATTGCTTGAGTGCGAGTTGGCATTGCCAATAAATGTTCAGAAACGTCGATGATCTTGGCAATATTAACAGAGGCGGTTGCGTAACGTTACTATGTAATCTAACCGGACACACAATGCATACCCAATTTTATCCCGTCAACATAGTGCGTATGTGTCGTGAATCACTGTGCCGTGATACATTTTGTATATCCTGTCAATACGACATAATCGCTGCGTATGAATATGTGCGGTTTTCATAATTATAGTCAATTCTCCGATTTTGAGGAGGCGTCTGGGGTTATTTCAATTTTCCATTTTAAAGCCATTTGTATGTGTTGGCTGGATAAATGGAATAGTAGGTTAGTGCCGTGAATTGTAAAACATATATAGCAGAGCCTCGCCCATTCAATTTACTAAGCCTTTCCAGATATGTTCCATTCACGGCACTAACCAACTATTCTCTATATCCGCTATTTTCAATTGTTAAGTTTTAAATGTTAGTGTTTTCTAACCCCAAGGAACACGTACTGAACACAACCAGCGGTGTCGACGCCTCGTTCCCTCCGCTTGTTTCCGCACATACAATAGTTCCTGTGTGGTCACATCCAACTTTGAGGCGGTACGTTAGCTTGTTCCCCGTCATTATCGCCAGAACGTCGGTACCAGCATAGGTCAAAAGTTTGAGCTGGAGTCCATTGGCGGAAAGTTTCTCGCACGTTATTAGCAAATAAGTCCCTATTTCTCGGCGGGGGTTTTTTGGGCTTAAAACCATAGCTGTAAATATAGTGGGAATATTATTATACATCTGTCCTTGGAGACAATTCTACGGCAGCTTAAAAGTTATATGCGCAATATTGTTTTCTATGTCGTTCCCACGACATAGCATCTCGTTGTTTCCACGACATAGCATCTCGTTCCCTCGAGATAGGATCTCGTTCCCACGATATAGGATCTCGTTACCACGAGTTAGCTATGTCGTTCCCACGAGATAGCATCTCGTAACCACGAGTTAGCTATGTCGTTCGCTCGACGTAGCATCTCGTTCCGTCGGGATAGGTAACCAATGAAAATGGAGCATAATTACCGCCATAGTAGTCCGACAACCGGGAGCTTAACCTTGTTTTGATTAACATAGTTGTTTTATTGGCGATTTTGCTTGTCCATGCCATCCACATCCATAATCCGGCTAATGACACTCTGTCATCCTTGAGCGTTTTGACAAAGTTGCATAAATTCAAAATGGCCGCCAAACCGTTATGTTATGCCATGTGAGGTATTGAAGTAATATAAGAGCGTAAAGTGCATTTACTTGACTTATCAGATAAGCGGTCAACAGTTTTAATATTCAATTCAATTCACTGTGACATTTCAGTACCTTAGTTATGTTCGTAGACAAGTTGTTGAACAGGGGAAGTCCAAGATGGCAGCAACATATACATATAGTAACATATAACAATAAGTGTATAGCTGCATATTAGCGCCATGTCGTAGTAAATTGGTATAAATGTATTGGATTTAGGCATACACTGAACGTTTTCAGTAATTAAATAATTGTGCCAATAGCAGAAGTCAAATATTAAAAAAAAAAAAAAAGTGACGTTGCCTTATACTGGGCAAATCGCATAATAATTACTAGAGCTATTGATTAATTTAAGCATATTAGTATACATATCTCAGGTTTATAGACACATTAAACGTTTTATGTAATTTTCTGAATGCAATATTATACAATTGTGTCAATAGAAGAAGCCTTAGATGACCGCTAGATATAAATTACCCTGCAATGACAATCATAATGTGTAATGATTCAAATATGAAATTTCACGTTGACCTACTTCAGAGAAAACACACATATGTATGTCAATATTGTGTTCTTTTGTAACCTTGTTATGTAATTAGACACGTGTTCCAATAGCAGAAGTCCAAGACGGCTGCCAAATATAAATTATAGCAATCGTTTAATAATTAAGCCATATAATTAAGTTCAATCCAGCTCCATAGGGAGCACACTGTTATGGCAATAGTTTACTTGTGAATAAAGTAACATGTTCTATAACTGATTTATACTTGTACGCTCACACATGTGTCACAACATGTAGCAGACTTCCAAGTTGTTATTCTAATATAGCTAGATTACCTTATAGTAACAATCAAATCGTTTATAATAGCTATTTTTCTTTTTCGCATTTTTGTTTTTGCAAATAATGCTTTTCTTAAGCAAATATATTAGTTATCATACCGATGAACCTGTCAGCCAATAGAGCCATGCAATTTCATACGTTATATATCAAAAGTGCGTTATTTTATAAAACAAATATAGAATCGGACACATGGTGTAATGTTATCTGATAACACAGGCATTGACAACTAAATGTTCTTTGGGAGTATTTTCATAATGCTCGTGTTCCACTTTTCTGGTGAACACCACATTCACCCACTCTAGTGGTGCAATGTATTCACTTAGCCAAGATGTTATTAATGTATGTACCCGATGTATGTACGTACAACTGCATATGAAGCGCTAACCTATGTTTAGCTGTTGCGTGGTTTAATGTGTAACATGTGGATTATCATGTCAATATTGCAACATTTCTACAAATGACTGTCAATGACGATCGCATTATAAAGACATGATTATAACAATAGAGAAAACAGTAGAAAAGTGAAACCAATAAACCCATGAAAAGATAATAAAATAAATACTTCCTAATAAACAAATGGCATGCGCACATCGGTGGTCGCAGAACCTTCAACGCGGCACAAACAAGCACTCCACGATCAGCGGTGTACGGTCCCAAAACGAAAGCAACAGTGCATGCACTGCATAAACAGTATAACAAATGCAGAGCAATCACAGCAACAACTATTCCCCAATGAACTACTAGTAAAGTAACAGGAAAATCAAATCCCAATGAGGTACAGTACATGGAGACATGACAAAAGGATGCCACCTTAGACAGGACAGTGCATAAAACAGAACACTTGGATGGTTGAACCTGAACTGTTTAGCAAACCTCCCGCTTACCTCGTCATCAGGCTTCAAAAGGACATAAACATACAAGGCCATCAAAAACGAATAATATATCATACGATAACGACACACTAATTACAACGAAATCCACAGTATACATGAAATGAAGGTAATATTGTAGATATGACTACAAGAAAAGAAGAAGATATGATGGCACAAAAACTCTAGCCGCAAGGGATGACAGCTACGTTGTTTAGCATTTTCGTGTTAGTATATTAAATGTGGTGATTACTACATTCTTTATATCTAGTGCATGGCACATTGGGTGCTGTCATGTTGTATATATTGGTGTGTACTATGTGTATTGTAGTCTGAAATTACTATAACAGTTATTGTTACCGTGATTTAGTAATGGCTCAACTGTAATGACTCGTATATATCATTCCAATGTGCATTAGTTGTGTCCACACTATGATATTTATTCTACATTAGCTCATTAGTTTTTCTTAGAATTATTGAATGTGTGATTAAATTTGATTTCTTTGTGCAGCAAAGACATATGTTAACATGTCATATGCATGCACTCCATATTTAGTTGTATGTAATAAAATCAAATGCACATGCATGTCAGACGTTGAATTCCGACTTGTCATTGAAAACAAGAATGTTATAGAAATATTACGTTATCTAACTTGTTAGAATGTAATAATATCAGTGGGAGTCATTAGTTGCTATGGGAATAACGCTAATGGACCGTGTAAATATATATATATATGTTCTCCATTTGTACTAGCCAGGTTAGCCTATTCGCGTGATTTCACAGTGAACTTGTTGAGCATTGAAACGTTTGGAACCAATGGTATGAAAGAACACCTGTTGTATTAATTCAAATTAGGAAGTCATTAAAGTTTACTGTAAAGTTCCACACTACATATTCTTGCCAACGCCCACTATATAAGTTATAATTACATAATTTGGTAGCCAAATTGGGTTTGGTGTCAGAATATTGTCAGCATGAATGCTGATGTGGAACGGCAAGACAAGAAGGCGTTACAAAATAAACTGAATAATCCAACGTATATAACCAAGTGTGCTATTTATAAGTATATGATTTGATTACTAGTAGAATATACTATAATATTATCCGGCGCCCATTTTAGACTTCTGTTATTGAACGTTGTCTAATGGTGTATATTAAGTTCAGAAAACAAATGATCATCTTGACTTAATACCAGTATGTGATATAATTACATTCTTAGATGTGACACCCGAGTGTAAATATGTAAGCTAATTGCTACAATAATATCAAAACAGTTGGACTAATGCTGTTGAAACAATGATCTAATTGCGTACCTAAGGTACTAAAATCATTGTGTATCTAAATACAATGTTTGTAAGCACATTTGTTCTGATATAGGGTCTGAGTGCAATTATATATGTTTTCTTATGTAGAGATACGATTGCACGTGTAATGTAATATATTTATAATTGGCGGCCATTTTTGGAGTTCTGCTATTTAGACTATTATTCAATTTCACTGCAAAGTTACAAAAATAAACATTCATTGTTTCAATAAACCCAAGATTATAAAAATCATACTCTTTGTTGTGATGAACTAGTGAAAGTACGTCAAATGGTCATATTTGGCGGCTATCTTGGATTTTCCCCATAGTGCAGTTAAACAATTGATTTTTAACGTTGCCAATTTGCATCACTATGTCAAATACACCCAGTTTACGCTCGTAAATTGATGAATTTCCTCATGTTATGGCAAATATATGTCACACTATATATATTTGCCAGCCATCTTGTATTTGTGCAAATTTCTTAAAACGCTCAAGGGTGACAGCTTGTCATCAGTTGAATTTCAAAACTAGAAGGTCCGGACATGCAAAGTAAGTAACACAAAAAAGATGTTATTCAAAACAAGGTAAAGCCCCAAATCGGCATTTGGCTGCCGGGCTACATTCAGCTATGGCTGAAAGAAAAAATGGTGGTAATTATGCTGCATTTTCATTGGCTACCTATGTCGTGGGAACGAGATGCTATGTCGTGGTAACGAGATGCTATCTCGTGGGAACGACAAAGCCAACTCGTGGTAACGAGATCCTATCTTGTGGGAACGAAATACTATGTCGTGGGAACGAGATGCTATCTCGTGGGAACAACATATCTAACTCGTTGTAACGAGATCCTATCTCGGGGGAACGAGATGCTATCTCGTGGGAACGAGATGCTATATCGTGGGAACGACATAGCTAAGTCGTGGTAACGAGATGCGATCTCGTGGGAACGAGATGCTATGTCGTGGTAGCGAGATGATATGTGGTGGGAACGAGATATAAAAAGAGTTGCGCATGTCCCTTTTAAGCTGCCGTACAATTCCAATGAAATAAGAAGATGTGTTTCCATGGAAAATAATAAAAATATGCTATATTTTGGTATGTTCATTCTTTTATGCAGCATGATAAATGTACGATACATTTGTATTGCTTTTTGATATTCGGTACTTCTGATTTCAATTGGGTTTTTGGCAATTTTAATTGGGTATTTAAGCAATTACGCAGGTTATCTGGAGCTCTGATTATAGTATGCTAGTCGGTGTACCATTAGCCAAACAAACACATATTAAGTAGATCATTGAATATTTTACCATTTTATGCCAACATAGTTACATGTATTAAACTAAATGATCTGTTGTGAGTAATTTCAGTAGCATGTGAGCAGGTTGTGTCGGCAGTTCGCTTCACGTATTGACCGGATATACAGTAGTAACATTTTATTCACATACTGTCACATACAGTGTATCTAATGTACATATGTACATGCATGTTTAATCTATAATAATACAATATACATATATATACATACATGTACATAATTATGTACAGTAGATATACTGTATGTGACAGTATGTGGATACAATGTTGCTAGTGTATATATCCGGTCCATACGCGAAGCGAACTGCTGACACAACCTGCTCACATGCAGTGTATATGTGAAAGTTCAAATTAGTGCATGTAGTCGTTTTCTACAGGATGATGTCTTCAGGCAGAATAGTTGAACTTATAAAAAATCACACCCCAATAATTATTCAAATACAATATCGGATGCATATCATAAATCGAGTCTTATATACATACATGATAAGGTTTAACAATACCTTAATACAAACATGGTAAATACATGTATGTTTATTACATATGTACTTTCGTTTTCAACTGAAACACAACGCAACGCAAGACGTCAATACCATGTACATACAAATCAAACAACCTATAAATGCAATATGGATCGCTGTATTTTTTACATTCAGAATGCGTGAATATTGTGCTTGAAACTAAGCAGCTTGATTGATTGTCTGAGCCTCAGTTATTCTACAGTTCAGGCTGAGACAATCAAGTTGCTTGATTGCGAGTTGGAAATGCTAATATACGTGCATACACGTTGATGATCGTGGCAAGATTAACTCAGACAGTTGTGTATACGTATGCTAATTGCAACGAAATAAGAAAAGCAAAACAAAACAAATTCATGCTAAGTATGCCTGCATACAGAGTAACCGAAGACCAGCCAACAAAACACTGGTGGTCCACTGCGACCAATCGGTCCAGCCACCGATTACTGAAATACGGAAGAGTCGTATTAGCGCTTTGAACCATACATTCCACATGTTAAAAAGCAGTTCAACCATGTATTAAATAGGGATAGAGTGGCGGATTCAGGAAAAGGGAGACGGATTTATTGTTTTGGTAATTGAGAAGTTGTCTGATTCTGTAAGAAAATAGCACGCACTGTCAAATTTTAGTTTAAACATAGTTAATTTTATATAAGTACGCTGGGATTGGGCTACAAGTTCTCACAACATTAGTGATAGCCCTTACCCAATTATTTTAATATTACAGCAATTTAACAGCAATGGCGATAATTATAGTATATGTACATGGGTACAGACCAATAATCATGCTGAATATATATATATTTGCACAATGTACGAAAAGAAAACTCGGATAGAAATAGAGAGCAAAGGTAGTGAGAGAGGAGATTGGGAGAAAGAATGAAATAGTTATGTGTCACAACGTACATATAATATATAACCTCATTGATCGACAGATGAGTACTGCAGTTGATTGTCAAATAAAGGTGAAATCATCAGATCAATGTCCAAATATTTATAAAGACCCTATACTGAAAATTATTCTGGATCCGCCACTGGGATATATATTTACCGGAAGTTGAGTACGAGAGCTATCAAGGGAAGCTATCGTGTCACAACAGTCAACGGGAGATAACCACCCTTATCGAACTGGGCTGTTTGGTATCGGTGAATGCACTAAAATGATTACTTCCCTGGAGAGTAGTTATTCCCAACATATTTTTGACAGATTTCCAACTTAGGTCGGTAACGGATGGTGGCACAGAGGGGACATGGAAATATTGTTTACTTACGCGTGCGCACGCGATAGCTATTGCTTGCGCACGATATAGCTTAGCCAATGAAACCCTATCTCGATAGCTATAATTAATGTAATATGAATCGCTGTATTTTTGCTCTTAGAAGCGTGAATATTATGCTTGAAACCAAACAGCATGACTACCTGAGCCTGAGCTGTGCTACAGCTCAGGGTCAGACAATCAAATTGCAATTGAAAGTACCAATATACGTACCTACACGTTGATGATCGTGGCAAGATTAACGCAGGTGGTTGTGTATACGTATACTAATTTCAACGAAATAAGAAAAACAAGCAAAACAAATGTATGCATAAGTATGCCTGCATACAGTGTAATCGAATACCTTTTAACAAAACACTGACAAAGGTTGTCAGTTGAAATGTACACATTACTAAATGATAGCGGTAGCTAAATCATCTTAATGCACATTATAAGTCCTCTTAAAAATGTACATAAGTATAGTGACAAGACGACGTACTAACTGACCACTACGAGATAAATTGGACGCGTTCACAAATCATGAACTATTGTCAAAAATATGATAATGCTCACTAATGACATCAATTTTCAATTTAATCTCTACAAATTCTTTTTCGCTCATCAAACCAACACAGAATGACACATTTTATACCGGACAGTAGGTCGATCAATATTGCGACAAGACGCCGTACTAACTGATCAAGGCGAGATAAAATGTCATAAAATCCATGTCACTAGAAGTTAGTATCACGGTTTTGACGATATTCGGTGTTACATGTAGTTATCGCGTCTAATCTCTCAATACTCATTTTATGTAGTTAAGACGACTTACAATCTGTATTATGGCCACATCGCTATCGCATTGCCACGGTAAACATGAACTATGAATAAATGGCCTACCAGGCAATCACTTTCAGCGAAACACGCTTCTGTCTTTGACTCGTCAAATAAGGGTGAAATCATCAGATGAATGTCCAGATATATAAAGAGCCAGTTCAGAAGATATTACCACATTCTAATGCACTATATAAATATCACGCAATCTGATAGGCTGATAGTCAGTAGTATATAGGGAGTCAAAATGATACCACCTACTGTGATATCATTTACAACCCTCTATAATACCCCCACCACTCCCCGAAAAATCAAAAATTGGTTAACGAGGAAATTGTCCACCACCATCCCCGAAAAATCAAAAATTGGTCGTGAAAAAAACATAATGTTTTCACAGCAAATTTATGAATTTTTGAGAAAATAATTTTGAAAAGAGGGAGTCCCAATTATATTGGTGTCATAAATACATCATGTTTTTTTTCACGTCCAATTGAACAGATAAATTGAATAGGTTATAATAAAATATTATAACAAAATGGATAATAAAATACGCAAAGAATTGGAATCTTGTAATGTCTTTGTTGAAGAATTTTACGATGTTTCTACAGCATTAAAACACTGTAAAATGACAACACTATGCGATATCGAATACATGAAATATCAGCGTAATTTATTACGCTCCGATAAAAACGTTGCATTTACAATATTATATCGGCAATTATGTCGCTGGTACAAGTATCAAATTTGCGTAATGAAGCGACTAAACAGGATCGGAGAAACACTACCGAAACATTATCAAACTAATTTTATAAAACAGTTTAAAATCAACGATTCGTTTACGGATATGCGTTTCTACGATATCACTTTTAACGAAGAAATTGGAAAATTATTATTAGAAATTGGAAATTGAACAGAAAAAAACAACTACTAATATTATTAGAGAAAATGGATAATACAATACAATTTGAATTGAAAATTTTTAATGACTGTGTTGAAGAAGTTTACGAAGAATACGGGGGTTATAGTCCTATATATAAATTCTATAAAATGAGAACACTAGGCGATATCGAATACATGAAATATCAGAGTAATTTATTACGCTCCGATAAAAACGTTGCATTTACAATATTATACCGACAATTATGTGAACTATACAAGAGGCAAATACAAACATTAAGACTGATAATGCGTATCGGATATAAAATTAAGGTGTATTATATAAAATTGTTAAAACCCAACGATTCGTTTACGAATATACATTTCTACGATATCGCTTATAAAGATATTTTGAACAAAAAATAGCAAAAGCCTCCACTCGTGCACAACACCCCCAGCTACTGGGCAGATTTCTAGCCGGCACCCAGCCACTGGGATGTTGGGACCTTTCTTAAGCCCACGCATCTGTTGGCTCACAGTTTAGTTTTACAGGTCGCCTTGAACCCCATTGCCAATTCCTCTGAGTAAGAGAAACAAGCGAAGTAAGGCGAGCCTATGTGTGAATTTGGTTTCCGAAATTGCAAAGCTCTTAGGCAGAAATATTTTAGGCCGGCACCTTTGAGCTACGCAATTACATCACCAAATACACACATATTTATAAATTGCTACCATTAAACAGACGAGACGGACGTCATACCGGATCAACAACATGGCACACACGAGATGAGACTAACTGTTGTAAGGTTAACAAACGTATATATAGTTATCAGTTTTTCATGCGTAAATTGATAGCCGAGGTAAACAGACAGTTATTTATAGCCGAATGTATCAATTACATGGGTTATGAACCATGTGTAAATTGATAGCCGAGGATTACAGTGTAATCCTCGACTGAATTTGTTATGCGATTACGGCGTAATTCACAGTGAATTACGGCATAATTCTCAGTGAAAAACACATGTTGTATAGGTATGTAAATTTGTTTACTGCACCAATATAATTAATTATTTTATAATGGTGCTGTAACATTTCCTCCGACTTTATTTCCAAGTTTTACCCTAAATTTATCCCAATCAGTACACTCAAATTTGGGCATGTTGGCGCGCGCCTTGATTCTTATATCATTTTTTAATTCTTCATACCCCCCCATTTCTTTCACCACGGATTCAAACTCTAAATTTGATATTTTCTTATCGGCCAACGCTTTGGACACCATAACGTCGATGCTATTTTTCTTAGACCTAGCGAGAACGGATATTCTATCATGTTTTCTTCTTTTGTTCTCGAGTTTTCCACCCGCCGCCCTAATTACCATGCAAAGTATTCCAGATAAAACGGTAATTCCACTCAAAACCCCTGCAAGTGGAACCGTTACAATTGTAGATAGCGTTGCAGCAGTCCCCGCACCACTCATTACAGATAAACTTGCCAGAACCGTACTAGATGCTTCAGCTATGTTCACCGCACGCTTATATTTGTTAGCGTGTCTTTTTCTATTTGCACATTCTCTAACTAAAATATCCTGCATAGCGACGATATTATTCAACCTAAAATCTGAACTTCTTTCGTTAATTGGATATAGTGTTGGTGGAGTGGTATTGAGAGTTGGATACAGTGTTGGTGGAGTGGTATTGAGAGTTGGATACAGTGTTGGTGGAGTGGTATTGAGAGTTGGAAGCGGTGATTCGTTCATGATTTTCAATATATTAGTATTTTACAAATTAAGTTCAATTAACAAAGAGACAATAGTGGAAGAACTCTCTGGGTCACAGATTTTCGTAACAAAGTTAATAACACTACTTTGGGAAAGTCTAATTCGATCATCACCGGCGAACGCAACAATCGTCGAACTATCTCCAGAGATTTTAGTGACTCCAACCCCCCGTTCTTTCCCATCTACTACAATATTTATCGCGACCGCGCCCACAGGTTTACCACTACCATTAACCGAGCAGACCGCCATTCGGACAACTTCACCTGCAGTTGTCATAGCGTATCCCCCACATTTATTACTCGCTTTGGCACCGAACGAATATTCATAGCGCCCCTCAACCAATGGGCCCCGCTTCTCAGCCCAAACTGTTATGACACGTTTTGGCGTTTTCATTGTTCGCACTATTCCGGCAAGCGCACTGTTTGAGTTATATGCCTCAGTACGAACTCAATTTACTTTATCATCAACCGCAACAAGTGATTCATCAACGGCGCGGATATATTCAACCACTCGGGCTCCTAATCCCGCAATCCCCGTCCGATCCTCTGAGCGCAACACCCTATAAGCCTCCGTAAGGGCCGCCTGGTGGTCTTCTCGGACTTTCTCAATAACCGTTCGGACCTCTTCCCGAAATTCTGTTATTTTTTCTCCTAGTTCAGTAAGTGCTGCTTCTCCGTTGGGAGAGTCCTCTGAGCGCAACACCCTATAAGCCTCCGTAAGGGGTTGCCTGGTGGTCTTCTCCGGCTTTCTCAATACCCGACCGGGTCTCTTTTCGAAATTTGGTTATTTTTTTATCTAGTTCGGCAACCGCCGCTTCTCTGACGAGAGAGTCCTCTGAGCGCAACACCTCATAAGCCTCCGTAAGGTCCGCCTGGTGGTCTTCTCGGGCTTTCTCAATACCCGACGTGGCCTCTTTTCGAAATTTGGTTATTTTTTTATCTAGTTCGGTAAGTGCCACATCTCTAATGAGAGAGTCCTCTAAGCGCAACGTATCATAACCCTCTGTAAGGGCCGCCTGGTGGTCTTCTCGGACTTTATCAATATCCGACCTGCTCTCTTTTCGAAATTTGGTTATTTTTTTACCTAGTTCGTTTAGTTCCGTTTCTCTGATGAGAGAGTCCTCTGAGCGCAACACCTTATAAGCCGCCTGATCTTTCTCAATATCCGTTCGGACTCCCTCAATTTGTGCAGTCGCCGTCAGCAATTCTACTCTAACATCTGATATACTCCTGTGAATCCCGTTTGTGACCTTCGATATAGTTTTATTGATCAGGGCCTTGGTTTTTCCAGTAGTTAAAAAGTCGCCCTCTGTCGGGATGAATCCACCTTCTGCCGGTTCCAAATTCTTTGAATTTGTCACCCAATCGGAAGAACTACATGGTCCGTATATACTCATTCTTAAAATTAATTATAATATTGGGCACCTATACTCAATTGGAAATTTCGAGAACTACCGAAATCGGGTAATCGTTTTTCAACTTTCTCGCTTGACCATCGAGAATAGAGACCGTAAATTTGTGGATATGTCCCGATTCCAAAACTTTCATCTCGGGGTGTGGGAAGTCTAAGGTCACAGTCTCGCCATAGAAACAGTCGCTGGCGGGCACAGTTTTCAGTAATGTGCTGGGGGATCCGTCTACCGTGTTGTACGATGTGTTCACCCGATCCAGGTGCACCCTGAGAGTTTTCGTGAAGGCGAAGTCCACCGGATTATCACCGACGTAATCACCCGGGGTAAACACTCCTTTGTTTGAGGAGTATGTCTCTCTAAAACCGAGTTGAATACCCAACCACGGGGATACCACTACCTTATTATCAGTGCTGATGGTCATTGTTGCTAGCCCGGTAGCATTCGATACTGTGAGGTTGATTATACCGTCAAGCTCTGAGTTGACAAAATCTTTGAGCTGTCTTATTCCCCACAGTCCGTGAGGCAGCTTTACACCTAATTGTTGTCCATCCTTCACATAGTAAAACCCTTCGCTCTTCCCCACATTCTGCCATCCAACCTTGAAGGTGATTGATCTAAGGCCTACCCGGCGTTTTCCGCAGCAGTTGTCGATTGATTTTTGAAGTTCACAACTCTCTTTTTGAACATTAGTGATAGTAGCAAACATAATAATATCTTTCAATGGATACCAAAGCATTTAGCTTTAACTCTAATGCAAAGTACGCGGTCGGAGGTAAATACACGCAAAAAGACGTTGTTAACCGCCTTGTACACCCAACCGTAACGGTTAGACCGGACAGCGGCTTTGCCACCAACTTCCCCGCCATCTTTGAACAATATAGGCTGCCCAAGATTACTACGATGGAGGCGGTAAACGGGTGGAAAGCAACACCGATGCAGTTTTGGCAGAACCAAATAAATTTCGCTGTATGGTGCGCAACAGCCGAGTGTGGAGTTTCACATAAAGACCATCTGACATCCAAGAATGTCATGCTCCGAAGTGTCTACAACTTTCACGCGTATTATACTATTAGGAGGATTCTCAAAGAACTAGGTATTTCTCTACCTCAAGACGACGCCTGTGATCCCATTTCCAACGCATACGACCGTATGGCGTTTGAAAGACTGTGTAACGAATTTAACGTTTCAAAAGACGCGGACTGGAGACAGAATGCATTTCCTACCAGCACCGGCCTCGTGGACGTTCTCACAGTTCCAGGGCAGTCCGGGAATTGGACGCAGACTGATTTTAGACACGATCACTCCGGTGACCACATCGTCAGTCGGAACGCCGGGAATTTTGACCACGCGACTACGACTTTCGGGCCGGAAGTGTCTGGAGGTCGGCACTGTGGCGTGTTTTCTTGTAAAATGTTACCTCAGAAACGGGCTCACGTCGATTACATACAGCAGGCTGCTGAGGTTCAGGACGCGTGGGGTACATTTATGTTAGATACCGGTCTAGGGTTCACGCAGGCCGGGGTTACTCGCGTCAACGACTCCATTCGCACGTACGTCTGGGCCATCCTCGGCGCACAGAAGCAAACTCGCAGTTCTATACTGGGCACGGGAACAGCGTTTGATGCACAAAAACAATTCTTGGCACTTGTAGAGGACGCCATCTCAGCTAGGGTGGATCTGGAGAAGGCGATCCAGAATTATCAAGACGTTTTGCAGAATGCCAGCACCCCAGTAGACTATGTATTTGGAATAGGTCTTTATATGGCGCCGAGCAATATGATACTACGAGACGACCCGGTTGACGGTTACAATAATCAGATCGTAATCGCCACCGCCAATCAAAAAATCGGCCACAACGGTAACTTGAACACGGATATCATCGGGTTCAACAGTGTTGATGTTGTAAATTCAAATAAATTTGAAAAAGATTTCATAAAAACCCCAATTCATGAATTGGCCACCCCATCAAGTTCATTTGAACCCGTTGTTTCACCCACACCCCCAATTCACGAATTGAGTTCCCCCAATTTAATCGTCAACAGACCAATCGCGATTGGAGAAACACCAATCAATCGCAGATTGGGTGAAATTGGAAGCACAACACACGAGGAGGAGAAATTAGGGCTCTTCGTCGCCCTCGTGGCGATAGGACTACTCGCGCTTTGGTTTTAGGAACTCTCTGGCAGAGAATAGTAGGAGACCGGCGATTGCCACGATTAAAGTCCAAGTATTATTGGCGAGCCATCCGACCGTTTTTGATAATATAGATAACAAGTAAGAAACGATACTTTCGATCAGTCCAGGTAGTGCGGCAGCCGCCTTTCCAGCTAATTTATCTAGAAGATTGGCGAGGGCTTTTAGTTGTTTTTTTACCCACTCCTTGGCTCCACCGGATGGCGCCGGTCCTGGTGGTGGCGCCGCACCACCAGTGAAAGCTAGAACTATGGTTAATATAGTCATGCCGACAGCTGCGAGGATGCTTGCTATCGTGACGCCCTGCTTTCTGAACAGAGTACGAAGACGCTCACCGAGTGTCGTGTCCTCGTGCAGAACCCTCGAGATTGTTTCGCGGATCCGACTTATTTGTGTGCGGAGAGCCTCACGGTTAGCCGAGGCGGCCTCCAAGCGAGCTTCTCTTTCGTCCCGCAAAGACCGCAGTCGTTCGGCGATCCGCTCGGTAGATTCTCTATCGTCACCGGCTTCCTCCAGTTTTCTTTCTTCTAGCGCGATATGTTCATCCAGCGCCGTGAGTTTGGAGAGGTTAAGGACCAGTTCGCCCCGGACAGTTTGTAGAGCCTTGTCGAGTCCACCGAGTTCGCGAAGAGGTAACGGTGGGTCATCGTTGAGTATTTCGTTTTCGCTGAACGTGGTCTCCATCGTGTTAATAACGTCGGTGGCTATTTGAGGGACCTCGCTGAGCTCGACAGTTTCTATCGCGGTGGCCGTCTTCGCCATCGTTTCGTCGGTAGACTGTACGGCCTCTACAGCGCGGGCCGGCACAATTGTTTTACCACGCGTCCAATTTGGAAATCCTAGTTCGTTCTTTATGATTTCGCCACCACCCCGGTTTCCGGCAATGGTTTTTAGCGATAGGGGTTTACCGGTATTCGTGTTGATGATCGGGATATTTGATGATTTTAGTCGCAACCTACCACGCATATCCAATTCGAACTTGGAGTAGTCGCGACCGACAGACGGGACCAGACCGATTTCTGACAAAGTGTTGTAGTAGTCGTTTACAGCTCCCTCAAGTAATTCCTGACTTTGACCAACGCTGCTGGTAACGCCACCTATTTCCCCCAATTGCGATTGGATTGGAACTGGAGTCCCTATGAAGGGCGTTTCGTTATCATCATCATAATCATCGACGTAATCGTCTCTGCCGATTTCATCCATGTTAATATCGTAATCATCCATTTTAATTTTTCAAAATTATTAATTATGTATTAAAGAAAAAAACATACGGGTTTAATAGTTTCACTTAATTATGTCTTCGAGTCAATACGGTCGCAAACTCAATCCATACCGCAGACTGCGTGAGCCCCTCGGGGCAAAAGGCGTGAGACAGAGTGTCGTTATTACGAACAACCCATCGACGATAGACCAGAACCAGCAGCTCTTAGTCCGCATCCCCAACCTCGGAACTCACGACGTCATTGTGCCGGGTACTGTTCGCCTCGCTTTCACTATTTCGCTAACATCGACGGACGCGAACCGAACCGTCGTTCAGAACCTGGGTCGCGCCATAGTCAAGAAGACCATGATAAAGATTTCTGGTAATGAGGTGATGTCGATCGACGACAGCGACGTCTACCATTGCTATCAGGACCTGTGGAAGACGGCGCAAGAACGTGAAAACGCTGTCTATCAGGGTATTGACACCAGCAAAAATAAGAACGTAACCAAACTTAGAATCGGGGCTGATAACAAGGTAGATAACGACGCGAGCGATAACGCGATCGTGGCCGCTTACGGCAACCGCTTCTACATCCCGCTCGACTTTGAGTTGCTGGAGAGTCACATGCCCTACTATCAGAGTGCTTTGGCTGACCGCCTCGAATACGAACTAACGTTCAACGACTACGGCCGAGTTCTCATAACCACCGACATGTTATCGACGTATACGATCGACAATGTTTCGCTGGAGTACGACATGGTCACGATGCCCGAACTCGCGCGATTGATCAGAACCCAGTACGCCGGGCGCGTTGCCATACTTTACGACCGAGTTCTTCGCCATCGCAAGATGACGAAAGACAAAAGCGACACATTGTGGAATATTAACGTCAACGTACCCGCCCGCTCGATGAAAGGTATACTGATGCTGTTTGAGGATGCTCGGTTCGCGTTCGGTGCTAGAAAAACCGACAAATTATATAACCCCAAAATCACGAAGGTAGAGGTGACGATCGAGGGAGTACCCAATCAACTCTACAGCGCGGCCTTCGCGCGCACCAGCAGTGGGATGAAGTAAGAAAGCAGTTTGCTGCCGGCTCTAAGCGCTCTCCGGAGGATGCGGCGGTTGCCAAAGACCTGCAGCTATCGGCCCCGTCTCCCTCTCGGAGTTCCTGACTACCAAATACGCCTTATGGCTAGACATGCGAGCCAGCGACGACGACCAAATGCACAGTAGCAGACGTCAAGTTGAGAACGCTAGCGAGGGTGTGACGATCCAGATAACCAAAGAGGCTGATGGAAATGGCGCATTGAACGTGTACTTATATATAATTACAGACGCACAACTGAACATCGAAGATGGCCGATACGTATCAGCGATCTACTGATTTTAATAATTCTAAATAATTAATTAGCAATCAATACCAATTCACGATTGGAGATGCCCACTCTGCCATAATATGTGGGCAGACAGGATGTGGAAAACTGGTTTTCATCCTCGACTTACTCGAGGGATCCTACCGCGATGCCTTTCGTCACATTGTGATCCTGTGTCCCACTGTGCGGCACAACGAGACTTATCAGCGGCGCCCGTGGATATGGACCGACCCTGAGGTATACGTTATTGGCCCCGGTGATAGGCTTCACGATTGGTTGCGGGGTTTATACCAACGATTCCAGGGTGAGCCCACCCTATACGTGATTGACGATTGCTCGGCCAAGGCGGCGATGACCAAGGACATGCTCTCCGAGCTCTCATTTTCTGGCCGCCATGCGAGGCAAAGCATATGGATCTCCACTCAAAAATACAACGCCGTCCTCAAGGATCTGCGCGAGCAAACGAAATGGGTCGCCCTCTTTCACTGCAAGGACCGAGACTCATTCGATGACTGTCTTCGAGAGAATGACGTTATCCCAACGCGCGAGGAGCGCCTGGAAGTTCGACAGATGCTTTCGGAAACTAAGCACGCCAAGCTTTTGCTAAAGACTGATCAACCAACTGCTTACGAAGTTATCAATTAATTATAATTTATTTTTAAAAAATTAAGAAATTACTTAACGATTAATTTTAAGAAAATTAGTAACTGCCGAGTAAATGCTTAACAATTAATAATAATTTTTTTTTAAAAATTAAGAAAATTAGCAATTGCTGAACAATGCTGAACAAATGCTGAACAATGCTGAACACATGCTTAACAAATGTTGAACAAATGCTGAACAATGGTTAACAATGTTAACAATTTGGTGCTCCGCTGCGAGCTTTGTTGCGAGCATAATGGTGATCATAAGTATCGGGTGGTGCGCTTTTATTATTTTTGTAATAAATACATATGTTAAAGTGATGAGACTTGTTAGAATAGTTAAATTAATTTTAAGAAAAATTAACTGCGACGAACTTCTCGATCAGCTAATAGAAGAAACCTCAACTCCGACTGCCAACATCCTGAAAGATAATGATCCGACAGAGCAATCGGAATCAACTCCAACGGCGGTTGGTATTGGGTTGACTCCGAATGAAAATACGTCGCGACGCGAGCGGCTAGCTGCGCTGGTTGCTGGGGGACAATCGGAGCATTATCTCAGTAGGCGTCTCTCAGTTTGTCAGGTGGATAAGATGTCAGATGCGGAGATTGATAAAATGTATGCGCGATACGAATCCAAATTGGGAGCAGAGATGACAAAAACTCTTAGATCGGACGCTATTCATTTGTACGCTACCGCCGTTAGTATACTTCTCCCTATACCAAACACCGAGGGATTGATTCACGATCTAGAGACTGACCCTTTTATAGGTCACACTCTTAGAACAGCCTGCTGCTCAATTTATCACAAGTTTGGAATGTATTTAGCTCCGCTGACAACCGCGTTGACCACGGGTAAACACTGTCAATTTGGACATATATGCCCACGAAGTATAATCTCAGAAAATGATGACACAAGACACACCCGCGAGAGTGACGGAGTTGAACCCGATTACTCCAACACAATCGAACCGGAGTGTTACTCCGCCACTGGATGACATACCGCATATAAAAAATCCCAAAAGACAGGCAGCTGGGCGGGCGGCGGCTGCCACCCGAAAAGTTAAACAAGATAAAATACTCGCCGAGCTTCGAGAGGCTAAACTCCAATCGAGATTGGGGCTGCAATCGGGGACGGAGACAGCAAAACATCTGAAGACAGAGTTGAGTATAACAACACCCCCAATTCACGAATTGGAAGCACACTCAACACCCAATACCAACCGCCGTTGGAGTTGGGCGAATCCGATTGAACCCAAATTCGCGAATTGGAGTTGGGTTGTTGTTAGCGCAAAGGAAGCGTGGTCGAAAAAACGAACCGCCCATCTGGACTGGGTCAACGAAGAGCTGCGCCGTGAGAATCACGCCGTGCAAACTTTCCAGAACGTTGAATAAGCCAACCGCGAGTACGCGCTTTCAGATTTATATGTACCGTCAGAGGCCCAAAAAGACCGCCAGATCGCGTTCATCGTCGTGGGAAGGGAATGGGTGTGATGGGTCTCGTCGGCTACTATATCCAATTTAGATTTTAAATTAATTAATAATTTTTTTTTTTTTTATAAATATATATATATAGAACGATGTTAGTTGACGAACTTTATTACGCTATGATCGATGTAGGCTACACTGCCCAAAACATCGTCTAGCTTGTGCAAAGAGTATGATTCGTCTTGCCCGAGATTCTCTCGAGACGTGGCGCGAGGATGAAAAAGCGGCCACCCTTTTAGCAAAGCTGATGTTAGAATCCTCCTCAACTCCTCCAACAGTGTTGAGGGATGAATTAGATTCCTCCGAGTTCCTTCAGAACTTAACCAATCGCGATTGTACTTCCAACAAAGGTTTATTATTGACGACGCAGTTACCGGACGAACTTGCGAGGGCATGTTGGAGATTGTCCGATATATTAGAATACTTCGCATACGATGAACACGCGCAAACTTGATACGAAACTAACGCGCAAGCTGTCGAATACATACTATAGCCTACGTGGCTACTGGAAGGGCCTCGCGGCCATCAAGAACCTCGCGGCGGCGACCAAGGTTTCAGAAAACGCTGTCAAGGAATGGCTCAAGAAGCAGGCCATCTGGCAGATCTATTAACCCGCGCCTCACAATATTCCGCGCCCGAAATTCGACGTGCCGGTGCCGAACCAAGTTCACCAAGCGGATCTCCTGTTTCTCCTTCACGATCGCGTCGGTCGCAAAACGTACAAGTACGCACTGACAATCGTTGACGTAGCGAGTCGTTATAAGGGGGCTGAGCCGTTGGCCACTAAAGAGTCTAAGGAGGTGGCCCAGAGGAGTCCTCTCAAATGGCCGAATCTTCTCCAGGTCGATCCCGGCCGCGAGTTCATGGGCGCGGTCTCTCATCTATTGTCTAAGCACAAAGTTTCTATCAGACGCGGCCACGTCAACATCCACCGGGACCAGGGGATCGTGGAGCGGTTCAATCGAACCCTGGCAGAGAGGCTGTTCGGACACCAATATGCTAAAGAACTTGTAGACCCTCATTCGCGATCGACCGAGTGGGTGGCCAGACTTCCCACCGTGGTATCCGCACTGAACGGAGAGGTGACCAGATTGATAGGTAAGAATACGTAGATGCCATCAAGTCTAAAAATGTGACGAGCAAGCCCTCTGCCGTCTTGCGCGTGCGACCCGTTGGTTTAGAGGAGCAGCAATCGCCGATTGCGCTTCCATCGGATGTTGACGTCCGGTACCTCTATCAACCGGGAGAGCTTGACGGTGGCAGCCGCCGCTCGACTGATCCCGTGTGGTCTCTGAATGTATATCATCTGGATCGCTCTATTACCAAACCCGATGAGCCCGTTCTCTATTATTTGGCTGATGGTCCATCTCGCGGTTTTGTTCGCGAAGAACTTCTTATGGTACCTTCTGACACACAGTTATCCCCGATTGCTTAAATCAAGAGAGGTTCTGTATGTATTCCGTCTGGTAACACGCGTCTTTTATCGTAGTACGCCGATAGTCCTAATTTTCGTTGACAGTACGTTTTCATAACGCCGTCTTTCATTTTAAATCCTCTATTTTGCGCTACATCTATAATGTGTTTTCCATCTTCTGTAGTTTCGCTTAGTACTCGTTTATATCTATCCCAATTTAAATCGTTAGTTCTCTTGGACATTCCTTTCGCAGAGTTTTTATTAATTTTATTTTGTTCCAAATTATCTTTAGAATTAAATTTTTCTACGAAATAACACTTACTAGATAACGCTATCGCCCTATCTCCGCTGAATTCCATTTTGAAAAGTCCTGGCTCTCTTTCGCTCCATTTATCCCAAGCCAACCATTTCTTTTTTTTCTTTTTCAAACTCGTCTAGTAAGTTAGGTCTAATCAATTCCTCTATCGTTTTTCCACTAACTCCAATATACATACTATCCGTGTCCATCTGTATTAATTCAAAGTCTTCTCTTTTTACGAATTTGTCTAGAAATTCGTAGTAAAATTCCAACATTCTCAATTTAGCTAGTTGATAAACCGATATTCCACAGTGGAAGGGGTTCTTTATTGCACACCGGGGTTTTCGGGAAGATATTTCGTACGCATCTCCTATCTCTTCCAAATCATTAAAGAATGCAGATCTTAACGCTTTGTCAACACAGGTTTCGTCTTGTGTATATGTCGTATTTAAATGTCTCTCTTTTGCCTCTATAATTTTTCCACAACACGAATTGCCTAATAATTTCATTATATCCGCTACTGGTTTCTTATTTGGTTCTACATCGCCTGTTCGTCTTGCGGCTGTAACTTCTTTTGCGAACCATTCGAAGGGTTTACCACTAATATAATCTATAACACGATGAACTCCCGTTATTTCTAGGCCGTGTTTTAAATACCATTTCAATAGTGGCGCGTACATCAGAACTTTGGTGGCCGACATAGATCCCACCAATTTTCTTCCATTTCCTCTAGTTCTTCCAGTATCTTCCAAATATTTTATCATGTGTTCTGGAACCTCATCAACATCTACTTCTATGTTTATAAAAAGTGTAGACATTTCAGAAAACTTATCATTTAAGTTGTGTGGAACTTCTATATCCACCTCCGCAAACCCAAACCAGTCTCCAGATAAAACTCTTTTACAAAACTTTTTAATAAATTTAGGATTATGTAGGGTATTTATATGGTGTATAGTTTCTTTCCCACACGGCATATCTTTATTTAACGTAGATAAATATAACGCATTTGCATCATACCCCAAAATTGCCTTGCAAGGTTTGTTAATTCCTGTGGAATTAGATCTAATATTTGAAACACCGGCTTCTGCATAGCGTGTAAATACGATTGATGGACCCCCCGACTAGAGCGTCTTTCATCATTTCGTATGTTTCTTCTTTTGGTGCATATAGAGCATCCTCCGGTATAATCGTATTTGAAGATTTTTGTTCTTTAATGGTTCCTCTCAATAAATATTGTATAGCTACTCCAGGTAGTGTCACCGCATCTTTGAAAATATCCACACCTCTGTGTTTATAAAATTAAAAATTCACACATTTTTTCCACCGCTTCTAGGAACGGTGCTACATCTAAATCGTTATATATTTCAACCAATCTCTGAAAGTTTTCATATTATTTTCTTCGAAAATTCTACGACATTTACTTAATTCTGTTTCATCTAGTAACATTTTCCCCGATAGTTTGGAATACCAATTAACTCTATATCAGGCAGTCCTGGGTTATCAAGTTTGTCTGGTGAATCGAACCACTCGTAAGGAAAGAAAGATTTCTGTCCTTTGCAGTCGCAGGCTTTTATCCAACTATCGTAACTTACACCCGGTCCTAGGTAAAGTATTACATCAAGAAATCTAAACTCCGGAGTAAATAGAAATATTGTTGCGTTTGCCCGTTTTCCGACCATTACTTTCTTTGTTGTTGATGCCAATTCGCCTACTAAATATTTCTTTATTAAGTTTATATCGTACTTACTGCTGTTAAAACCTATAACCGGTACTTGCTCTATCCACTGTTCGATCTTGGCGATTTGGTTTTTATGTAAATGTTCTGTATTAAACCATATCTCAACCATACTTCTTCTCTTATAGCTTTTCCCCTGACTTTCAAATCTTCTACGAATTTGTCTATAAGTTTGGCAGGATCTTTATCACAAATATGAGTTACTGTTCTTGAGAAATTATCTCCTATACTAACACTTACCGGAACGTGCTCAGCTTCGTACTCTAAACTATTACCTAGCGTTTTAAATTCTGGGTTGAGATACGCCTCAAAATCATATACTATCTGATATGGATAAAGAGTAGTGTCGCAACCGATCTTTATATATTTACACGTTCTTTGGAATTCGCATTCCCACATAACTACTAGGTTGAATTCTTTGCTTCTTCTAATACATGTATCTCTTCTCATAGTGGATAAGCGTTCTTTTTATCTATGCTTTGCATGAATCTCGCACCCGTGCCAGTAACAGCCGTGATATTTATATACGGTATTGTTTTCTTGGCAGTATCCATCTACTGGAGCTCCTAAAATCCATCTTTCACCCCCGTGTCCGCACTGTTCGTGGTGAATGTGAATTCCCTCCCGCTTTTCCACAGAATACATCCAATCGATCGCCCCATAACTGTTAGAACTTTTTGGGTAAAACGCTTTCTCGAATGACGAACGCGGGCGTTCTAAATAATTACCATTACATACTATTTTTGTCTCACCTTTCATACATGTTGGACCGTGTCTCTTCATATTACTCGCTTTCGTGAATTTCTGTTTGCAATTATCGCAGGCGTAAATTTTAGATAGGTTTTTAAGGTTTTTTATCAGAAATGCGTGATTATTAAACAGTCCTATTGTCATTGGTTTATTACCTATTGCCTTATAGTGTGCTGGTACCTTTTTCAACCACCATACGTCACATTCGGTCGGTTGATATACTTCTATACCGATTTTAAAAAACTCTTCAACCTTTTTCAGGTCTGAAAAAGGAATTGGTGAAACCACATTACTACCGAAATATTGCTTACTAAGTTCTTTCGCTTTTTCTGTACATCTGTCAGGTCTGATCTTTTTTATCAAGGTGCATAGCTAAACACCTGAACAGACAAAGGTCTTCATTATACTTATCTAAAGAATACATACCTTTTCTATTCCTCAACCATTCTGGAAGTTCTCCTCACGCCGCTTCTTTGGATTGTAGTCCCAAATCTATTCCCCTACTGCCCTGTATTAACTTTACAAAAACCTCTACCCATCTTACAAACTTCCACTTTGTATTCGGTCTGTCTATTTTATCGGACATTATTCGTGTTTGCTCCTTATCTGACAGCCATTTTTTAACGGTTTTCATTGATGATAGTGGTTCGCTACCACCGTGATTTTTGTGAAATATTAGAGTTATAGGTTTTCCATTTTTAGTTTCCTCCATATGTTCTAGCTTGTAAGAATATGAATATCTCAAATAAAAATTTGTTGTTAGATACGGAGCGAGTTTATCGGACATGCGTTCAGACTCGTTGATGTCAATGTTTTTACGAAAGGATAATGTAACTACCCGTCTTCCATTTTCTGCCTTTTCCAATGTTTCATCATGAGCCCCCAATATTTCTTCACCTTTTTCCACTATCGCGCGAACTATAGATCTTTTCTTATTATTTGCTATTGGGTGTCTAATTTGGGACGTACTTGAAGATAATTATTTAGAATTAATTACACTAGCCCTTAACCCCGCAATACTTTCTTTTTGAATTCTGTTACCAATTTCCTCCGCTTTGGATATATCTTTAAAGGCTCCTCGTTTGTGGGCGCGGGTAAACCGCTTCATAAACGCCTCATTCTTTGTGGTGTTTATCAGATTTGTCAACCCCCTGACTCTCAACCGTTTACTGTAAGTAATCCCTAGAGATTCGGCTTCTCTTCTCAAACTTTCGATTTCTGGCGTTATCATATTTTCTGTAATATACTTTTGTATAAATTTATCTGTTCAATTGGTCGTGAAAACATTATGTTTTTTTCACTTCCAATTGAATATAAACATATACATATACATATATAATGGAGTGTGAGACTTGTTGTAAGACGTTTGCGCGTAAAGACTATCTACGAAGGCATCTAGTGAGACGTAGAAAAATTCCTTGTGTCCCCCCGCAATTTCAATGCCCCAGATGCCCTTGTAAATTCGTTAGTGCCCAAACTCTTTGTAGACATAAGCAACTACGTTGTCAGGTGGCTACAGGTGAACGTGGTAGACTAGAGCTGGTAGAATTAGTTGCTGATTTGCGAAATAAATTTGCTATATTGGAGGAGAAAAATGGGGTGTTGGAATATAAACTATCACTCGTGGGCACATTGAAATTGCATTAATTATTTTCTCAAAAAATCATAAATTTGCTGTGAAAACATTTTGTTTTTTTCTACGACCAATTTTTGATTTTTGGGGGTGGTGGTGGGGGACAATTTCCTCGTTAACCATTTTAATTTTTGATTTTTCGGGGGGTGGTGGGGGTATTATAGAGGGTTGTAAATGATATCACAGTAGGTGGTATCATTTTGACTCCCTATATACTAGTTGGTCATATAATACAGGTATATCATTGTTGATGAACGGTCGCAAATTATTTAAATAAGTATTCATACGCCCGTAGTAAAGGAGATCATTATTATTATTATTCTCTGTATTTCATTTTCTGATATACGCCGCATATTTGAAAATTACAATTCAGTTAATCCTATAATGTACCTTATCACATGAGCATTATGTACTGAAAATTGGTCGTTGGAATTTCAACTGGGTCCCCGTTCGGCGATATTCTGGATCCGCCACTGGGATATACTTACCGGAAGTTGAGTAGAAGAGATAAGTGTCAAGGGCATGCTATCGTGTCACAACAGTCAACGGGAGATAACAAACATTATCGAACTGGGCTGCTTGGTATCAGTGCATATTTTTGACATATTTCCAACTTAGGTCGGAAAAGACCTGGTAATTTAACATAAAACATGTAAATATGTTTCCGTGTCTTCAATGTACATGCCCACTCAGTAGGCACACAATGTTCTTTATATCAGAGACATCATTCGAAACATTTTCTTGTAAAACTAGATTGGTCAGTAAGCGAGGCTTACGGAATACCCCCCGCGTGGGCCCAGGTACCCCTAAATATGTAACAAAAATCCAAGTGTGTGGGATTGTGACCTTGACTCTGTGCACGAACGTGAATTTGTCACACGTTGGTAAAGGTCCATTGGAGCAATGCGTGTGTGAAATGTGAAGCAGATCCGAGCGAGGAAATATAAGTTATAACCAATTTCTCTCATGTTAAGTTGTGTAAACAGACTAAGTATGTGATCTTGACCTCGAGATCAGCAGCTATTTGTCACAGCATGATAGTAGAGCCTTACAAGAATGCATGCACGAAATATTAAATATTTTCGATGAAAAAAAGTTATAACATATTTCTCTGATGTTCAGTTTTTTAAAGAGACTAAGTATGTCACCTTGACATTGGGATCAGCGGGGGTTGGACGGTCGTAGGTTTGTCACAGCACGATAGTACAACCTTAGAGGAATGCTCAAGTGAAATATTAAGAATGTTCAATGAAGGAAATAGCAGTTATAACTTATTCATCTGATGTTAAGTTTTGTAAAGATACTAAGTATTTGACCTTGACATTGGGATCAGCGGTAGTTAGACGGTCGTGGATTTGGCACCGCATGGTAGTAGAGCCTTACAGGAATGCATGTGTTAAATATCAAGCATTTTAGATGAAATAAATGAAATAGAAGTTATAACATATTTCTTTGATTTTAAGTTTTGTAAAGAGACTAAGTAGTTGACCTTGACCTTGGAATCAGCAGGGGTTGGACGGTCGTGGATTTGACAAAACATGGTATTAGAACCTTACAGGAATGCATGTGTGAAATATTTTCCATGAAGGAAATATAAGTTACAACATATTTCTCTGATGTTAAGTTTTGTAATGTATGGCTGTGAATATATATATAGTTGCGTACACTAGATATAGTGGCTGTTCATTAATGTGTTACATCGCATTATCCGACATATGAATTCCATCAGTCCCCTTCTTTCAACTATTGAAAATATAGTTGTGCACATTGCAATTATTCATGACTCATCATTGTACTTTACGATGTTGTTTAGTATTGCCATGCAATCATAATAATGAGTTCATGTGCACTACTGTGACTATTATAGAGACTATGACACAACCCCGTTGGTGTTTTATAGGTCCAACCAGTCAGCCAGTTAGTCAGGCAACTAACGACGGCACGTCTATCGGGTGTTATTGCGTAGAACCAGTACGCAGCACCGATACTATTCTGGGGTTCACTACACGCCACCGTGTACCAGCGGGGAGTCTGCTCCGTGTGGACCAGGGCGTAGCGAGCGGGGTATTATTCCGGTGACGTCATTCTGTCCAAGGACGAGATGAATCTCAAAGGACGTTTAACCATGTTATGTAGTAGTATATAAGAGTCAAAATGATACCACCTCTCTCTGGAATCCACCGGCTACGCGCGGTGACTCCCACAGGGAGGTGGTATCATTTTTGACTCTTATATACTACTTGGTTTTTCCCCACTGTTCGGCGGGTATGTATGAGAAGAGTGGAACATATTTTTCATCAAAACGAGACCATATAGTTCCTCGAGCGGTCGGATAGGAACGCCGTTGTCATGCCGTTGTCACGCCTTAGCCCACACAACCACGAAGGCTGTTATTAAATATAAACACTACCTAGTGTTGGGCAATAATCGATAAGGTGAAATACACCCTATTAGATATAAGAAATCCATAAGTTATACTCAATATATATACATCACATAATGGTTCTAGTTAAGTGTGCGTGGTTGAAGACAGGTAGTCACGAGAGATGTCATCGTACCGGTATTTACGAGTATTGCAAGCATCACCGGGCATGGATGCGAAGAGGTTCCGTTTCACCTCGCCCATGTCGGCATTAAGGGGTAGGGACCAGATCCGAGTCACTGCTATGTCCACCATGCGGTGGCACTCAGGCTACACATCGACTGGTTAGCAAGGAATTACGTGCTCGCAAGCATTATCGTTTAGTAATAATTCAAATCAGAAAGTCAGTTATAAAGATAAAACCGATATTTTCTCAATGTTAAACACACACCGTTCCCATCCGACCACCGTTGTCATACCGGTTGTTTACCTTAGCAATGGCGTTCCTATCCGACCGCAGTTTTACCTATAACACGCCAGATATTTTATCCGCAGACGACAATTTTCCAATTACACGGTTATGAACAGCCGAGTGTATTTCACCTTATCGAGGCCACGGTGTGTATTGATTTAAACACACACAACAGTCGCCGGTGTATTTCTCCAATAGCGATTGGCGTGTATTGGTTTAACAATAGGCGACAAGCTACCGAGAGACGCTATATATAAGGGACGTGATTGCGTCACGCGGTAACACGATTAATTCCTGGTATGGACAGTTTGCGTTATAGAAATGTATGGTGGCCGGTGGGTGACATACTCACGGTGGTGTATCGAGACATCTCCTCCTTATCGGCCAACGCTTTTGACACGATAACGTCGATGCTATTTTTCTTAGACCTCGCGAGAACCGATATTCTGTGGTGCTTTCTACTTTTATTTTCGATTTTTTCTTCCCACTACTCTGAACGCCATACACAGCAGTCCCGCCCCATTGGCTACACCACTCAAACCCGCGGCAATAGGAATTGCCACTACTGTATATAACAATGCAGCGGTTCCGGCCCCACCTAGTAAGGAAACGGACGATAACAAGGTGCTCACCCCTCCGATATATTTGCAGCTCGTCTATATTTTTTAGCATTTACCCTCCGAGTTTCCCCCTCTTGTTTTAGAATCTGCTGCATCTCGACGATATTTTCCAACCGAAAATCTGAACTTCTTTCGCCAAAACCTTTTAGCATGCTCGGAAGCGGTGATTCGTTCATATTTAAATTTTACAAATTTAGTTCAATCAACAATGTCACAACAGTGGAAGAACTCGCTGGGTCAGCGATTTTCGTAACAAAGTTAATAACACTACATTCGGAAAGTCTAATTGGATCGTCACCGGCGAACAAAACCACCGGTGAACTCTGTCCAGCGAGTTTTGTGACTCCAACCGGCCGTTCTTCCCCATCCAGTACGAGATTTACGATGACCGCGCCCACAGGTTTACCCTTAGCATTAACCGAACAGACCGCCATTCGTAGAAGTGTACATGGAGCTGTCATGACGTATCCCCCATATATATTGCTCGCTTTGGAGCCAAATGAATATTCATAGATCCCCTCATTCAATGGGCCCTGCTTCTCAGCCCAAACTGTGATGATGGGTTTTCTGAGGTGCAATAACTTAAACTGCTCTACAGATGTGTCCAACAATGCGGCAAGCTCCTCGATAGCGGTATTGGCCTCAACTCGAACCTTTTCAGAGGTCTCCTCAAGGGGTTTGTTCGCGCCTTTACGAACTCGGTTTAGTTTATCGGAAACTTCCATAAACTCTGTATGGGCCTCTTTCCGAAATTCGGTTATTTTTCCACCTAGTTCAGTAAGGGCTGTCTGGTCCTCAGAGCGCAACATTCCATTGGCTTCCGTAAGATCCATCTGTGTATCTGATCGGACTTTCTCAATACCCGTCCGGACTTCCTCAATCCCCGTCCGGGCCACTTGGTGAACTTGTGCTATAGATGTCAGGACGTCCGTTCTCAGTTGTGTTATACTTCCACGAATGTGCTTTGTAGCGGAAGTTACAGTGTCATCAACCAGTGCTAAGGTTTTCCCGGTAGTTAAAAAATCACTGTCTGTGGGGGTGAATTCACCACCTGAATCATATTTGTATTTCGGTGGGGACAACCAATCGTGATTGGGATTGGAAGAACTATCTGGCCCTTATATACTCATAATGTTGGTTGATATAAATTATTATACGAAAATGAGTTTAATTCTTTGAATTAATTTGAAATTTCTAGAACGGGGCCCCATTTACCAGGTTGTACGACGTGTTCAACTGGTTTAATGTATTTTGAGGGTTTTGGTAAAGGCTAGATCCACAGGCACATCTCCAACAAATTTTTGGCCCCGAGGGGAAACAATATTTTTAAGTGGGCGGCTGAAACCGTGGCGAATGCCTAAAGGGTCTGATATAGTTGTCACAGCACCGTCGGGGGCTGTTAATGTTGCGAGCCCGGTAGCCTTCGATACTGTGAGGTTTGCTTCGTCCCCAAGCTCTGTGGGAAAAAAGTATATGAGCTCTCTTGCTTGCCACAATCCGGGAGGTACACTTACTTGTTGTACATCCTTCACATAGTAAAACCCTTCGCGCTCCCCCAAGTTTCGCCACCCAACCGTGAAGTTGATTGATATGAGGCCTATCCGGCATTTTCCGCAGCAGTTGTCGATTGACTTCTGAAGTTCACATCTCTCTTTATGAACATTAGTAATAGTAGCAAACATAATAAACTCAGATTAAAATGTCGTTGGATATCAAGGTATTTAGCTTCAATTCAAAGGCAAAGTACGATGGGGGAGGTGTGTACTACTTAACGGTAGGAATGCACTACTTAATTAGAAAGCTAATAAACGTAACAATAAGTGTAAACGAAGACACCGGATTTGATACAACTTTTTCAAACATATTTGATAATTATAGGATGCCCAAAATTACTACCCAAGAAACCGTAGACGCGTGGAAAGCAACACAAATGCAGTTTTGGCAGAACCAGTTAAATTTTGCCTTGTGGTGTGCCACAGCCGGGTGTGGTGTCTCTTACATAAACCACATGGAGCATAATGAGAGCGCTTTCAGAGAAAGTGCTAATACTGTTCACATCTACTACACTATTAGGAGGATTTTCAAAGAGATGCAAGTGAAAACACCCCAAGAGGATAAATGGGACCCTCTATACAACCCGTACGACCACAAAGCCTACGAAAGAATATGTGCCGAATTTCAGATTTCTAAAAATACCGACTGGAAATAGAAAACAATTACTAAAAATGGTGGGTTAGGTGATATATTTCTAAACAACAATATCGTAACACGCAATGGGGGAATTTTCGATTAAAAAACTATGAAATTCGGTGCGTCTTCAGATCCACCAATACACTGCAATTTTGCCGGGTGTAAATACCTTCCATTTGTCATACGTCACGTCGACAACATAGAAGAAAGCGAACATGCCGATATCGGCTTGGGGACTTTCATTTTGGATAGGGGGAAGGGGTTCACCAGGGGTGGAGTTACCCGCCTCAACGACTCCATTCGCACATACGTCTGGGCCATCCTCGGCGTACAGGTGCAAGCGCGCAGTTCTATAATAGGAGACGGGAAGGCGTTTGGCGCGCAAAAACAGTTTTTGGTCAATGTCGAGGACGCCATCTCACCTCCGGTGGACCTCCCGGCGGCGATCAAGCGGTATCAAGACGTTTTGCAGAATGCCAGCACCCCAGTAGACTATGTATTTGGAATAGGTCTTTAATTGGCGCCGAGCAATATGATTCTACGAGACAACCCGGTTGACGGTTACAATAATCAGATCGTAATCGCCACCGCCAATCAAAAGATCAGCCACAACTTGAACGTGAACGCAGATATCATCAAGCGCACCCCCAAGACGGTCGGGTTCAACAGTGTTGAGGTGGGAAATTCAAATAAATTTGATTTATTTTCATAAAACCCCCAATCCAATCATCAAAAATGGCGATTGTACTACTCGCGCTTTGGTTTTAGGAACTCTCGGGCGGAGAATAGTAGAAGACCGGCGATCGCCACGATTAAAGCCCAAAAATATTTTCGGCGACCCATCCGGCTCTTTTTGATAATATAGATAGCAAGTAGGAGACGACACTCCCGATCAGCCCAGGCAGCGCGGCAGCTAATTTAGCCAGGAGACTGGCTAGGGCTTTTATATGCTTTTTTGCCCACTCCTTTGCTCCGCCGGATGGCGCGGGTGCTGGCGCACTACAAGTGAAAGCTAGAACTATGGTCGATATGGTCATGCCGAGAGCTGCAAGGATGCTTACTATTGTGACGCCCTGTTCTCTGAACAGAGTGCGAATACGCTCACCGAGTGTCGTATCCTCGTGCATTACCCTCGAGATTGTTTCGCGGATCCGACTTATTTGGGTTCGGAGCTCCTCACGGTTAGTCAAGGCAGCCTCCAAGCGAGCTTCTCTTACATCCCGCAACGACCTCAGCCGTTCGTTGATCCTCTCGGTAGATTCTCTATCACCATCACGAACTTCCCCAAGTTTTCTTTCTTCTAGCGCGATATGTTCATCCAGCGCCGTGAGTTTGGTGAGGTTATGGACCAATTCGCCCCGGACCGATTGCATAGCCTTAACGAGTCCCCGGAGTTCGCGAAGATGTAAGTCATCGTTCGACCCTTGGTCGAGGTTGAGTATTTAGTTTTCACTGAACATGGTCTTCATCGTGCGAATAGCGTCGGTGGCTACTCGAGGGACCTCGCTGAGCTCGGCAGTTTCTATCGCGGCGTCCGTCTTCGCCAGCGTTTCGTCGGTATACTGTAGGGTCTCTACAGCGCGGGTCGGCATAATTGTTTTACCTCTCTTCCAATCCGCGAATCCTAGTTCGTCCTTTATGATTTCGCCACCGCCCCGGCTTCCGGCAATGGTGCTCAGCGCTAGAGGTTTTCCGGTATTTGTGTTGATGATTCGGACATTTGATGCTGATCGTAGTCGCAACCTGTCGGCCTGATCCACTTCGAACTTGGAGTAGTCAAGTCCGACAGACGGGACCAGACCTTTTTCTGCCAAACTGATGTAGTAGTCGTTTACAGCTGACTCGAGTAATTCCCGACTTTGACCACCGGTAGCGCCATCTATTTCCTCGCCGGGTGGATTCTCTATGACGGGTGTTTCCTCGAAGGTTGTGAGGAAATCCTCGAAGTCACCAGAACCAGCAGCTCTTGACCCGCTTTCCCAACCTCGGAGCTAACGACGTCATTGTGCCGGGGACAGTCCGCCTCGTTTTCACTATTTCGCTGACGTCGACAGACGCGGACCGAACCGACGTTCAGAACCAGGGTCGCGTCATCGTCATGAAGACCATGATAAAGATTTCTGGTAATGAGGTGATGTCGATCGATCACAGCGACGTCTACCATTGCTATCAGGACCTGTGGAAGACGGCGCAAGAGCGCGAAAACGCGGTCTATCAGGGTATTGACACCAGCAAAAATAAGAACGTAACCAAACTTAGAATCAGGGCTGGTAACAAGGCAGATAACAACGCGAGCGACAACGCTGTCGCGGACGCTTACGGCAACCGCTTCTACATCGCGCTCGACTTTGAGTTGCTGGAGAGTCACATGCCCTACTATCAGAGCGCTTTGGCTGACCGCCTCGAATACGAACTAACGTTCAACGACTACGGCCGTGTGCTCATAGCCACCGACATGACATCGACGTATACGATCGACAATGTTTCGTTGGAGTACGACATGGTCACGATGCCCGAACTCGCGCGATTGATCAGAACCCAGTACGCCGGGCGCGTTTCCATACTTTACGACCGAGTTCTTCGCCACCGCAAGATCACGAAAGACAAAAGCGACACATTGTGGAATATTAACGTCAACGTACCCGCCCGCTCGATGAAAGGTATACTGATGCTGTTCGAAGAGTATCGGTTTGCGCTCGGGGTTAGAAAATCCGACACATTTTATAACCCCAAAATCACAACGGTCGAGATGACTATCGACTGATTCCCCAATCAGCTCTACAGCCTGGGCCTTCGCGCGCACCAGCAGTGGGACGAAGCCAGAAAGCAGTTTTCTGCCGGCTCTAAGCGCTCCCCGGAGGTTACCGCGGTTGCCAAAGACCTGCAGCTCTCGGACGTCTCCCTCGCGGAGTTCCTGACTACCAAATACACGTTATGGCTAGACATGCGAGCCAGCGACGACGACCAAATGCACGGTAGTGGACGCCAAGTTGAGAACGCTAGCGAGGGTGTGACGATCCAGATAACCAAGAAGGCGGACGGAGCTGGCGCATTGAACGTGTACTTATATATAATCACAGACGCTCAACTCAACATCGAAGATGGTCGATTCGTCTCAGCACTCTACTAAAACTCTACCGATGAATGATGCCCACTCTGTCATAATATGTGGGCAGACAGGATGCGGAAAAACGGTTTTCATCCTCGACTTGCTCGAGGGGTCCTACCGCGATGTCTTTCGACACATTGTGATCCTATGTACCACTGTGCGGCAAAGCGATACTTGCCCACGACGCCGGTGGATATGGACCGACCCTCAGGTATACGTCATTGACCCCGGCGACAGGCTTCACGATTGGCTGCGTGGCTTCTACCAAGTATTTCAGGGCGAGTCCACCCTATACGTGATGACCAAAAAGAAGGACATGCTCTCAGAGCTCGAATTTTCTGGCCGGTATGCGGGGCAAAATGTATGGATATCCACTCAGAAGTACAACGCCGTCATCAAGGATATGCACGAGCAAACGAAATGGGTCGCCCTCTTTCACTGCAAGGACCGAGACTCATTCGATGAATGTCTTCGAGAGAACGACGTTATCCCAACGCGCGAGGAGCGCATGGAGGTTCGACAGATACTTTCGGAAAGTAAGTACGCCAAGCTTCTGCTAAAGGCTAATCAACCAACTGCTCACAAAGTAATAAGTATTTGCTGAGCAAATGGTTAACGCTCGTTAGTAACTGCTGAGCAGATGCTTAACAATGCTGAGCAATTGCTGAATAATGCCTAACAAAATGCTGAACACAAATGCTGAGCAAATGCTGAACAATCCTGAGCAATTGTTAAGAATGTGTTGCTCCGCTGCGAGCTTTGTTGCGAGCATAACGGTGATCATAAGTATCGGGTAGTGCGCTTGGCAATATGTTAGGCTTATAAGGAACTGCGACGAACTTCTCGATCAGCTAATGGAACAGACAGTCGTGTCGACTGCCGATACGACTGAAACTATAGGAACACCTGTCAGCACGACTGGCGACACGACTGCCGATACGAATGAAAACACGACGCGACGCGAGCGGCTAGCTGCGCTGGTTGCTGGGGGACAACCGGAGCAGTATTTCGGTAGGCGTCTCTCAGTTTGTCAAGTGGACAAGATGTCAGAAGCCGAGGTCGATAACATGTATACGCGATTCGAATCTAAATTGGGGGCAGAGATGACGAAAACTCTTGGATCGGCGGCTATTCATCTGTATGCTACCGCCGTTAGTATACTTCTCCCTATACCAAACACCGTGGGGTTGATTGGTGACCTAGAGACTGACCTTTTTGTAGGACACACTCTTAGAACAGCCTGCTGCTCAATTTATCACAAGTTTGGAAAATACTTAGCTCCGCTGTCAACCGCGTTGACCACGGCTAAACACTCTAAATTTGGACATATATGCCCACGAACTATACGCTCAGAAAATGATGACACAAGACGCACCCCCAATTCACAAATTGGAACTGGAGCGACAACTGCAGCGAGAGTGACGGAACCGCAATCCCCGATTGCTCCAACTCCCAATCGAGATTGGATGTACCCGATTGCACCCCCAACTGCACAGGTGCGGTTGGATGAACCCTCAACAGCACAGGTGCGGTTGAACCAGATTGCCCGACACAAAATCCCAAAAAGACAGGCAGCTGGGCGGGCAGCGGCTGCCACCCGAAAAGCTGAACAAGACAAAATACTCGCCGAGCTTCGATACGAGAGGCCAAACAGTCGTTGCAATCCCCGATTGCTGTTCCAGCCGCTCCTGAGCTGGAGCCCCAATCGCAATTGGAGTTGGGGGTAGAAACAGCAAAACATCCGAAGACAGCTGTTGCTGTAGCTCCTACCTGGAGCATCAACGTGGGTTGTTGGTGGGGGTCTGACAGTTGTCGAAGAAGGTTACGAAACCGATTGCGCCCCATTTAAACATTGATCGCGATCCCTTTTATATGCAATAATGGCTGAAAACGATGGTAAAATGATAATGAAAGCGGTTTATCACGCCGAGGTGATATCGGGCCTCAGTATCGTGTTTGCTCGACTATCAAAGATGGCCTTCGGGGGGCCCGCTCCCAAATTGGATATGACCGTGAGAGACGTAGGACTCGTGATCTTGAATGTAGCGTCCGCAGTTTCGACCCGAGATTATCTAATTAAAGCTGGAATTCTACCTGCTAACATATGGAAATAAATGGGTATTGGTGCGATCTTAACGATGATAGGTGGTGCGGTTGTGAACGGAGGGGCGTTCGGCGGTAGCAACTATTTATGCTCGTTAATGGGAAACTCGGATGAGGAGAAAAAGCGTCACGTTTTAGCTGGATAACAATTCAATAGCGCAAAGGAAGCATGGGCGGAAAAACGAACCAACCGTGTGGACTGGATCAACGAAGAACTTCGCCGCGAGAATCACGCTGTGCAAACTTTCCAGAACGTTGACGAATCCATGCGCGAGTACAAGCTGGCATATCCGCAAAAAATTCTCGCACCGCTGGATCCCGAGCCCCAACTTTCAGATTTCTATGTACCGTCAGAGGCCCAAAAAATACCGCGAGATCACGTTCATCGTCGTGGGAATGGGTGTGGTGGGTCTCGTCAGCTACTATATTGAAAAAAGCAATAAGCAAAAGCAATAAGCAATAATGATTTTAAAAAACTTTTTTAAATAATATATATATAGAACGATGTTAGTTGACGAGCTTTATTTTGCTCCGATCGATGTAGTCTACACGACACTTAAACACCGTTTAGCTGGCGCAAAGGGTCTGATCCGTCTGGCCCAAGATTCTCTCGAGAAGTGGCACTAAGACAAAAAAAAAAACGTCCACCATTTTCGCAAAGCGGATGTTAGATTCCTCCGAGTTCCCGCTCCCGTTCCAATCCAATTGCGATTGGAAGAATTGGTGGAACTCAACCGGCCGCTGCAGTGAAACTTCCAACAAAGGTTTAGCATCGACGACGCAGTTACCGGACGATCTGGCGAGGGCATGTTGGAGACTGTTCTATGATAAATCTACTAGAATACCTCGCATAAGATGGACACGCGCAAGCTTGATACCAAACTATCGGTTTGCCTAACGCACAAGCTAGCGAACACATACTACAGACCCCGCGGCTACTGGAAGGGACTCGCGGCCACCAAGAACCTCGCGGGGCCGACCAAGGTTTCCGAAAACGCCGCCACGGAATAGCTCAAGAAGCAAAGCAGGCCATCTGACAGATCTATTTGCCCGCGCCTCACAATATTCCGCGGCCGAAATTCGACGTGCCGGTGCCGAACGAAGTCCACCAAGCTGACCTCCTGTTTCTCCCTCACGATCGCGTATGTCGCAAGACGTACAAGTACGCACTGACAATCGTTGACGTAGCGAGTCGGTATAAGGGGGATGAGCCGCTGGCTACTAAAGAGTCTAAGGAGGTGGCCGAGGCTCTTTCCCGAATATATAAGAGGAGTCCTCTCAAATGGCCGAATCTTCTCTAAGTCGATCCCGGCGGAGAGGTCATGGGCGCGGTCTCTCATCTATTGACTAAACACAAGGTTTCTGTTAGACGCGGCCGCGTCAACATCCACAGGGACCAGGGGATTGTGGAGCGGTTCAATCGAACCCTGGCTTAGAGGCTGTTCGGACACCAATACGCCAAAGAGCTGGTAGAACCTCATTCGCGATCGACCGAGTGGGTGACCCGGCTGCCCGCCGTGGTCTTCGCACGGAACGGCGATGTGACCAGATTGATCGGTAAGAAGCCCGTAGATGCCATCAAGGCAAAAACGGTGTCGCACAAACCATCCGCCGTCTCGCGCGGTCTAGCGGAGAAACGACTTCCATCGGATGTTGCCGTCCGATACCTCTAGCAACCGGGAGAGCTCGAAGGTGGTCGCCGCCGCGCGACTGATCCCGTGTGGTCTCTCAATGTATATCATCTAGATCGATCTATTACCAAACCCGATGAGCCCGTGCTCTACTATTTGGATGTTGGTCCAACTCGCGGGTTTGTTCGCGAAGAACTTCTCAAGGTGCCTTCTGACACCCAGCGACCCCCTGTCCTTCCGTCCTCATAGTCGGTCAGGCTCTCGTCAGAGCCTTTAGTCTACTCCACTCTTTCAGAGTTTCTTTTTTGTTACCTATCTATAGGCTCGGTGTGTACCCGAGATGCACCGTCTTCCATCACTCTCCTATTTTCGTAGTACGCGCCGAGAACTCAAACTTCTCCTGATTTTACGTCTTCATCACACCGTTAACCATTCGGAATCCCCTGTTCTCTGTCATGTCCCTTTTTCCTTCGAGAGTGCTCTTGTACCTCCACCAAGTCAGATCGTTACATCTCCTCGACATTCCCTTGGCGGAATGATTAGTTTGTTCGGCCCCGCTCACGTCGTAACACTTGCTGCACAGTGCGATGGCTCTATCCCCCTCGAACTCCTGCTTGAACAGTCCGGAGTTCTGTTGCTCCATTTATCCCAAGCCAACCACTCGGGCCTTCTCCTTATTGAACTTTCTCTTCATCTTCTTTCTCACTACCGCCGCCAGCGTCTTCTCCGACAGCGCGAAGTACATGCTATCAGTGTCCATCTGTATAAGTTCAAAATCTCCGCGATCGACGTAATTGTCTCCAGCATCCGGAGCTTGGCCAACAGGTAGACCGCTATGCCACACAGGTCTGTTGATCAGCACTCGAGTCTTCCTGCTCGATATCTCGTAAGCCTCCCCAATCTCCTCCAGGTCTTCGAACCACGCCGACCTCAGTGCCCGGTCGACAGTCTCCTCATCCTTTGTATAAGTGGTGTTCAGGTGTCTCTCTTGTACCTCTATCAGCTTGCCACAACACGCGTTGCCAACCAGTTTGAATATGTCCGCCAACACCGCCTTGCTCTTGTCGACGTCCCCCGTCCGTCTGGCGGCAGTGACCTCCTTAACGAACCATTGGAACGGTTTTCCGGGCGTGTAGTCTATCAATCTATGCACCGCCTTGACGATCAGACCGTGCTCCAGATACCACTTTAGACGCGGGGAGTATATGATCATCTTCTTGGCGGACAGTGCCCCCACGAGCTTTCTCTGTCCTTCAACCCCATTCCTCCCGGTCCTGGTCAGATAGTCCTTCATGTGCTGAGGAACCTCGGTCTCGACGAACAGCGGCGAAATTTCAGAGAACTTGTCTCGCAACGTTTCAGGGACCACTATATCCTACTCCGCAAATCCGAACCACTCGTCACTTCCTCACGAAACGCTCTATATGCGACTGTCTTTCCGGGTCGTGACACGTCAATATCTTCTTCTCCCCGCACGGCATGTCTTTCTAAAGGGTAGACAGGTACAGCGCATTGGCGTCGTACCCCAGCACTGCATTGCACATCTTCTCCTCCCGACTCCCTACCTGACCCCTGATGGTTGACCTGCCAGCTTCTGCGTATCTGGAGAACACTATGGACGGACCACCAACCTACCCCTCCTTCATCATCGCGTAAGTCTCACCCTTCAGCGACCACAGCTCGGGTGAGTCCACCTTCCCATCGATCGACCCATGGAGCAGGTACTGAAGGGAAACACCGGGCAGAGAAACAGCATCCTTGAGTATGTCCACACCTCTCACCCTGTAAAACTCCGTCATTTTAGAGCCTCCAGGAACGGTCCGACATCCAAGTCGTTGTAGTGTTGCAATCATTCCTGGAACGTCTTCATCCCCTTTTCTCGGAAGACCTTCTTCAACTCAACTCAACTCAACATATCTTTATTTACATCCCATTACAGTGAATAACATGCAACATGGGGAAATAAAACAGAGTATATATGCATGGCGGTATCTGCTACAGTACAATATAGTGTTTTTTTCAAATATGTAAATACCGTATAGTATTCAAATGCACGAAATATATTACTATTGCATGTCTGTATTAAACATGAATATGCACAGTGTATATATGTTTCTGGGGAAAGCCAAATCCATCATATTCCTAGTAAGTATAGGTAATTGCAGAGAATTACTTGCGATGCGGATTATCGACAAAAATAGTGGTGTCGGTACACCGAGTGGATTATATTACAAATGTATCACGTACTGAATGTGACGTACTGAATGTGACGTACATGGTTACAAACATGTCTGCGCACAGAGATACGTACTGTAAATGCTCAACAGTGTTATCAACAGAAGCCTAGATCGAAACGAAATATCTAGGAGACTGTTATATTCACGCGTTCGTAGCTATGTTAATACACACTGTAAATGCGTATCATCTACAGAAGCTAGACAGAAACGAAATATCTAGGAGACTGTTATGTTTATGACATGGTAATAATAATACTTTTGTGCACATAACTATTATACAAAGGCAGTCACTATTTCTGCAGACGTACATTTCACGAGCAAACATGATATACAAACATATACTTCCAACAATGTGCATGATAGAACTAAACAGAATATCGAATTGTATGTGACGCGGCCGTGGGTAAAGCTAATAAGTCCATATGAAAGAACGTGTATCACTTTCGCAGCGAGTTTGTCATCCGACCATATCACGTATATCCCTGATCTGGGCACGTGTCACACTTACTACAATATTGGGGAATAGTAAAGGCGGTGTATAGCCACCAAAGGCCAATACATGTTCACATAGGTATACATAATCGACATTGTAGATTAGTATAAAATCGGCTATGCTGGACTGCATTCTTACAGTTAGCGTATTTAGTGGACCAGACATCGTTCACTTGTTATATCATTACTAGTGTCGCTATGCGATAAGCGGGCCTATTGGACTCTCGCCCGATGCAGTGTCGGATCAGAAGGCAGAAACGTGCATCCCGGTATGGACATCACTGTGAGTGTAATTTGTATGACAGAGTATCCATATTTGAACAGGGAACTATATAGGTACATATCGGGCTGCACGGTTGTGCAAGCTAGCACGGGACTGCATTGTTCGGGAGCCAAACTTTCTCCGTCTTGATTGGTATGGTAACTTAGCGAAACTTGTTCATGATTACGTTTGCGAATTTACTCATGTTAATTATTTCGACTTTATCTTCGGTAGTCATTAATAATTTAAATGTATGTTCGCTTGGCATTTCATGATATCGTGAATGGATAAGCTGTTCACGTTCAGTACGAAAAATGGTACATTTTAAAAGGTAGTGTTTTTCGGACCCTACCTCGTTTAAGTTGCAGAGTCTACAAATGCGGTCATTGAGTTCATCGCCAGACCATCGTCCCGTTTCTATTGGGAATCTATGATTAGCTGTGCGTAATCTAAGAATCGACAATGCCGAGTTATGTGGTAGTTTTATTAAGTAATTCTGAAAGGATATTGCTGATTTAAAGCTATCGTAAATCATACCTTTATTTGAGTTATTTTTGGCAGCATTCCAGCTTTGTTTAGGCTTTGTATATTGGTCAACCAATGTACGGTTTAACTCCAAATTTGATGCTTCGGTTTTGTAGTGTTAATTGATTTAACCATAAGTCGTGTCTTCCTACTGACGTTAATATGTTATAAATGCATGTTGGCCATTTATATTCAACTTCAGGATTATTAAGCATTGATAAGTATATAAGGTATGCATATTTGGTATGTTTACCTGTAATAAGTCTATTCCAATATCCTATTAGCCTACTTTTTACAATTATCGATGGTGGGTAACGGCCTAGTTCTCCGTATAACATATATATCGGTGTGCTTTTTCTAGTTCGGGTTATTTTCCTCAAAAAGTCGTTATGTACCTTTTCAATCATGTTAAGAGTTTCAAAGCCCCATACCTCGCAATTATACGTTAATATGGGTACAATTGTATGATCGAATAGCTTGAGTTGGAGGTCGATGGGAAGGTCAAGATTGTATATTCTTGTGTAAAGCAGATACATTGCTTTTTTTGCCTGTTCTATTAAGCGTTTTCGAGTAGTAGTAAACGAGCCATTACTAGTAAAATATACACCCAGGTATTTGTATTTATCTATGATGTTTATATTCTCACCGACAACTTTGAATTGAAACCTATTCGTATTACGTGCCCCAAAAACAATTACATTGCTTTTCGATAAATTAACTTTCAGTTTCCATTCGTGGCAATAAGTGGAAAAATAGTCCAATGAAGTTTGGAAATCTATTGGATTATCTGATAAAATTAACGTATCATCGGCATATAGCAAAACAAGTAGCCTCAGCCATTGATGTGCATCACCATATTGAATATTTACTCCTTGTGATCCTGATATTATTAAATTTGATTCTAGGTCGTTCAGAAACATCGAAAAAATTATGGGGGACAAGTTTTCACCCTGACGCAATCCACGTTAGCATACAAAAAAGTCTGATGTTTGACCTTCACTAAAAATGCATGATTTAATATTGTTGTACATATTGTAGATAAGGCGCGAAATAATTTTCCATTTATTGAGGAAGATAGTAGTTTTTGCCAAACGCCCACCCTCCAGACTGAGTCAAACGCTGCAGCGAAATCAATAAATGCACAGTATAGTTTTTTTCTTGCCCTTTTTTCATCAGTTCTATTAGGCTATGCAGTAGAAAAACATGGTCGGTGGTTGAATATTTTTTTTCTAAAACCAGCCTGATTCTCATTAAGTAGATCATTTTCTTCTACGAATATATTTATACGTGTATTTAAAATTGATGTAAATAATTTGCCTAAGCAGTGACGCAAAATAATAGGACGGTAATTACCGGGTTCTTTTCGAATCTCCTTTTTGTATATTGGTATAATGTAACCCTCGAGCCAGCATTCTGGCAATATTCCAGTATTTAATACTCTGTTAAACAAGTCAGCATAAACTGGTACCATACTATTCTTTGTGCTCTTTATGTATTCATTTAAAATGTTATCTGATGGACTAGAAGCTTTAGCATTGTTGTTTTAGGTTAGAAATGTTTTATTATTTCATTTTCAGATATTGGGCCGTTAAGTTGCTCTTCGCTGTTGAGTAACGGATCATGTGGCAAGTCAAAATGCTCATTTTCGTCATTATTCTGGTTGCTTTGCTTGAAAAAATCGTACAAAACATCGATTGGTGGTAGGTCCATTTTGGACTTTGTTTTCAGACTGTTGAGAAAAGTCCAGTATTTTTTGGGGTTCGTACTGTGCATATTACGCAGTTTATTAGCATTTTTATATTTATACTTGTTAATATATTTGTGCATAGTTTTTTTGTAATGTTTACTTTCACGAGCTAATTTGCCTTTGTTATAGCTACTTTTATTGTGCTGATATTTCTTTTTGGCTCTATGATACCCATTTAATGCTCTCTTACATTCATGACCAAACCATGGCTTGTTACTATCTGAGTTTTGTACATATTGTGAAGTTTTATTAAAAGTTTTATTTGTTGCCACTTCAAACACCTGTGCTATTTCAGTGGTGATTCGATTTATTGAATCCTTTGAATCGGGCAGTATGAGTAAATTATTTAATGTCGTAATATTAATATTGCGTGAAAAAGTTTCTGACAAATTATTATTCCAACGTTTCGTTTTCTTTTTATGTGGAGATGAACTTCGCGCATTTTGTACAACTCGTTTACAATTCAAATCCACACTCAGGACAGCGTGTCCGTCCGAGAATAACGGGTCGGTCTCTGTAATTTTTAAAATCAGCGATATGATGAAACATATCAACAGACGCTATCGCGTAATAATCAATAACTGATTTGTTTCGGAATGTGAAATCACGGTTATGTTTATCAGATCCTGCGCGACCATTTAGTAAAAAAAAAATTTTTTCTACATGTTTCGATTAAGAAATAGCCATGTGGGTTCGTTTTCTTATCTTTAGACTGTCGTTGCAATGGGTAACCTAGGTTTTCTAGTGTGACATGCTTAGAAAAGTAGTTCGTTGTTTCGGTATCAAAATCAAAATGAGACGATAACAAATCATCCGATACAATATAGTCAGGCAGGCATGAGGTTCTGGCATTTACATCCCCAAGTAGTATTGAGAATGTTTAATTTGTACAATAATGAGCAATTTCCTCATCAAGCAATATCATTTGATCTTCATCGAGATAGCGAGAACCAGTAGGTGGCAAGTATATTGCGCCTAATAATATATCGCTCTTTCCACTCTTTCCACTTGGACAGCGACAGTAGGAACTCACCCTTCAACTTCGAGTACCACTCCGGATAGTCTGGCAGCCCGGGATGGTCGAGTTTTTCTGGGGAGTCGAACCACTCGTACGGGAAGTGAGATTTTACCGTTTTACAGTCGTATGCCTTAACCCACTTGTTATACGTGGTACCGGGTCCCAGATACTGGATGATGTAGAGAAATCTAAACTCCGTAGTAAACAGAAACATCGTCGTGCTGGCCCTCTTTCCGACCATCACCTTATTCACTGTGGCCACCAACTTCTCGACCAGGTACCGCTTGATGAGGTCCAGGTCGTACCTGCTGCAGTTGAACCCAACCACCGGGACTTGGTCGATCCACGAGACGACCTTCTCTCGCTGACGTTTCGACAGCATCTCTATGTCGGTCGGCAACCTAACCCCCTCCCTGATGTCATTACCTCTCCTCTGCAGCTCGGTCACGAAATTCTCGACCAGAGTGTCTGGATCTCGTTCGCAGATGTGGGTGATCCCCTCGTGCAACGTATCCCCCAACGACACTGATAGAGGGACGTGCTCGACCTCGAATGTCAGGTATTTGTTAGGGCGCGTGGTTTTCGACTTGTCGAGATACGCCTCGAAGTCGTAGACTATCTGGTGAGGGTACAGAGTCGTCGCCTCCTCTCGTGGCGGTGGTTGATAATGGGGATTCCCCTCCTTCAACCACTCGCACTCCCACATCACCACCAGCTCGTAACCCGCCTCCCTTATATTGGCGTATTGAATTTTCGTCCTCTTGTACAGCTATCTCGCATTACCTCTCATGCAATGCGTCGGACACCCGTGCCAGTAATATCCGTGAAACTGAAACACGTTCTTGATTTCGTGACAGTAGCAGTCGACCGGACCGCCGGCCACCCACCTCTCGCCGCCGTGACCGCATCTCGCGTGATGTATGTTCTTCCTCACCCTCTCCTCTTCTCTGCTCAACCATTGAATCGACATCGCGCTCGCTGACCCCTTGGGATAGAATGCCTTCTAGTATGCCTACTGGGGTCTCTCTACCCTCTTACCTGGACATATCACCACGGTCTTCCCACCCATGCAGCTGGTCGCGTGCCTGTGCATGTTACACGACTTTGTGAACCTTTTTTGACATCCGGTGCACCCGTACTCGTTCGTCATCTTGCGGAAGTTATTGATGAGGAAGAAGTGACCTCCAAACATTTCTATTGCCATGATCTTCACCCCAACCGCGTGGTAGTTTGCCGGAGACTTCATGAGGTACCACACTCTGTCGGCGGTTGGCTCGTAAACGCGAATGCCCAGCTTGAAGTGATCTTCGACCTTCTTAATATCTTCCAGGGGTTTCCCTTAATATCCGGCCCGTTATCGTGACCGAGGTATTCGCGAGCTAGTGCTCGTGCCTTCTCACACCAGCGGTCGTGTCACACTCCACGGTGGATGACTATGCACCTAAACAGACACAAGTAGTCGTCGTACGTGTCGACGGAATACATTCCCTTTTTTTGTCTTAACCAATCGGGGAGTTTTCCCGCTCCCATGAGAAGTTGTTGCGCATCGATGATCATCTTCACCTCGACCGATATCCAACAAACGAAGGTCCATTTTGTGTTTGGTATATCGACTTTGTCGATGTCCATTCGACATCTCTCTCTATCGGATATCCAACTCTCAGCTTTGGCGATCTCATTTATCCACGGACTGCCCTTGGATTGTTTGTGATAGATCATCGTTTCGTCGGTCTCGATGTTCCTAATACGATACGAACATGAATACCTCAGATAACATGCCGTTGTCATCTCTGGTCGAATTGTATTCATGATGCGATTAGCAATCTCCCCGTCTACCCCCCTCTCGAAAGTCCATACTATCTTCCTCTTACCCCAATCAACAGTTTCCCTAGCTTCGGCATATTCGGCGAGAACCCTGGGACCCTCCTCCACCAAATCTCTGACGAGCTCTCTCTTCCTGTTAGGAGGTCTCCCCACCAACCATTGATAAATATTATAGTAGTACGTCTTGTATAGTGGTTTTCTGCGCGCGCTGTGATCTTCTTTTACACGCTGTGCGTAAGCGGTGGCACACAGACTGGCCGTCGTCTCGTTCTCCAATTTCTCGGATCGTTTTTTGGGGTCGGCAGGCAGTCGTCCAGTCGAAACCGCACGCCGCAGCCTCTCCTCGTAGACGACGGCTCGCGCGTCACTTATCCTATCTGCTATAGCTTTCTTGAGTCTCAAACCTCTTAGGGAAATTCCCCAACTCTTAGCTTGCTCTCTCATTTGCTTTATGGTAGGCATTATACTGAGTATCACCAATGGATTCTTATCTGTAATAGGGTGTCAGTTGTTATTTTATTTTTAATAAATGTATGACAAATTGTTGTATTATACTGAGTATAACTTATGGATTTCTTATCTCTAATAGGGTGTTAGTTGTTATATTATTTTTAATAAATGTATGACAGATTGTTGTACTACACTGAGTATGGTGTCAGTTGCTAGGTATGAAAGATTGCTGTGTTTATACTGAATATAACATATAGATTTCTTATATTTAATAGGGTGTACATTGTTGGTAGGTATGACAGATTGTTGTATTATACTGAGAATAACTTATGGATTTCTCATCTCTAATAGGTTTTAATCTCGTTGATAAAATATGTTCCATTATTCTCATACATTCTGTGCGAACAGTGTGGGAAAATCCAAGTAGTATATGAGAGTCAACAATGATACCACCTCCCCTTGGGAGTCACCGCGCATAGCCGGTGGCTTCCAGAGGGAGGTGGTATCATTTTGACTCTCATATACTACTTATGTCTTCACCCCATCCGCCCAAGTAGTCGCTAATGCTTATAAGTAATGCAACTGAACGACGTCATAAAACGTCACCGTCATCATGGCGGAAACCTAAGTTTGATAACATAAACTCTAAGTTCGTATATTGAACGTGATGAACATTGCTATACGATACTTACCTGTTCCAGAATCGTGACTGTGCCTTTGGTGTGTGACAGTACTTTGGTGAACCATCGAGAGGACGTTGTCCGTACTGTCTTGAATATTCATTATTTGTGGATATCATTATTTTTAAATACATCATCATTGTAACTATATACCTTGTTGTCTCTTTCCACAATTTGCTTGGTGTTCCGACACAACAATGAAGTATCCCCGTGTCACCCTGGCGTGATAGTGATAAGACGACGTACTAACTGACCATAACGAGATAAATTTGACGCGTTAAACAATCATGACCTATTGTCAAAAATATGATACTGCTCACTAATGACATCAATTTTTATTTTAATCTCTACAAATTATTTTTGGCTCATCAAACTAACACAGAAGGACACATTTTATACCAGACAGTAGGTCAATCAATGTCATAAAATGCATGTCACTAGTGGTTAGTATCAACGTTTTGACGAGATTTTGTGTTAGATATCGCGTCTACCCTCTCATGTAATGTAGTTAAAACGACTTACAATCTGTATTATGGCCACTTCGCTATCTCATTAGCACGGTAAATATATGGCAGAACTATGAATAAATGGCCTACCCGGGCAATCTTGTTCAGCGAAACACGCTTCTGTCTGTGACGTGTCACCAACACAATCCGTTCCACCATTGGCAGGTGGTTTATTAGTGCACGTTCGAGTTAGGCCTCGCGTTCCCTCGCCACATGTGACCGAACACGGGCTGAACATCGACCAATCGGACCAGCCACCGTTTACTGAAATACAGAAGTGTCGTATTTTAATTTAGCGTTTTGCACCATACATCCCACAGGTTAAAACGCAGTAAAACCATTTATTAAAAAGGGATACAGTGGCGGATTCTGGGGAAGGGAGACGGATTTTTGTTCTAATTGAGAAGTAGTCTGATTCTGTAAAACAATAGCAAGCATTGTCAAATAAGGGTGAATTCATCAGATGAATGTCCAGATATTATAAAGAGCCAATTCAGAAGATATTACCACATTCTAATGCACATTATACATATCACGCAATATGATTGGCTGATGGTCGTACATTACAGATATATCATTGTTGATGAACGGTCGCAAATTATTTCAACATGTATTCCTACGCCAATAGTAAAGGAGAGCATTAGAAATAGGTTAACCGCATTGTAATTTTGCGGCGTATATCAGAACAGATTAAACAGATATTAAACAGATATTACAACCTATCGTTTTCTGATATACGCCGCAACTTTGAAATTTACAAACTGTTAATCCTATAATGTACCTTATCACATGAGCATTACGTACTGAAAATTAGTCGTTCGAATTTCAACTGGGTCCCCCTTCGGCGATATTCTGGATCCGCCACTGGTATATACTTACCGGAAATTGAGCAGGAGAGATAAGTGTCAAGGCAAGCTATCGTGTCACAACAGTCAACGGGAGATAACAACCATTAGGGAACTGGGCTGCTTGGTATCGGTGCATGAACTACAATGATTACTTCCCTTGAGAGTAGTTATGTCCTACATATTTTTGACAGATTTCCAACTTAGGTCGGAAACGACCTGGTAATTTAACATAAAACATGTAAATATTTGTCCGTGTCTTCAAGGTACATGCCCACTCAGTAGGCACACAATGTTCTTTATATCAGAGACATCATCCGAAACATTTTCATGCACAACTAGATTGGTCAGTAAGCGAGGATTACTGAATACAAGTGTGTGGGCTTGTGACATTGACTCTGTGCACGAACGTGAATTTGTCACACGTTGCTAAAGGTCCATTGGTATTGGACCTTTACCTTGGGATCAGCGGGAGTTGGGGGTTGTGGATTTGGCACATCATGGTAGTAGAACCTTACATGAATGCATGTGTGAACTATTAAGCATTTTAGATGAAGGAAATAGAAGTTACAACATATTTCTCTGATGTTAAGTTTTGTAATGTATGGCTGTGAGTATATATATCGTTGCGTACACTAGATATAGTGGATTTTCATTAATGTGTTACATCGCATTATCCGACATGTGAATTCTATCAGCCCCCATCTTCCAAGTATTGAAAATATATGTGTGCACATTGCAATTATTCATGATTCATCATTGTACTTTACGATGTTGTTTAGTATTGCCATGGAATCATAATTATGATTTCAAGTGCACTACTGTGATTATTATAGAGACTATAACTCGTTACACTCTGGTAACAACACCGTTGGTGTTTTGTAATCCCAGCCAGTCAGCCGGCCAGCCAGGCAACCAACGACGGCACGTATATCGGGTGTTATTGCGTAGAACCAGTACGCTGCACCGATACTATTCTGGGGTTCACTACACGACACCGTTTACCAGCGGGGAGTCTGCTCCGTGTGGACCAGGGCGTAGCGAGCGGGGTATTATTCCGGTGACGTCATTCTGTTCAAGAATCTCAAAGGAAGTCTACCCATGTTATGTCTTCACCCCATTCGCCCAAGTAGTCGTTAATGCTTATATTAAGTAATGTAACTGAACGACGTCATAAAACGTCACCGTCATCATGGCGGAAACCTGAGTTTGATAACAGAAACTCTAAGTTCGTATCTTGAACGTGATGCACATGGTTATACGATACTTACCTGTTCCAGAATCGTGACTGTGCCTTGGGTGTGTGACTGTGCGTTGGTGAACAATCGAGATGACGTTGTCCGTACTGTCTTGAATATTCAATTTATCCCGTCAACTATGTCGCTACTAGACATGAAAAGCAGGTACGTGTATTTTTTCTCGTTCACGTCTAGTACCGCCTAGCATCGCATATGAATATACTAACCCATTGATGTTTAGCACTACTTTCACAACCAATACACAACCCGTTCAGAGCATTGACCTCTGACACGCAAATGTAAACAGTGTAGAAATACGCTAGTAGTGGACATTTCTAAGTTTAGTTCACGCCAAAAAAAATGTTGTTTAATTAACTTAGAAATTTATTGTTGATAAAACTAATAAGAAAAATACCCATTTGTAAGATGAATAAAAGTTATAACTGTCAAAAATGTGTTTTTGGCAATAATGCAAGACATTTGTTGTCTTCTGCATGACCCAATTCCAATGAAGGCAGTGCGAAATCACTCGTGAGTGAAAACTAAGAAGAATATTATAGTGTTACAGACACAGGCTTCATTGTATTAAATCAAGAAATTATTTAATTATAATTTATGCTCAAGTTTCCCAAATTGTTTTCTTGCTAGAAATGGAATTACTGCCCCAAAACCAGGTTGCCTGTCCTTTGACCGCCCCCCCCCCCCCGACCACACCCCTCCCCTACAATGAGGCGGATCTCAGAAAACCACCCTCATCGCAGTACCAAATTCTGCCGATATTGATTTTGAAATTTGTTGATATTTTCTATAGATAAGATGCAGAAATGACAAAAAATGCAAAAATTAAATTCCGCATGAACACTGAAGTTTGTGTAAATTTTCCACGTCACTTACGGTAAATATGGAATATTTTAGAAATGAAAATATGGTGATGCGATAAGGGTGGTTTACTTACATCTTGGCTTAAATTGTGTAGAAATAAATTGAACTCCAAATTTGTGAACAAAAATAAGACCTGGCCTTGCAGACTTGAGCACAAGCGACACCAGCGACATTTAACATCGTCTGGGACGAGTTATGTGCGGAAAGTGCTGCGGTGGTAATGACCGATGTTGATTTCTTGAAGCAATTTGGCATCGAGGTGACAGATTTCGAAGACGAAATGGAAAAAGTATCAGTGTCCCCAGTGATAAGCATAAAACCACGATCTACCAAGACGAATACAGAGATCAATACGGAGGCAAATACAGAGACAGAGGCCAATACAGGGACAAGTACAGAGGCAAATACAGAGACAAATGAAGAAATGGAAAGCAGAGACACAAATACAAATTCAGACAGTGAAAGCACCATGACCAGAGAAACAACCGAATTTAACAATATTTCTTCAGAAGAGGTTAAACAGTTTATAGAAAGTGAAGACAATAAAGCGACAATGAAGAAGACATTGGCTGACGTTATGAAGTTTGAACGGATTTTACTAACAAAGGGTGAAAGTCGGCCGATACATCAACTGGAGGTAGACCATTTGGACGAATACCTCGCAAATTTTGTACTTTCTGTCAGAAAAAAGGACGGTGCAGATTACGAGCCATCGTCACTCCGCGGTATGTTTTCAAGCATCGACAGAAAATTGAAACGTCAGAAATATGCCTACAAAATAATGAGTGACTCGGGTGCTGAATTTCAACTGGCCCGTGACGCCTTGAAAGCGAAACAGAAATTTCTAAAGAAAGCCGGCAAGGGGAACAAACCTCGAACTGCCCAGCCCATTACAGACGACGAAATAAACTTACTACATGAGCGCGGGTTATTGGGCGACAGCAACCCGACTAGTCTACTGAATTCAATGTGGCTGAACAACACCGTACATTTTGGCCTGAGAGGAACAAAAGCAAATTATAACTTGAGGTAAGTGTCATTTAATGATGAAATTTTTGTAATAAAATTGCACAAAAGTGGAAATGGTCTTGCGGCCGGTTTTAAGGTTAAAAATTTAAGGGCCAAAATATGAGACGAATACAAAAAATGTAATTACGGAGGAAAAAAGAAAACAAGCACAGTTTTGTGACAATTTTCTGACGTAAAAAGTCACACTATATTTGCAATATTTTTCTACAGATGGGGAAATGTGAACCTGAAAGCAGCCTCCGATGGAACCAAGTATCTGGAGCTGACAGAGCGGCAAACAAAAACGAGAACAGGGGAAAACCCGGCCGACATCCGAAAAGTTACCCCGAAAATTTATTCCAGTGAAAATCACGACAGAAATCCCATAAAACTGTATAAACTATACGCTTCCAAGCGACCGACTGGATTTTCCAGAATAGATGACCCTTTTTATGTAGCCCCCCGAACAACTGACCTAACTGATCAATGGTATATAAAACTGCCTGTTGGTGAAAGAAAAATGTCCACAATGCTAAAGACCATGGCAGTGCAAGGGGGGCTAGACAAAGAGAAGCGTCTTACAAACCATTCGGCGCGAAAGCACTTGGTGCAAAAATTGCGTGATTGTGGTGTGGCACCAACGGATATAATGTGCCGGCCAGCGGTCACAAAAATATACAATCAATCCTAACTTACAGTGCTATGTCAGAAAATCAACAAAAAGAATGTTCGAATATTCTATCAAACTCACACACAAATATTAATACGCCTAAAGAAAACAAAGTTGAAAAGCCATCCACCATAACATCCTCTTCAGCATATGTTGAAGAGGCTGTCAGTTTTGCTACAGGCTCATAAAATATCACCCCTGTCGTGAATGACCCTGTAAATATGGAAAACACAATGCCTTTCCCCACCCACCCCATGTCACTTACCCAACGTCAATGTGGTAGCGAAGTTGAACAAGGCGCGAATCGCTCAGTTGTGCCACCTGTTTCTCTGCAATCTGTCAGTGTGACAAGCGACACAAACCAGCAGATCGTAAAATCCATGTTTTCTGGTGCAAGTGTAAACATCGGCACATTTAATTTGTACATGAAATATTGTGTAAATCCAGAAATTCACTTTCAAATGTTTCAAAGTTTAATTTCAGAGCGGTTACACAGGACGGTCTACACACGGCGTGTAAGTTGTAAATAAACTGTGTTGTTATAAAAAGTATAGACAAATATGTTTGAAACACTTAGAAAAGATAAAATTGAAAACAGATAGTGTTGTTGCTGTTAAATTAATCGATTTTGCGGCCCGAAAATATGGAACTATTTTTGGTGCGTTTGTAAATATGAAGGTGTAAAGCGGTTGTCGTCAAACTGTCAAATGAGGATTTCAATGGGGCGCTGATTTATCATTTAGGGTCCAAATGGTGTGTTTTTTTTTAATTGTGTTGATGTTGACGGGATAAATAGAATATTAGGTTACTAGTGAAGCCTCGTCATTTTCGTTTTCTCAGCCTAGTCAGATAAATTTTCTCGTTCACGTAACTAACCTAATATTCTCTATATTTGTGTATATCATTATTTGTAAATACATCATCATTGTAACTAATATACCTTGTTGTCTCTTTTCACAACTTGCTTTGTGTTCCAACACAACAATGAACTATCCCAGTTCACCATGGCGTGACAGTGACAAGGCGACGTACTAACTGACCATTACGAGATAAATTTGACGCGTTAAACAATCATGACCTGTTATCAAAAATATGATACTGCTCACTAGTAACATCAACTTTTAATTTTTAATTCTTTTTGGCTCATCAAACTAACACAGAATGACTCATTTAATACCAGACAGTAGATCGATCAATATTGAGTGAAGAGGCCGTACTAACTGATCAAGGCGAGATAAAATGTCTTAAAATCCCTATACCAAGTGGGTAGTATCACGGTTTTGACGAGATCTCGTGTTAGTTATCGCGTCTAATCTCGCAATACGCATGTTATGTAGTTAAGACCACTTGCAAACTGCATTTATTATGGACACTTCGCTATCTCCTTAGCACGGTAAACATATGGCAGAACTATGAATAAATGGCCTACCCGGGCAATCATTTTCAGCGAAACACGCTTCTGTCTGTGACGTGTCACCAACACAATCCGTTCCACCATTGGCAGGATTCGTGCACGTTCGATTTCGGCCTCGCGTTCCCTCGCCACAAGTGACCGAACACGGGCTGAACATCGACCAATCGGACCAACCACCGTTTACTGAAATACAGAAGTGTCGTATTTTAATTTAGCGTTTTGCACCATACATCCCACAGGTTAAAACGCAGTAAAACCATTTATTAAATAGGGATACAGTGGCGGAAGGGAGTCGGATTTATTTTTTTGTAATTGAGAAGCAGTCTGATTCTGTAAAAAAATAACAAGCACTGTCAAATAAGGGTGAAGTCATCCGATGAATGTCCAGATATTACAAAGAGCCAATTCTGAAGATATTACCACAATGTACATTATCGCATGAGCATTATGCACTGAAAATTAGTCGTTCGAATTTCAACTGGGTCCTCCTTCGGCGATATTCTGGATCCGCCACTGGGATATACTTACCGGACGTTGAGTAGGAGAGATACTTGTCAAGGGAAGCTATCGTGTCACAACAGTCAACGGGAGATAACCACCTTTATTGAACTGGGCTGCTTGGTATCGGTGCATGAACTACTATGACTACTTCACTTGAGACTAGATATTTCCAACATATTTTTGACAGATTTCCAACTTAGGTCGGAGACGTCTTGGTAGTTTAACATACAACATGTAAATACTTCCAGGCACACAATGTTCTTTATATCAGAGACAATATCCGAGACATTTTCTGGCAAAATAATCATTCATTCACTATTACCCTACGTATTGATTAGCATTATTATACATTTTATATCAGACGTAACTTTCCACACTGATATCGGGAGCGATAACTATGTTTCCATAAAATGTTAACCGAAATTGCTATTTATGCTCTGTATTTATGTTTTGATGTGCAATTATCATACTTTATAGTATGTCGAAAATATTATTTTTTCATGTGACGCATGTAATTAATATAAATAATTTAAAAATACTATGCCTCATTTGCATATGAAAATAGCCTGATACACCAACGCGCGTCACTGTCAGTAAAATAAATATTACTAAACAATTATACATGTGTAGCTGCCGCTCTTAATATTTTGAACTGGTGAAATAGTGACACAATTATAGGGTACGTACCTTTAATGACTGATTTCATAGAACACAATCCTTTGTTTTGAAGACACTAGGTTCGTAAATGAGATAGGATATTTTTTTTAAAATGCATGTGACGATGTTCTTCTCAGTATATACTATACTGTGCATTGAGTTGCCATCTGAGCCATCTTAGCATGGAAAGCTATATGCCAGTTTCACCTCTGGTAGCGTTTGACACGGACAGCTCAGAATCCGACAGATAAACTAATCAAATGTATTGTAATATGTTTTAAAAATAATTGTTAGCAACATCCTATCCGTTATATGCAGCCATCGTCAGTACCAAGTCAGATTCAAAACAGAAATCACTACACATGCTGTATATAGTGCACAACCATATAGGCTATCTTACATTTACACATAGTATTTACCATGAATACTGTATTGAGTGCAATAAGAAATATTGAGTGTGTAAACTATGTCATTGCTCTGCTTGTTGCTAGCAGACTATATGTGGTACGGTTGTTATACATGTAGTTATACAATTAAGTGAGTGGAGTGACCTAATGATTTACACTGTGTAACATGGCCATTGTAGATTTTGGAAATTACACATTTGATAACCAATGTATCAATCATGGTGTATACCTTGGCATGATATAATTGATAGCACGTTGTAACTGACTATCATTACTTTTATTAGTGTATCTGCCATATATCTTTCTGTACGTGGCAAACGCTACAATATGTGAAACTGTCCAAAAACCTGGCCATGCTAAGATGGCGCAGATGGAAACTCAGTGCACATTACAGTATATTCTAAGAACAATTGGGTCAGTATGGACATGTTTGGACATGTTTTAATTATGTTAATTATATTGCATGTATTGTAAAATCATTCATATACATGTACACAACTGTACGGTTTGTGGGGGTGGGGGTGGGGTACTTCCCCGACCCACCACAGAAATATTACGGGGAGAATAAAAACCTATCCAAACTGAGAAAAAAAGAGGGTCAGACACACTTTATTCAAATATTCAATCACATTTACGAAGCTATCGTCTTTGGAACAATGGTTGGTGTTCAATAAAGTCAGTCCTTCACTTATTTGGTAGTATAATGATTGTCCTATAGCACAATTGATAACGAGTGCCCTAGGGCCGATCGGTGACTAGGTCATTGCATGAGATGGTGTCTATTAATCTCAGAATCACTAGTCAGTAGTGGGATGGTCATTCTAGGCAATTGTTTGTCATTCCTAGAGCGGTGACTGAACCCACAGACATTTTTGGTATGAACGACAAAACGCTGTTTAAATCAAACGAAATTTTTCTCTGATATTAAATATCTAGAAGGTAGGACACACGCCATCTTTTTAATCCACGGAAGTGCTAGGGTACCTTGGTCCCGGCTCGCTAATTCAGTAATTATAACGTGCGCGAAGGCCGGGAACCTGCTGGTCCGAGCCTTCGCGCGCGTCATAATTACTGAATTAGCTAGCCGAGCCCAAGGTAAATAATCCACTTCCGTTGATTGAAAAGATGGCGTGTGACCTACCTTCTAGATATTTAATATCAGAGTAAAATTAGGTATCATTTAAGGAGGCTTTCTCGTCCACAAAGTGCATGTGACTGAACCCGCGACATCCCGAATTAAAACTCCCCAGCAGCAACCAAGGCCATATCGATGCGGGATGTGGAAACTCTTTCAATGAGCACGTGAAAGAATTATGAAGCTAAGATTCGTACTTTTCTTTTGTATTTCAGTAGTGTTCTTCGTAAGTTTTGTAAATGGGGAATTAGCTTATTCTGTCCAAATAATGAATTTTACAAATAACAACGATTAACAGTTTTATTTTGTTTGTGTATTGTTTGTTGTAATGCCAATAAATTACCCAATACAAATGTAACATGTTTAAGATGTACATGTATCTCCAAAATCACTGCCAGCGCGCCAAACGGCGGCTGTATGTCCGTTCATTAATTTTACTTGATGTTTCCTTGTGAACAACTACATATATTTTACAACCGTCCTGGAATATATTTCCAAATTGCAAACATACATGATGCAATATAATAACCAATTAAATTGTTTATTATGCACCACATGATATCAGAATGTATTATCTCATTTATATGACGTTGATTTAGCGTCCTGTGTGTCACCGTGGACAAAGAATGCAACTTTTTTTGCTGAGATTTCTGGAATGAGGTTACTTATCAAACTTTAATGTACCTATCCGCTGTCGGTAAGTTGTACGGTTTATGGCTTAATCTTGACAGCGTTGAATAATATGCAGACGAATTAAAGGTACATGCCCACTCAGTAGGCAGTCCGCACGGACTGTTTTTTATATCAGAGACATCATCCGAGACATTTTCTGGCAAACAAAAAACACATTCATTCACCATTACCCAACGTATGTATTGGCACTATTATACCATTTATATCAAACGTACATTTCCACAATGGTATCAGGGGCGATAACCTTGTTTCCTTAAAATGCTAACGGACCTTACTATTTATTCTCTGTCTTTATTTGTGTATATGCAAGCATCATACTTTATAATCTGTCTAAAACTTTGTGTTATATTTAATTGTTACAACTGGTGGAAAAATGACAGAATTATACACTTATTTAATTCTCAAAACGAACATTTTGTGCCTACTGAGTAGGCATGTACCTTTAATAGCTATGCGATATGCAGATTTCTACAGAGCCCAGTATAATTATTTTTTTTATTAACTCGTCCCCACGAAATAACAGTTCGCTCCCTTAATTTAACAATTCGTTCCCACGAATAAACAATTCGTTACCATGAATTAATAATTCGCTCCCTCAATTTAACAATTCGTTCCCACGAAATAACAATTCCTTCCCACGGGAACGAATTGTTAATTCGTGGGAACAAATTGTTAATTCGAGGGACCAACTTGTTAATTTGAGGGAACGAATTGTAATTTCGTGGTAGCGAATTTTTAATTCGAGTGAACGAATTGTTATTTCGTGGGAACGAATTAATAAAAAAAATCCATGTCCCCTGTGGGGCTCAGTAGATTTCAGACTTTGAAATCTATAAACATAACTTTTGCTATTCTTTGAATACAAGTTCTATATTATTCTTAACTTTTATATAAATATAATATTTAGAATCCATGTAAAATAACAAACATTCTGATATGAATATTGACCGAAATCAACAATAATCTCTTAAATAACACAATTATATTGCGACCTGTGCAAACCCAGGTCAGCCGGCACAATCATCTGCGCAGTCGCATCATGACCTACACCGCTCGCGACTATACGGGGCGGACCGAATTCCAGTTCATAACAATTTCCCCCGACTTCTTTCAAATGCGACCCGGCATTAATCTAAATACACATCTAATTGACGGATATTGTTATATATTGTGGTTAAATACATCATCTATTGTTCGTGTAACATTATAATTGAGACAATGATATTGGTTTGATAGGCCATGTGTCATTTTGTAATTGTTGTGAGTGTTATCTCTGTATTTGTTATAATGACACAGTCACACGCGGAACATACATATATTTGATAAATATTTATAGTGATTATTATCAATTTATGTGTAACCAGACTGCATTTTGCCTAAGATTGATGGAAATATGCATCTACTACACTTACACTAAAACTTTAATAAATTTTAGCCTAATATGGCTTTCTAAATAGTGAAGTTTTCTCAGTAAGGGTTCACTAGATACGTACGGAGCCCGGCAGGGGACGTATAATTATTTTGTATTAATTCGTTCCCACGAAATAACAATTCCTTCCCACGAATTAACAATGTGTTCCCTCAATTGAACAATTCGTTCCCACGAAATAAAAATTCGTTCTCACGATATAACAATTTCCATGGTGGCATTCAAATTGTATGAAAACAAATGTATTGCCAAACTTTAAGTACATGCTGGGGCCGTTTCACTAAACTTCCTACGGCTAAACAGTTCGTAAGTGCAAACTTTAGATAGTCGGTAAATTTCACATTATCGTTTTCTTTAAACAATTATTAGATTTACATTTATTGAGCAGCCTATGCTCAATAAATGTAAATCCATCAATTGAAATTTTAGAAGTTTAGTGAAACGAGCCTCTGATTTGTTTGTTTACGTCAGTGTCGTAATTCTGTATTAAAAATGCACAAGAGCAAACTGTAAAGACGCAATGTATCTGGAATAAATCTGACACAATTTGTATTTATTTCCGCATATTAAAGTACATGTAATTATAAGTACGGTTTTTCCAAAAAACACATATTAACAGTTAAATATACTATATTAGCGGCATTTCCGCTTTATCCTGGTTGTTCCAGATTGCAATATAAATGTATTTTATGTAATTAAAAAATAAGTAAATAAAATTATTTACGATAACAGAGTTCAAAATGGTCGCACTCATTTATGGAATTCTCAATATACACAGGGATAACCAGCGTGCATATGAGAAACAAAACAATAATGTTTGCTACACATTGTGAAACATAATGTGGTATTTATGGAAATACGTTCGACACCGATACTGACACTGGGTTGCCTTAGCGTGAAGGATTTCAGAAGATGAGGAGACTATATCGCCCCTTCCCGTTACTGGACCCTTTGCGCAATTAAGGACCACCACGCCGAACTGATTTTACCCGCCATCTTGACCAGAAGTGAACTTTCACGGGAGTTAAAACCTGCCCAATAGAGGCCATAAAGGTAGGCATGTGATATCAACTTGTGATCTACAACATTTGGCGTCGTCGGCTCCGTATCCTTTTGGGAAATTCCTAATTTTCTTCTTTTATCGTTATTTGTCAGCTCCTTAGGGTCAAGGGACCAAAGCTCGAGGGAGATCAGTCCTCGCGGTATATATGATTTGTGATCGTTTTCCATAAATACATTTAAAAACAAACAGCTGGTCCCGTGTTTGTTTGTTTGTATCCAAGTCAAGCTCATGTTTGACGCATATAACGGGAAGCAAGCGCTTTTTGATCCACTTTGACAGCAGACGAAAGGTAAACAAAGACCCGGAAGCCAACAGTAATTTCCACTTTAAAAGTTATTTTTGAAGTGAATTATGTAACTTTTCATTAATAATTGGTGGATACCAGATAAACAATTCAATTAAAATGATATAACTACTTATATAATATCAGTAAATACCCTCAATCTGTTTAAATCTCACTTTCTTCGCATCCTGTTAAAATCTAGATTTGTCAATGTAAGTTCCATAAGAGTTATTGTTCCTGATCATAAAAAGGATATGTGTGAGGTGTCCGGTAAAACAATGGTTACTTGTTTGTATAAATCGTTCACTAACATGTATAAGACGACTGACATACAGATTTAATAGTTGTGTTTAATGCTATCTGTTTGACATTTAGTGTTCTGAACTGACATGATCACACTGATGATCTACCATATTGAGACATTTTTTAGACTGTGCTTGAACTAAGACTGAGTACTTCAATTAACAGGTATGTATTGTATTGCTAATATATTTTATATTATGTCATTGTCTGATAGTATTAGAAATGATTTCCATTCATTTTCCCCTCCAAAAAATATGTAACTGCAGTAGAAAAACGGGTAGAAAAACCGGTGTTCGGCTACCACGAGGATAGATCCTCTACAATTGTTTGTATTTGTTGATAAAAAACATATTTCACCAGAATTAGCCTTTTCCCGCCCATTTTACATGCATATTAGACATTTCTAAATTAATTGACAACAATTGACACCCGTTTTCGATAAAATTATGTAATTTTTCCAACTTTTGATATTTTAAATTTTTCTTGGAAATACTTATTTCCGCGGTGCAATCGCCATTATAATTGAGACTTCCGCCCTGCCCAAATTCCACACATGCGCAACTGCAACAGGTGGTTGTGACGTCATCAAAACTTGTGTATTTACATTTGACTTAGAATTTCTTTGTAAAATTAGTAATTTTCGGCAATAACAGCAATTATTGATTAACTTATTGATAATTTTGGAAGAGATTGTTAATTATTTAGTTAATAAATACACGCACAGGTAATATTAGAAAATTGTATTAAAAAAAAAAATTGTGAATTTGTAGTAATATTATTATAATTTGTTTCAGAATTACCTGTCAACAACATTGTACAAAAAAACACTAAGAAGCTATTACTCTACTAGCTTAGGAGAGGTTGGTCATACTTGACTTTGTTTTAGTGTTTATTTTCCACAAAAATTTCTTCTAAAAACTTTCAAAAATATTTTTGATAAATTAAATTATAATTTTTCATTAAATAATTCTACATAATTTAACGGCCTTTTTAGTAAATTAATTGTGTTTTTTCTCTTTGGCATTTCTTAGTTTTACGGCATAAATAACCAACTTATTGAAATAAATTTTCAAGGTTTTTGGCGATTTAACTTCATTTAGTTTTGGTAATTTTGTGTACGGTAAAACATTTCTTTGGTAGAGTATATATTGTTCCGTTACATACTTTATACAAATATTTGGGATTTCTTTCATTAACTGGGATTAAGTTACATTTCTTTAGCAAATATAACATTCTACGGTTTATTTTTTCTTTGATATTTTTTATTCTTTGAAATTTACAGCGAAATTCATAGTGGGGTGGAATATTGCAATTATTTTCTTACAGTCATTATTTAATTTTTCCTTTTTAGTAACCATATATTATATCTGTAATTAAACATTAAACAAGTGCAGATTTATTTTGATATTTGGTTATTTCATTTAATTTTTTTTTTAAGTTAATTGAATATTTTGGCCTAATTTTCTAATTATACATTTTTGAAAATTAAATTAATTATTGAATGCTTTCGCTGACCCTGTTTCCATCCACACACACACAAGTGCACCATGCTTACGAATGAGTGCATTGACGAAGAACCGCAGCGCGCTATTCTCCGCATAAACTTCTGAACCGGTCGCGAAATTATAGACGCACTGCACGGAGTGGATCCGGTAAACAGCGACCACGTTATTGCGATACGACATAAAAAAGAGAACATTTCGCGTGAGAAAATTTTGACATTGCCCATCCGGAACGTCAGAGGGTTGGCGAAAATTTACAAGGGGAGAGATCAGATATGGTACATTACAGTGGCCATGATGACCGGGAAATTCAGGGCTCAGCAGACAACCAAGAAAATATACAACTACAAATGAAACAACAGCAATTCCAAGAAGCAGAAAAGAGAGTAGAAGAAAATAAAACAATTCTACATGGAATGGAAGAAGATCAACATAGGTTAGCAGAAGAAAATCAACTAATGAAAGAAGAAAACCAAAGACTTAGAGACGAAACGAGGTGTATGATGTCTAGTCCCAATAATGAGATAAATGTCTTGAACAATCTCCTAAGAGTCGTGGCATCTAGACAGAATGCTGGCCCGACTACATCGCAAGCAGATAATTATTATGGAGAAGGCACCGTTGCTTCTTTAGACGATATGTCTTCGAAGGAGTGGCCTAGCAGTGAAGTGACATCAATAAATTCACAATATTCAGTGGGCGCTTACGCTTCTTCAGACCTGATGTCTTCGAGGAAGCAGCCCAGAGATATAATGAATTCATCATACCAACCCACTGACTCTAACGATAGGGAGAGCCATAATGCTTTTTCAGACAGAATGTCTTCGAAAGAGCGGCCAACCACAGATGGAAAGATGTCAAGATCAGGATATTCACAGAATTCCAATGCTGTTTCAGACACCATATCTTTGAAAAAGCTGGCAAAAGAAGAATGTTCACAACAGCGTTCGGGTGCGAATACTTTTTCAGACGATATGTCTTGGAAAAAGTCGCATAGTAGAAATAGTACTCGCTAAAAAATAAGAGATTCCAGTCGCTATGAAACAGTACGGGAATCTAATAGACAGTATCCGGGAGTACCCGCAAGATCATGCATGAATCACTCAGAAACAACATCATGTGATGAGGATGACTACGAAAATCGTAGTTGAGAAGGGGGGAGAGCCCACCATGACGTTTCCCGAACCAAGGTCAATGCATCAATGCCCAGAACATTATTATTTGACGGGAAGGGGAGTTGGCAGTCATTTATAACAAAGTTCAGTGTTTTTGCAGAAAGTCAAAATTGGACAAGCAAAGAAAGGCGAAATCATTTATGCTTGTGATTTGAAGGTCAAGTAAGTGACTTCTTCACTAGAACCATCACAAGAGAGCCAGATTTGTATTATTTTGATGTACTGTACAAAATAGAGAGACGATTCAATATCGAAGATCTTCCGGAAACTGCTCAGATGTATATTTCAGCTATGCAACTCAATCACCAAAATCAAATATTGTCGAATGGGCTGACCGCGTGGTGAGTATGGCAACAAAAGCATACTCAGATCTGACAGATGCCCAGATATATAGACATGCCATATTCCCATTTTGTCAGGGTCTAACCGATAAAGCCGCTGGCCATTACACAATTAACCTCAGACCGAGAACCATGAAAGAAGCGATAGACAAAATTCGGTGGTATCAACATACCGACAGAATGATGTATGGCCGCAACAAAACGAGACGTAACATCAGTAAAAACTGAAGATGCATATGATACATGCTCCGTCGAATTCAGTCGAGAATAAAACTCCGACAGTGTGCATTATGCTCAGATCTCAAGAACATTAACACCAAAGAAGAAGATTCAAGAACCAAAACCAGATAACTCAGTGACAACAGAAAATAAAGTTCTGTTTGGGCCACAGAATATATATAGAGAGCTGGAGAAACGAGTAGAGGTAGTGGAGAAGGCTGTTAGCAGTATAGATACAACGGTGAATAAAGGTATAGCTGACCTAACCAAGCAGATTGAAGGCCTAGCACAGACATTGCAAAAAAGGTAAACCAGTGGCTGACAAAAACAATATAGTCGTTGTTATTCTTGCAACGGTCTCAGTCACTACAGTAATGAGGGCCGAAGGAAGAACTTCCGGAAAAGAATATCTGCAATCTCGGAAGGTCAAGAAGAGAGTGATGCCGAGTCGGATGAGGATTTAAACGACAGCTGGTCGGACCAGTATGCCTACATTAGACCCGTGGGAAACAAGGCCTAAACGACGGTGGTGTTGCGATAGATGTGAAGGAAGAGGTAGATAAGCAACCGGATTGTAGTGTCATTGACATTACAGATGGCCTCAGTCGTCTACTGATCGCGGATTGTACCCCTGTAAGCGTGGAACCAGAAGTTTCCAGAGAAGCGAGTATGATTACTCAGCTACGATCATCCTCTAAGATCAAAGTGCCGGTCAAGATCGAATATATCGATTTACATGCCGTGGTAGACACCGCATAGCAAGTAACAATTATATACGACAGGATATACAACCGGTTCCATGAGAAACCTGCGATAATCAAGAATGTGTCATTGCAGACCACAGGCAGGCACATGAAATTATCAGGGGCCTTAAGTCCAATACAATTGATACTTGGCAAAGTACACTATGATGTAGAGATTTATGTCGCACCCATATAGGATGACATGCTCCTTGGACTGGATTTTCTGCGTCAAAACCAGATCAGCATAAATGTGCAAAGAGCGGAGCTGCAATTAGAAGGAGAGACGATCAAGATGGACATTGTAGGCTCGTCTAGTACAACGGTGTCAAGAGTGGTAGTTTGTTCTAAGACGGTTGTACCACCTAATACAGTCAAGACGGTCAAATGTTCTACAGACTCCAAGATGTCTCAATTCATGGTAGAACCGATTCACAACCCACCCGCACTGATTGCACGAACAGTTCATTCAGACGCGCACTTGAAGGTGTGTGTAGTTAACACCACAGAGCACAATTTGATGCTTAAGCGGAAACAGGTGGTGGAAAGCTTATGACATCACTGATATGGTGCCGGGAGAGGAAGATTGCACCGAGGCCGGTGTCTATAAAGTAAAGACTGACGAACAACGGTTCGACACGCAAGTTCATGATCATTCAGTTGAGCTTGAAGTGCGAGCCGGTGTCTATAAAGTAAAACGTGATGACCAAAAGTCCGAAAAGCGAGTTCCTGATCATTTAGTCGAGCTTTTAGAACGGGCAAAGCAAAATCTAGAAGCAGTGCAACATGAGCAACTGACTTGTTTGCTTATAGAATATCAGGATGTGTTTTCTATAGACGACTTTGATCTAGGAAATTTCACGGCATTAGAGCACCAAATAGAAATCGGTGATGCAATACCCATTAAGCAAAGAATGCGACGGACACCGTGCTGCTTCACAGACGAAGAAAGTGCTAACCTGGAACGTATGCTGAAAGCCAAGGTGATTTAACCGTCTACATCGGAGTGGGCTGCATCTCCTCTATTGGTAAGGAAACGTGACGGATGAGTAAGATGGTGCGTGGACTACCGTGGCCTAAACAATGTCACCACAAAAGACGTTTTTCCACTGCCGTTGATTGAAGAATGCATAGATACACTTGTTGAAAATTCCTTGTACTCAAAATTAGATGCCAATTCCGCGTACTGGCAAGTCCGGATAAAGAAATCAGACAGAGAGAAGACCGCATTCCTGACCAAGTATGGACTTTTTGAGTTCATTCGCATGGGATTTGGCTTGTGCAACGCCCCAGCAACGTACTATAGAGCAATAAACTTAGTCTTGAGGGGCTTGCATTTGAAGATTCTACTAGCATTTCTCGATTAGATATTGATCTTGGGAATAACTTTCCGAGACCATCTGAACAATCTCAGAGAAGTGTTCAAAAGATTCAGAGAATTTGGTCAAAAGTTGAAGCCAAAAAAGTGCGAGTTGTTCCAGAAACAAGTGGTATTTCTAGGTAGGAAAGTAGGTCCCAATGGGTTGGAACTCAGTGAGGAACACATAAAGGAGGTGGAACAATTTCTGGGGCTAGTGAACTACCACAGGATGTTTCTTAAGGACTTGGCAAAACTAGCTGTCCATATGTACTCAATAACCGGGAAGAAGAAATTTGAGTAGGGTGTGGAGCAGCAAAAGGCGTATGAAGCCATTAAATTGACACTAAACAAACAAAGAACAACAGACACAAGAATTAAGAGGATGAGAAAGATAACAATTCTTCTTGTTCGACTGGCGCAATGTTACAACTATGCTTGCTAATGCGAGCTGCATCGAAATAGGTGAACGCAATACGAAGACGTCATCGTTTCAATGCAAAATATGGCATCAAATGCGGTACATGTATCTCTAGGCCTACTATCACCCATTATGTATCAGGTGGCACCCATGAATGACATACGTTAGTGCAATGCCAACAATGCTGACACAAGATAGCTCATTGGTACAGCATTTGGCTATGTCTTTGGCGTAAAGAGGCTGGTAGACTGACAATATACGAATTATCTCAGTTCTTGTTATACTCGTCGTTCGCAGTAAATGTCAACACAATGTAGATAAAATGCATGTATAGCCTGGCTGGTTGCCAATTCACAAATATCAGGATAAGTAACTACTTTGGACGTTTTATATTCCTCACTATACTATCATGTGTGACCAATTCCATATACACAATCCCGGATGGGTTCTGTATCATCTTTAGTAAGGACCGAAACACATGTAACGCATACAACAATGTATACAATATTTTTTTCTAGACCGCAGTCGTGGATATGGTTGTGGCAACTCCGATATTACAGGAATAGATGATGATGCAAATGACTTGTAGCCGATTTCACCAAAATTGCTAAACATACTGATCTAGCTAAGTTGACTTTGAGGGAGAAATTTTCAATTTAAGGGTACATGTATTAATTTGTATTATACTGAATGTATTACATTATCACAGCCATTCTGGCTTTGATAATGTAATTAATTCAGTATAATAATTCTGCATTCATTTAATCATCAAATATATGAAGTCGTTAGTTCTATTTGAAATAATGCATTCGGAAAAAATAAATGTTACTCCCTTAAAGTATACTTAGCTAGATAAGTATGCTTAGCGATTGTGATGAAATATGCTATAAGTGGAGGACACTACAGCCGGAAACATGAAACACACATCAGAATTGTAATGTAATGCATTGACTTCAGACACTATGCTATATACATGCTCAATTCAAGGAAGAGAATTGTAACTGTTTGCTTTCCAGAGTATATATAAAACGTGTTCAACATAACTGAGCCAGTCGAACAATGTAAATTGAGTGTGCCATATCTAATTTCCATCCATGTTGGCACAAGGCAATCTAAAATGTAACCAAGATAGTAACTTAGTAAAGGAGATAAAATGCAAAAAACAATGTACACTGATAATGTTTATCCTCTCGTACATGTGCTTTGTGCTTTCACTATTGAACAAGGTATTTGAAGAACCGGACATCTTATAAAGTATTGAAAATAAACCAGATTCATTTTTCAGTGATCCGCTAATCTGCCTTATCCCCTAGATACATGAAGTATATGAAGTGCATCCTGGTGCCTCGTTGAAGCCTAAATATGGGGGCCGTTTCACTAAACTTCGTACGACGAAAATGTTCGTAAGTGCAAAATTATGATAGTCCGTCCCCCGACCCAGTTTCCATCAGAGCCACACGATATTACCGAGAATCCGCCGTCAAACCGCAAGTTACACGTAGCTGTGGCCGTCGACTCGTAAGTCGTTGTGGTGGCGTCACTGATGGTTGAATCTAGCCAGTTTGGCACACCACATTCTAAAATGTTTAAGTTGAACGTTATTTATTTTACAACGATTACAAACAAGCGCGAAAGCACTTATACAAATGTTTTTTATTTGGCAGAGATAAAGGCGTCGGGCAGTCAATACTGTGTGATGAAACCGGAGCACCCGGGTGAGACGCACGTGTCCGATCTGGCGACCCCCATACCACTTTACATGCTACACTTGCTGAGGATCGAACCCGGGGTCGCATTGATGAGAAGCGCGATCGTTACCGATTGCGCTAACCGCACATATTTATAAACGCTATAATACGATGAATGAGACAAATAATACCAATTTTATAAGAAATGCGGCCTTGTTGATTTTATCAAGGAACCAATAAACGAGTGTATTAACATGATTAAATACCATCATATTATATCATCAGGTATATGGTACATACACATGTATACAGCATGCTTCTGAAAGCACAGTTCGTACTGTACTATTATGCTCATTATAGCTCACAGGTATTTGGTGGAAATTACATACGATACACTCAATTCGCCTTGTTCGACTGGCGCAATGTTACAACCATGCTTGACGTTTTATATTTCTTACTATACTATCATGTGTGACCAAATCCATATACACAATCCCGCCTGGGTTCCGTGTCAACTTTAGTAAGGACCCAAACACATGTAACGAATACAACAATGTATACAATTACTTTTTTCTAGACCGCAGTCGTGGATATGGTTGCGGCAACGACATTACAGGAATATATGATGATGGAAATGACTTGTAGCCGATTTCACCAAAATTGCTAAGCATACTTATCTAGCTAAGTACACTGGAGGGAGACATTTTCAATTTAAGGGTACATGTATCAATTTGCACTATACTGAATGTATTACATTATCACAGCCATTCTGGCTTTGATAATGTAATTAATTCAGTATAATAATGCTGCATTATTTTAATCATCAAATACATGAAGTCGTTAGTTCTATTTGAAATAATGCATTCGGCAAAAATAAATGATTACTCCCTCAAAGTATGCTTAGCTAAATAAGTATGCTTAGCAATTTTGATGAAATATGGTACAAGTGGAGGACACTGCAGCCGGAACCATGAAACAGAAATCAGAATTGTAATGTAATGCATTGACTTCAGACACTATGATATTTATATGCTCATTCAAGGAAGAGAAATTTAATTGTTTGGTATAAACATATTTTGTTGAATAGTAATTACATCATTTTTCGGTATACAAGCAGTGTAAAGAGGATTGGAACGAAAGATTGCTATATTATAGAGTTCCTCTCCTTGAACAAGGCAATTAGGGTCCCAGGCGGATATAACCCTAAGGCTTGCAAATCTAAGAAAAAGCGCAATGATCTCACATGTCAGCCTGAGGCCCATTCGATGCAATAATAGCAGATACAATGCATGTGTGCTATGTTTACGGATTTTTGGTAATTATATAGAAAAAGGGGTTTGAGCTAAATTTTAGCTGAACAAAAAAGCAACAACAGAAAACATAATTTACGTGGATGAGAAATATAACAACACCTAACTAAAATGAGAGACAAAGAAAATGAACATAGAAAATAATATAAACGTGAAAAGTAAATAACAATGATAAAGACATTGTAAATATCTGCATTTTCAACAGGAAGGTCCACGTCGTCTGATCATGGGATTGTGAAATAGCCATATATATACATGTACAATGGTTTATGAAAAACATATCAAACATAGCAATATATACGTACTTGATTCACACAAATATTTTACTTCGGAGGATATATGTTTGCACAGCGTGAAAGACTTTATCTTTATCTTATTGGGATAAGTCATTATGGTCAAACAATAAGATGTCTAAGGTACCATGTATCAATAATTGAAGATTTACATCGGGTATATGTGTAATGGTTAGACATAAATCTGCTCTTAAATCATGAAAGTATGGACTGTTAAGGAGGTAATGTTGTACATTTTATATACTACCACAACGGAATATTGGAGAATCTGAAATATTTTTCTGGTTGAGATCATAATTAAGAGAGCTACAACTTGTGGGCAATCTGGTATGTAGAATTTGTGATTTTCTTATCCCATGGTCGTAGTGTTTAGGCACTATCTTTGAAGGACTAGAAAGAAATGTTTTGAATTTCGAAAGTGACGATGCCTCTCGTGCGTGTAGCGGTAAATTATTCCATTATCTAATGACTGAAGGTAAGAAAGAATTCGAGTACAGTGTAGTTGGTGCGTGAAGTGGATGGAAGTTAATAGTGTTCCTTAAATTATATCGAGTGGTGCTTCCAACAGCCTGAGGGACAAGTGATGACAGATACCATTTACCATTTTGTAATATAAGATTAATTTGTGTTTCGTCTGCGTTCTCCTAAGCTTACCCACCCCTACTTCCTGGTATAGATCCGTCAATGATACCAATTTCTTGGCACCTGTTACTATTCTTGCTGCTTCATGTTGTATTTTATCAAGTTCATGTTTTTCACTTATTGAACAGTTATCCCACATAACGTTGCCGTATTCTAGAACAGGGCGTATGAATGCAATGTAAATGGTTTGCAATGTTTTTCTTGACAGTTTAACCTTCAAGCTCCTCACAATATTACTTCTGGCCCAAATTGTGTCTTTGATATATGAGATATGGTGTTTCCAAGTACAATACTTGGTTAAAACTATACCAAGGTGTTTATGACAAGCAACTTCATTTATGGGTTGATTAAATATATGCAATTAGTCACGTTGTGGCTTAATAATTTTGCGGGATATGAGCAATGATTCAGTTTTTGCGGGGTTAAACGTAACAAGCCATTTTGTTGCCTTATTAGTAATTTTAATATCGGTTTGCAATATTTCCCCTGCTTCATTTGGATCGTCTATAACAATGTACAGGCTGGTAATGTCCGCAAAAAAAACCATATATTCGAGTTGATGGTGTCTACAATATCATTAGTATAGATAAGAAACAATAGTGGTCCAAGGATAGAGCCCTGGGGTACATCTGTATTTATTATATTCCAATCGGATTTGGTACCCGGGATAACTACACGCTGACGTCTATTTCTAAGATAACTTTCAAACCAGTTGAGTATGTTTTCTATTAACCCTATCGATCTTAAGTTTGCTATTAGTCCTCTGTGCCAGACTCTATCAAACGCTTTACTAATATCAAAGAATAATACTTTTACCTCTTTAGTATCATCGAGTGCGTGGCAGAATGCATTGCATAAATATACTAGCTGACAGCTGATTTATTGTGGAGTCGTTAGGTATAAGTCCTGACTGGCTGGGTGTTAATATCTTATGAATATGTAAAAGGTTATATAGATATTTGAATACGCTTCTCTCGAATATCTTTTCAATAGTGTTTAGACGGGATATAGGACGATAATTATTGACTTGTGTCAGATCTCCCTTCTTATACACGGCACATACATGTGCTTCTTTCCATGATTCAAGAAATATTCCGAAGCTTAATGAATGATTGAACAAATTACATAGGGGAGATGCTAACTCATTACTGGCCTCACGTAAAATGCGGTTATCCCTACCATATGGCCCTGCAGCCTTTCCAATAGGCACATACGTTAGCGTTATATTAACTTCATCAGGAGAGACTTGAATATCTGATAGTTGTTCGTGTATATGAATAGACTGCAATTCCGGTATTTCGTCCTTTGCACCTTCCAATATAGATTGATCTTGGAAAAAGTTGTTTAGGATAAATTATTTGCTTGATCAGAGTCTGTTTCAGAAATAGTAGAATTATTATTTAGTGGCGGAATAGATATGTTACCTGATGGAGACATGAAACATTTTAAAGTACTCCACCAGTTTTAGAGTTTGTTTCATTATTATTTAGTTTATCTGACATAGTATCATAATGTGTCTGTTTAGATTTACATATTAGAGTTATGGTTAAATTTTTTAATTTTTCCCAATGACGGATTAACTGAGTACGCTTAGCTTTGTGATATTCCCGTTTCTTACCCTTTATTTTATTTTTAACATTCTTTGTTAGCCAAGGTGGTTCTTTTGGTCGAATTGTGACAATTTTATTTGGAATGCAGAATTTCATTAATTCGAGAAGCTTTTCAGTAAAGTTTATGGCGTAACAGGAAATATTTTCATCAAAACATGTTGTCCAGTCTGTGGCAGTAATATTTTGTCGGAGTAAATCATTATTTTCCTGCTCATATAACCATATTTCTCTAGTATATATTTTAAATTTAGGTTTCCTGAATTTGAATAATGCGTAAATTGGACAATGGTAGCGATGTTCTTGATTCAATAAAGGATCTCCGACACCACTTGTGACAAGTGAATTCTTATCTGATACAAACAAGAGATCTATGATAGTAGAGGATGTCTGTGTAAAGTGTGCATAGTCAGTTATTACTTGGTGAAGGCTATATTGTTGTGTGATATTGTCCACTTTTTCTGCCGATTGTGCAGCTAGGATGTTATAATTAAAATCGCCTGTAATTATAATATATTTAATACCTATATCAATGGCTAAATGTATAGATTCTTCAATTATGTTGTTGTAATTTGCATCAGAATTCGGAGGTCTGTAAAATATACCAAGTATGACTTTCTTTTTATTTAATAATAATTATGCCCGTATATTTTCTAATGGCATTATTTCTAGGTCAGGTCGTCTGGTGTAATATATGGTATTTGTTATGTAGAGCATCACTCCACCATGACTATCTGGTATATCTTTACATTCAGGTGCACAATATGAAGGTATCATTAGCTTGTTAATATCCACTCTTTCGTTCAGCCATGTTTCAGTAAACGCTAGTATATCAAAATTATATAATTCTGCTGTAATTAAATATATCTTGGGAAGAATGCTCTACACGTTATAGTGAATCAATGATACGTTATGTGAGAAGTCCAATGAATATGGAAGTATGTCTGAATTCGGTGTACTTTCTGACGTGTCACTGTCTGTGGAAAAACTAGCCGTGCTAGCTGATGAAGGGGGAACATTCTCTGGACCTGGGATAGGATGAATATCGCTCGAATTCATCAACATAATAGTACACCAAGAGACACATGTCACAACAACAAGCTCAGTGATCAAGTGCTTGCTTGCCAGAGTAGTAGAGACGCTAGTTTATAAAACGTGTTCGACATAACTGAGACAGTCGAACAATGTGAATTGAGTGTGCCATATCTAATTTCCATCTACTATCCAAGATATTTGCTATCATGGGAACAATAGTGCAGTACGAACTACGCTTTCTGAAACATGGTACTACTGTCTGTTTCACGAACCCTCCCCAAATGTTACCACTATATAAACAATGCACACCATTTATTTGTATAACATTAAATTAGATCGAAATTTAAGAATGAGCCTTTTTATATTTAGTGACATTTGGTCAAATATTGATTTGATTGCGACAAAGCAATTTTCCCATCTTAAATCCCCATATACATCTTCACTGAGAATATGTATATGGGGATTTAACTTGGGAAAATTTAGTGACTGTTGGCGCATTATTTTTTGTCTGTATGTATCATTCTTGTCTATTTCACGTGTATCTATTTATGATAATTTCATGTTAATTAGGCATATGTTGTTGCACGGTTGTGGTACGGATACATGGCACTATAGTTGACATCATTAACATATAAAGCAAGTGACTGTATTTATACAATACATGTATATATAGAGAATAGTAGGTTAGTGCAGTGAATGGGAAAACATATGTGGCAAGGCTTAGGGAACGGGATGGGCGATGCAATTTTACTCTGATATTAAATATCTAGAGGGTAGGATACACGCCATCTTTTAAACCAATGGAAGTGGTACTAGTGTACCTTGGTCCCGGCTCGCTAATTCAGCAATGCCTTCGCGCGCGTTACAATTACTGAATTAGCGAGCCGAGCCCAAGGTAAAAAATCCACTTCCGTGTGTCCTACCTTCTAGATAGTTAATATCAGAGTAAAATTGGGTATGATTTAAGGAGGATTTCTCGTTCACAAAATGCCTGTGACTGAACCCACGACATCCCGAATTGAAACGCCCCAGCAGCAACCAAGGCCATATCGATGCGGGATGTGGAAGCTCTTTCAATGAGCACGTGGAAGAATCATGAAGCTGGGATTCGTATTTTTTTTTGTATTTCATTAGTGTTCTTCATTGGTTTTGGGAATTAGCTTATTCTGTCCAAATAATTAATTTAACAAATAACCACGTTTAACAGTTTTATTGTGTTTCTTTCTTGTTTGTTGTCATGCCAATAAATAACCCAATACAAATGTAATGTGTTTAAGATGTGCATGTATCTCCAAAATCACTGCCAGCGCGCCAAACGGCGAATGTATATCCGTTCATTATTTGTACATGATGTTTCCTTGTGAACAACTATTTTACAACTGTCCTGGAATATATTTCATCCGAAAATTACAAACATACTGGATACACTAGATTAACCAATTAAATTGTTTATTATGCAGCACGTGATATCATGATATCAGAATGTATTATCTCATTTATATATTGACCCTATGACGTTGATTCAGCGTCCCGGGTGTCACTGTGGACAACGAGTGAAATTTCTGGAATGAGATTACTTATCAATCTTTAATGTACTTTTATCCCGTTAACACAGTGCGTATGTGCCGTGAAACACGGTGCCGTGAAACTTTTTTGATATCCTGTCAATACGACCTAATCACTGCGTATGAATATGTGCGGTGGTTGGGGTTCTGTTTTTTTTTTCATTTTAAAGCCATTTGTAGATGTTGACGGGATAAATAGAATAGTAGGTTATTGCCGTGAATGGGAAAAATATCTGGCGCGGCACGGAAACGGGATGTGCTCGGCAGAGCCTCGCCCATCCCGCCGGTAATTTGAATGTTTTTTGGCTTAATCTTGACCGCGTTGCATAATATACATACGAATTAATAGCTATGCGATATGCAGATTTCCACGGAGCCCCGCAGCGGACGTATACTTTTTTGTTATTAATTCGTTGCCATGAAATAACAATTCGTTCCCTCAATTTAGCAATTCGTTCCACGAATTAACAATTCATTTCCTCAATTTAACAATTGGTTCCCACAGGAACAAATTGTTATATCGTGGGTTCGAATTGTTAATTCGAGGGAACGAATTGTTAAATTGAGGGAACGAATTGTCATTTCGTGGGAACAAATTTTAATTCGAGGGAACGAATTGTTATTTCGTTTGTTATTTCGTGGGAACGAATCAATAAATAAAATCTGGCTCCGTAGATTTCAGACTTTGACATCTATAAAAATTAAACTAATTTTCGCCAATCTTTGAATAAAAGTTCAATATTATTCCTGACTTTGAAATAAATACAATGTTTAGAATCCATGTAAAATAACAAATATTCTGATATGAATATTGACCGAAATCGAACAATAATCTCAATTTGACATGTTTGTTAAATGATTGTCTCTTAAATACTACAATTATGTTGCGACATGTGCAGACCCAGATCAGCCGGCACATCCACGCAGTCTCATCATAACGTACACCGCTCGCTACTATATGGGGCGGACCGAATTCCAGTTCATAACAATTTCCCCCGACCTCTTTTAAATGCGACCCGGCATTAATCTATTTACACATCCAATTGACGGATATTGTTATATATTGTGGTTAAATACACCATCTATTGTTCGTGTAACATTATAATTCAGACAATGTTATTTGGTTTGATAGGCCATGTGTCATTTTGAAATCGTTGCGAGTGTTATCTCTGTATTTGTTATAATAATTCACACAGTCACACACGGTACATACACACATTTGATATATATTTATATTGATTATTATCAATTTATTTTATTTATCTCACCTATAGTTTAGACGCACTGACATTATTTATTTTAGTAGACTGCATTTTGTACGGTGGCACAGAGGGGACATGGAAACAAAATTATTTCGCGTGCGCACGCGATAGCAGTTGCGTGCGCACGCGATAGGTTTTACGTGCGCACGCGATAGCTATTTCGTGCGCACACGATAGCTTAGCCAATGAAACCCTATCGCGTGCCTAAGATTGATGGAAATATGCATCTACTTCACTTACAATATAACTTTAATAAATTTTAGCCTTATATGGCTTTCCGAATAGTGAAGTGTTCTCAGTAAGGGTTCACTAGATACGCACGGAGCCCCCGCAGGGGACGTAGAAGTATTGTTCATTAATTCGTTCCCACGAAATAACAATTCGTTCCTACGAATTAACAATGTGTTTCCTCAATTTAAGAATTCGTTCCCACGATATAACAATTTTCATGGCGGCATTCAAATTGTATAAAAATAAATGTATGGCCAAATAATTTTAAATACATGTTGGGACCGTTTCACTAAACTTCGTACGGCTAAAAATACGGTTAAAACGTTCGTAAGTGCACAATTTAGATTAGTCTGTAAACTTCACATTAACAATGTTTTCTTGTAAACAATTATTAGATTTACATTTATTGAGCAGCCTATGCTCAATAAATGTAAATCCATCAATTGAACTTTTAAAAGTTTAGTGAAACGGGCCCCTGGTTTTTTTGTTGACGTTAATGTCGTAATTCTGTATTAAAAATGCACAAGAGCAAACTGTAAAGACGCAATGTATCGGGAATATATCTGACACAATTTTTATTTATTTCCGCATATTAAAGTACATGTAATTCTAAGTATGGATTTTCAAAAAAAATACATACTAACAGCTGAATATACTATATTAGCGGCATTTCTGCTTTATCCTGGTTGTTCCAAATTGCAATATAATTGTAAATAAGTAAATAAAATTATTTACGAGTTCAAAATGGTCGCACTAATTTATCGAATTCTCAATATACACAGGGATAACCAGCGTGCATATGAGAAAAAAACATTAATGTTTGCTAGACATTGTGAAACATAATTACTACAGTTAATTGTATACGTATTTGTCATTCTGACTTGTTATTTCGTAGCATAACTGACCGTGTTGTTTTCTATAACGATGTGTTGCCTCTTACTGTTTGGTATGCATTTCTACTGTGGATCCTGCATTTCGTGATGCTCATGCATCTTATATTTTTCTTAATAATTGTACACCGTAACGGATATCTTTCTGCATGTTTCGACTCCACTTTGTTCATACCAGAAGTCCCACGTTCTGAATACATAACTCTAAGCACAATATACATATAAGAGCTGTGATATGACCCTGTTTGATACGCATGTAATATGCGATTACGTTATTCTAATTTATCTCACCTTTTGGATATTAAAACTTCGCTACTGCATTATCTACATCATAAACTAAACATGCACCTTCATAATACATTGATGATACGCGCTAACATAGCTGCTAGGTTGCACAGTTATAGGTTATTTGATTTGAAAGTGAATATATGCACGAGCTCCTGAAGTCGCGCAATATCGTAACGCGGCGGAACGAGTGGCATATACATGTACCCACATACAAATCAAATAACAGTTTTATTATATAAGTTCATTCGCAATGTATATACGCTTAACAAAATATACATGCTGTATACAAACTCACACAATTAGTAGTGATTTAGAAGGAACTATTTTGCTAGGAAGCGTAGTTCTGGCACCGACCAATATGAACTCATGAAACGTCGATATGGAAAAATATTGTCGTCTTACGATGCATTGTGTTTGAATTGGAAACGAAAGTACGTATATAATAATATCCGATACAAATGGGGGAAAATCCCAAATTATGTGTGATCAGTTAGTGAGGTCAACTCTATAAGGAAACACCAGGTGAGCTTGTCCACCGTTGCCTGTTTCAGTGTGTTATATTTCATCTGAACAACAGTATACCAAAGTTTGATTGAGTATCGCCTTTATTGCATAAAATGGGCACTCACAGTTTAATAATACAGTGTAATAAAAATCATATTACACTAGTGTAATAAATATGCAAATTAACTTATTACATACGACAGGTTTGGTGGCATGTACAGCTTCAATATATGTGCTTATGCAATGATGTGCTTATGCAATAAATATATTGTAACATTTGTGATGATTTAATATGATTTTTATTAAACTCGTTGACTGATATCATAAGAAACTCGGCACGGCCGAGTTTCTTATGAAATCAGTAAACTAGTTAAATAAATATCATATTAAGTCATCGTTCATGTAAAATCCTCTCATGCATTATTTTCTTGGCATACTCGTTTTTTCTACACGTAGCCCCGCTGCGCCACGTGTTACGTCAAATCTGGGAAATCAAGAGTAACTACCATTTGACGTTAGAATTGACGACCTTCGTCTATCAGTTGACCTTAGCCTATTGACGACATTTGTTTTTTATTTGACGTTATAATTTACGAATTGCGGCGGCACGCGACGGCATACAGACAAATGATATCAATGCTACACATTCTGACGTGCTAACGTCAACGACGCATTGCACTATGCTCTAACTATATGTTATTGCTCATATACTTTCAAGAAATTAAATGCAAGGGAGTGCTAGCGACTTCAGTTCGGTAACCTATTTAAATCACTGGACTATTTGCAAGACGAAAATTATTTCCAAATATTGAAATCCATATACTCGGCCCCATATATACCCACCTATAATTTGACAGTCAGGTCCTCCTGTCCAGCGATTATTGTCACACGTTATTACCGACGAATTGCCGGCAAACGGCGCCTTACATATACATGTAGCTGTTGCCGTCGACCCGTGCGTTATTGTGTTCGCCATTACATCAATGTAACCCACATCAAACTTCTAACAAGCAATATAGATTGCTACCAGGCGATGGGAGTGTGCTATTGGATCAGGAGTTACACTGTTAATTCGTGGGAACGAATTGTTAAATTGAGGGAATTAATTGTTATTTCGTGGGAACGTATTAACATAAAAATGCATGTCCACTGCGGGGCTCCGTACCTTTGAGTGTCTCGTTCTCTATCTATAATCGACAAGTAACCAGTGTATGCGTATATAATTCCAGTTCCATGTGAGTGGATGATTATTTAATGTTAACTGGTAAATTTTCATCGAGGAATGATTTCAGGACATGAAATAATGAAATAGAATGTTGCTTAACGGCCCACCAACACAAAATAGTATCATTTAGGGCCAGGCAATTTATATGAAGAAGAACATAATAATAAATTAGTATGTTAGATGCGGTAGGCACGAACAAAGAATAGTTAGTTCAACATTTCTGTGTACATTTTCCGTATTCCATTTGATATTTTACGATGAGGTATAATAATATATAAATATTGCCCTTTGTTGAGGGGAATATTATGAATTATCCTGCTTCCTCGGGGAGATAATCCACAATATTCCCATAAACGAAGGGCACTCTTTATATAATAGTCGTATCAACCATTCACGATCCTAACATCCCCACTCAGTCAACTATAAATCGACAGGGTCACCGCGAGAAGGTTAGGCTGTCGATGGGTGTCACACTCCAGACGTGGCTCAGAAGTTTCCTTCTACTCATAATGCTGTATATGATGATGCAACGGATCAGTTCAGACACATTAATTCATTGTCTAGTCAAATTAATGTAATTGCCTGAGCGACGGATCGTGATTTGTCATTTGGAAACGTTTCGTGAACGAAGGAATAGCATACGTTGTCAGATAAACTAAGTTACATGCCATGTGGTAATTTAAGCATTATACTGTGGTGTAGTGTTGTAAAGAAGCGTGTGCTTAGAATCTTTGACAGTGTTTGGTGGACAAAACATGTTATATGTGAAGCAAATGTACCACTTGAGCTAAATGTACCACTTAGTGCACTTGACGTGCAGGAGACATGAACGACACTAATGCGCTATACATTGTGTCCTGTCGTGAATGTGTGTCCTATCACCAGTAAGGACACGGAAAATACAATTATGCATGAACGGTGTATAAGGTTGAATGTTGGTTCGTTGGAAACAGTCAATATCGCATTAATGTTTGAGAGGAAGTTTTTATTATCTAAATTTGCAGTTCAATTGTTTTCGAATCATGATAAAGATGTAACAGAAACGACAAGTGAAAATATACATTCAATGATGTTTGGACATCATGCATACTGTTGTACATATCTTTACAAATATTTTCTTAATTACCTTTTCAGTTTTGTTTTTATTTTAGAAACATGATTTAATCATGTTATCTTATTTGCATTTTAATATTGTGCTGGTTAGATAACCTACAATTCAGCGACATAACATCTGGTATATCATGGATAGAGACGTGTTTTGCTGAATGTGTCATGTTCCGGGTCCGATGACCGAGTCGTTCACCTGGAGCACCGATTCGGTGCACGGCTCGCAGACCAATCGATAAACGAGAATGTATATAACGAATGAAACAATAGCCAACTGTGAAGAATCACGTAATCAAACAGCCCTTCAAAACTAGTTGCCAATGTCTCCCAACAATACAGGATAAACCGCTTGATGCTAAATATAAATGTTAGTTGATATGCCTACATAATGTCTGATTTAATGCTGAACACACAGGTAAATATATTGTATTGTACTGAAAGCTTGTGGTGTAAACACATAGCAAGACGTTTGTTTTAGAGAGTTGACGGTCACAATGCGCCGATCTGAGACCGAACCCCTTTCTCTTTGTATTCGTTGAAGGCAGACAGGCTGTGCCTGGCAGGTTGGCAGGCGGGCAAGGCAGGCATGCAGACAGACAGACAGGCAGAGAGGCAGGCAGAGAGGCAGGCAGAGAGGCAGGCAGAGAGTATATCTGATTAATGTAACATGTTCATTTATCATTTGCGTTGATATGAACGCACGAACGCGTGACAAACCTGATTATGTTACCGATGATACTTTTGACTATCTCGCTTTACCAGATTACTATATGACAGATGAACTTATTCCACGTGCATCACTCGATAAGGATGACGGTGTTAAAATCAAAATGGCAAACGTCTCTGATAATTATGAATGGCCGTTGCGGTGAAGATGCTGGTGTAGGTAAATTTACATGCACAACCTCACGGTGGCAAAGCCTTGTGGATTATGTTATTGTGAGTACGAAATTATTAAACAGTATAAACACGTTTAATGTTGGTGATCCTAACATTTTATCAGACCACAGTTTAATATAAATAAATGGCTGCCGATCTTGATTTAAATAATACTATTCATAATGATGATATTAATTATACATACATAGATGACACTTTGTCAAAATTGTCTAATATACTTGAACAATATGCTGCTCCTTTTAAAAAATAAAATAAATGTACATGCACAGTAACGAGAATCTAACATAAATTACAATACAGCGTCATGCTTTGATGATGTCTGCGCTGAGAAAAGGAGTTTTTGAAAAATTATCGAGACTATAAATCTGATCATAATCGGGAAGGTATGGTTAAAGCCAGGTCTGAATATAAAGTTGCTCTCCGTAGAGCCAGATTTATGATCAGAATCAAACAGAGAAAGTAAACCAGGTGAGACTTAATAATGCAAAGGAGTACTGGAAACTGTTGAAAAAACATACACGCTCATCGCAACCGAATATTCCAATGTCTGATTTCATGCGCTATTTTAAAGTCTTGAGTAGTCCTGATACACCATTGTTCATACCTGATGATAGCGTAGTAAATTTTAATGATACATATATTAAAGGTGAACTGCAAGAGCTAGATATTTCAATTAGCTATGATGAAATACGTGCCGTAATTAAACAATATAACTCTGGTAAGAGTAGTGGCCCATATAAGTTGATAAATTAATTTTATATGCATGGGACTGCTACGTTAACGTCATATCTGAGTAAAGAGGTTAATGTAGTTTTCAATATTGCCTATTTCCCTACAGCCTGGTCCTGTGGAGATATTGTGCCAGTACATAAAAAAGTAAGTACATCAAATGTCGACAATTATCGTGGTATTACCTTACTTAGCACACTAGGTAAATTATTTACAAGGGTGTTAAATAACAGGTTATCACATTGGGCTGAACAGTACATTGTATATGTTGAGGCACAGGCCGGTTGTCGGTCTGGCATGGGCACGGTTGACAGTGTGTTCGTTATACATTGTTATACATTGTTTAATCTCACATGTTATTAACTGTAGCAAAATGTCATTTTTGTTTTTGTATATTTCTATAAGGCTTTTTATTATGTGGTTAGGAATATATTGTGGTACAAACTTATGAAATTGGGCATACGTGGAAAATTTCTGAATATTATGATGTTAAAATGGTGAAGTCTAGGGTCAAGTTCAACAACATGTATAGTGATGAATTCATATGTCATACGGGAGTATATGTGAGTGTTTGTGAAGGTGAGTGTTTATCACCATTTTTATTTATTATGTACTTGAATGATCTAGAACAAGAATATATTATAAAGGATGTGAGTGGTATACATATTGACACACTGAAATTGTTGTTACTACTGTATGCTGATGACATTGTAATTTTTGCTGACTATTGATATTGGGTTGCAAAATGGTTTGCATATTTTATATGAATACTGTCAGAGGTGGAGGCTTAGTGTAACTACTGTGAAAACCAAAATAATGGTATTTCACAAAGCTGGTATGTTAAGAAGAAATATTGAATTTAAATATGGTGACTTGGTGATAGAAATTGTCAGCAAATTCACTTACCTAGGTATTGTCTTTACAACTGGTTGCTCCTTTGCAGAAACCACAAATACTTTATCTGGACAAGCACGTAAGGCCATATTTCAGTTAAATAAATATTTACAGAAATGTATTAATGTACCCATTAAGCAAATTTTGGATTTGATTGGATTTGTACTTATTATACCTGTTTTACATTATGGTTCTGAGATTTGGGGGTTCACACAAGCGACTATTGTTGAAAGGGTTCAGTTGAGTTTTTGCAAAAATGTGTTAGGTGTAAAACAATGCACACAAAATGATTTCATTTATGAAGACTTGGACACACTACTTTTATAGTGAGGAGGCATTTGCACATTATAAAGTGTTGGTTAAAACTATGTAATAAGATTGTTTATGACATGCTTGTAAATGACACTTATCGGTATCCAGCTAAAATTAAAAGAGAAACGAATTGCAAGAGATAAGACGTATTAAAATGCAAGGTCACTTTATACGTTCCAGAGCAAAGATGGATTGAAGACGGAGAATAAGTAACTAATTATTTGTGTAACCTGGAAAATAGACATTTCATTAGTAAGGCAATGCAAAACATACAAGCAAGTAATGGTAGTATATTAACAGATCGGAATAGCATTATTGAAGAAACTAGGACATTTTACGTCAAAGAAACTAGTAATGTCGATTTAAACACAATATTTAACAGTATGGAAATTCAAAAATTGTCTGAGAAACAGAAAAATAACATAGAACGTCAAATTAAGTTGTCAGAAGCAGCTTTTGCTTTGAAAAACATGTCTAATGGAAAATCGCCTGGTTCGGATGGATTTTCTGTTTATTTTTTTAAATTATTTTGGACGGACCTTGGCTACTTTTAAATTAAATCATTGAATTATAGCTATTCTATTGGAGAAGTGTCTGTAACTCAAAAAGAAGGAATTATAACGTCAAAAGGAAATATAAATAAACAACTCTTGAAGAATATGCGGCCGATTTTTCTTTTCAATGTGGCATACACAATTCCTTCCGCAACAATAGCTAACCGTATAAAAACAATCCTACCATCTATTACAAACAAAGACCAGACTGGGTTTATAACGGGCAGATATATAGGAGAACATATAAGAACGGTATATGATGTAATCGATTATACATCAAATAATGATATACCAGGTCTCTTATTACTTATTGACTTTGAGAAAGCGTTTGACTCAGTCTCTTGGTCATTTATAAACAACGTCTTAGATTTTCTCAATTTTGGTCAATCAATAAGGAACTGGTTAAATATATTATATAATAATATCAAATCACGAGTAGTAGTTAATGGACATCTATCATCCTGGCTACCCATTGAACGAGGCTGTCGACAAGGTGACCCCCTATCACCATACATATTTGTAATATGCGCCGAAATACTGGCCCATCTAATACGGAATAACCCAAATATTAAAGGTATCAGCATACATGGAAACACTTTCCTATTATCACAATATGCTGACGACACATCCATATTCTTAGATGGCCCAACTAGATCTTTAGAACATACTTTATTAGTGTTACAATTATATGCGAAAATATCCGGCCTTGGACTCAATGTCGATAAATCTAGAGTGGTATGGTTTGGATCGAAATCTGGTAGTACTTCCTTTACATTGCTAAGCGTGCGTTTTTCAACCGATCTCAGCAGACTTATAGATCTAAATTAGACCGCTAAGATTCAAGAAATAAGGGCACTACTGGCGCAATGGTCAAAGCGTAATTTAACACCATTAGGATGAATAACCGTCATTAAGACACTAGCAATATCTAAAGTGAACCATATATTTTTAAGTTCACCAAGTCCTAACATGAATGTAATCAAACAACTAAATAAACTATTTTTCAATTATCTATGGATTGGTCCCATAGACAGGATCAAACGTGATGTGGTTATCAAACTGTACCAACTTGGTGTGCTGAAAATGCTCGATGTCAAATATTTTATATCGGCAATGAAAGTATCATGGATAAGAAGAATTTCAAATAAAGATACTAAATGGTTAGATCTGCACCTACATGTTTGCCCTTTTTTTTTAAAACTTTATTAAATATGGACCGAATTATATTTATAGAAATATACATAGAATGAATAATGCCTTTTGGAAAGACATTTATAAATCTTACGCTGATTTTTCGAACATGCTGATACCAACCACATTCGAGGAATTCATTGTGCAACCTAAGTAGTATAGAGGGAGTCAAAATGATACCACCTAACGGTGGCATCATTTCTCCACCCTCTATACTACTCCACCACCCCCCGAAAAATCAAAAATTGGTTAACGAGGAAATTGTCTCCCACCAACCACAAACATCCAAAATGTGTGTCATAAATACATCATGTTGTTTTCACGTCCAATTGAACATATAAAACTATAGTCTTAAAAAGGATTTATTTTTGTCTCGTTGTCATAAATACATCATGTTGTTTTCACGTCCAATTGAACATATAAATTTAATAGGTTATAATAAAATATTATAACAAAATGGATAATAAAATACACAACGAATTGGACGTTTATAATGATTTGGATGAAGGATTTTACGCTGTTGTTTCTACAGTATTAAAACACGGTAAAATGACAATACTATGTGATATCGAATACATGAAATATCAGCGTAATTTATTACGCTGCGATAAAAACGTTGCATTTACAATATTATACGGCAATTATGTCGCCGGTATAAGTATCAAATTTATATAATGAAGCGACTAATAGGATCGGAGAAACACTACCGAAACATTATCAAACTAATTTTATAAAACAGTTTAAAATCAACTAAAGATTTCGTTTACGGATTATGCGTTTCTACAATATCGCTTTTAACGAAGAAGAAATTGGAATTATTAGAAGAAATTGAAAATTAATTGAACAGAACTAATTTATGTTATAAGCAGACGACAATGTTCCAATTACACGTGTTATGAACATGTAAATTAGGTGTCCATTTTATAGAGAGATTACACGATTACGTCTTCCAGGATGAAACATAAACACACTGTAATAGTGGTATCATTTTGAATCCCTCTATACTACTGTAATATATACTATAAATTTTTTAATAATGTGTTGAAGAACTTTACGAAGAATACGGGGGTTATAGTCCTATATATAAATTCTATAAAATGAGAACACTAGGCGATATCGAATACATGAAATATCAGCGTAATTTATTACGCTCCGATAAAAACGTTGCATTTACAATATTATACGGCAATTATGTCAACCATACAAGAGGCAAATACAAACATTAAGACGGATAATGCGTATCGATATGAAACTAAGGTGTTATATTAAAATTGTTAAAACCCAACGATTCGTTTACGAATATACATTTCTACGATATCGCTTATAAAGATATTAATAATTTGTAAAAATTAAAAAAAAAATAGCAAAAGCCTCCACTCGTGCACAACACCCCCAGCGACTGGGCAGATTTCTAGCCGGCACCCAGCCACTGGGGTGTTGGGACCTTTCTTAAGCCCACGCATCTGTTGGCTCACATTCTGGGTCGCCTTGAACCCCATTGCCAATTACTCTATTAAGAGAATAAACCAGCGAAGTAAGACGAGCCTATGTGTGAATTTGGTTTCCGAAATTGCAAAGCTCTTAGGCAGAAATCTTTTAGGCCGGCACCTTTGAGCTACACAATTACATCGCCAAATACACACATATGCATAGACTGCTACCATTAAACAGACGAGACGGACGTCATACCGGATCAACAACATGGCATGCACGAGATGAGACCAATTGTTGTAAGGTCAACAAACATATATATACTCATCAGTTTCCTATACAACATACAAATGGTGTGCATATTATAATTATTTATTAATACATATTGGCGAAAGAAAACATGTGATGGTTCGTTATTTTATAATTATTTTATATTTTTTTTTAATAATTTAAAGATGAACACTCCCTATTATTACATAGTAATTAATTTATGTTGTAACGACAATGTTTCAATTACACGGGTTATGGCCCATGCGTAAATTGATAGCCGAGGTAAACAGAGCCGATAATTCTCAGTGAAAAACACATGTTGTATAGGTATGTAAATTTGTTTACTGCACCAATATAATTTTGAAAAAATTAGGAAAATTATAAAATTAAGAATTTTTTTTTTTTTTTTTTTTTTTAAATTATTATTATTTTTTTTTTTTTTTAATTATTATTTTTATTTTATTTTTTTTTTAATTATTTTTTTAAATTTTTTTTTAATTATTTTATAATGGTGCTGTAACATTTCCTCCGACTTTATTTCCAAGTTTTAAACCCAAATAAATATCCCATCAGTTACACTCAATTTTTTGGCATGGTGGCGCGCGCCTTGATCCTTATATCATTTTTTAATTCTTCATATCTCCCCATTTCTTCCACCACGGATTCAAACTCTAAATTTGATATTTTCTTATCGGCCAACGCTTTGGACACCATAACGTCGATGCTATTTTTCTTAGACCTAGCGAGAACGGATATTCTATCATGTTTTCTACTTTTTTTCTCGAGTTTTCCACCCGCCGCCCTAATTACCATACAAAGTGTTCCAGATAAAACGGTAATTCCACTCAAAACCCCTGCAAGTGGAATCATTACAATTGTAGATAGCGTTGCAGCAGTCCCCGCCCCACACAACACAGAAACACTTGCCAGAACCGTACTAGATGCTTCAGCTATGTTTGCCGCGCGCCTATATTTATTAGAGTGTCTTTTTCTATTTGCACATTCTCTAACTAAAATATCCTGCATAGCGACGATATTATTCAACCTAAAATCTGAACTTTTTTCGTTAATTGAATACAGTGTTGGTGGAGTGGTATTGAGAGTTGAATACAGTGTTGGTGGAGTGGTATTGAGAGTTGGATACAGTGTTGGTGGATCGGTATTGACAATTGGAAGCGGTGATTCGTTCATAGTTAAATTTATTTCAATTAATATTAGTATTTACACAATAAGTTCAATTAACAATGAGACAATAGTGGAAGAACTCTCTGAGTCACCGATTTTCGTAACAAAGTGAATAACACTACCTTGGGAAAGTATAATTCGATCATCACCGGAGAACGAAACCACCGTCGAACTATCTCCAGAGATTTTAGTGACTCCAACCCCCCGTTCTTCCCCATCTACTACAATATTTATCGCGACCGCGCCCACAGGTTTACCATTAGCATTAACCGAGCAGACCGCCATTTGGATAACTTCACCTGCAGCTGTCATAGTGTATCCCCATATTTATTACTCGCTTTGGCACCGAACGAATATTCATGTGCCCCACAACCAATGGGCCCCGCTTCTCAGCCCAAACTGTTATGACACGTTTTGGTGTTTTCATTGTTTTCACTATTCCGGCAAGCGCATTGTTGCGTTATATGCCTCAGTACGAATCTCATAAGAGGCCTCCTCAAGAGCTTTGGTCGCGGATATACGATCATGTTTCAGTTTATCGGTTATTTTTTCATCTAGTTCAGTAAGTGTCGCTTCTCTGTTGTTGAGAGTCCTCTAAGCGCAACGCATCATAAGCCTCCGTAATGGTTGCCTGGTGGTCTTCTAAGGCTTTATCAATACCCGACCGGGTCTCTTTTTGAAATTCGGTTATTTTTTCATCTAGTTTAGTAAGTGTCGCTTCTCTGTTGATAGAGTCCTCTAAGAGCAACACCCTATAAGCCTCCGTAATATCCGCCTGGTGGTCTTCTAGGGCTTTATCAATACCCGTTCGGACTCCATCAAGATCAAACCGGGTCTCTTTTTTAAATTCGGTTATTTTTTCATATAGGTCAGTAAGTGCCGCTTCTCTGTTGAGAGAGTTCTCTGAGCGTAACGCCCCATAAGCCTCCGCAATGGCCTCTTTGTGGTCTTCTCGGACCCCCTCAACCCCAGACCTGGTCTCTTTTATAAATTCGGCTATTTTTTCATCTAGTTCGGTAAGTGTCGATTCTTTACTGTGAGAGTTCTCTAAGCGCAACGCATCATAAGCCTCCGCAATGGCCTCTGCAAGGTTAGACTGGTGGTCTTCTCGGACTTTATCAATACCCGACCGGGTCTCTTTTCGAAATTTGGTTATTTTTTTTATAGTTCAGTAAGTCCGCTTCTCTGATGAGAGAGTCCTCTGAGCGCAACACCTCATAAGCCTTCATAAGGTCCGCCTGGTGGTCTTCTCGTGCTTTCTCAATACCCGACGTGGCCTCATTTCGAAAATCGATTATTTTCCCGTCTAATTCAGCAAGTGTAGCTTCTTTGCTGAGAGAGTCTTCTAAGCGCAACGCATCATAAACCGCCGTAATGTCAACCTGGCGGTCTTCTCGGGCTTTATCAATCCCCAACCGGGCCTCTTTTCTAAATTTGGTTATTGACCTAGTTCGTTTAGTTCCGTATGCGTTTCTTCACGACTTTGTGTATTCACAGCAGGGCATATTCTCTAAGTTGTGATAGTAGACTCTTGTGAATCTCGTCGTGGCCCTCGATATAGTTCTATTAATCAAGGCCTTTGTTTTTTTGGGTAGTTAAAAAGTCGCCCTCTGTCGGGATGAATCCCCCTTCTGCAGGTTCCAAATTATTTGAATTTGTCACCCAATCGGAAGAACTACCTGGTCCGTATATACTCATAATGTTGATAAAATATATTACGAACATGCGTTTAATTCTAATTTTCTTAAAATTAATTAATTTGAAATTTCTAGGACGACCGAAATCGGGTAATCGTTCTTCAACTCTCGCCCTTTATCATCAAGAATATAAATCTTCAACTCGTGGATGTGTCCCGATTCCAAAACTTTCATCTCTGGGTGTGGGAAGTCTAACGTTACAGTCTCGCCATAGAAACAATCGCTGGCGGGCACAGTTTTCAGTAATGTGCTGGGGGATCCGTCTATCGTGTTGTACGATGTGTTCACCCGATCCAGGTGCACCCTGAGAGTTTTCGTGAAGGTGAAGTCCACCGGGTTATCACCGACGTACTCACCCGGGGTGAACACTCCTTTGTTTGAGGAGTATGTCTCTCTAAAACCGAGTTGAATACCCAACCCCGGGGAGACCACTACATCACTGCTGATGATCATTGTTGTGAGCCCGGTAACATTCGATACTGTGAGGTTGATTATACCGTCAAGCTCTGAGTTGACAAAATCTTTGAGCTGTCTTATTCCCCACAGTCCGTGAGGCAGCTTTACACCTAATTGTTGTCCATCCTTCACATAGAAAAACCCTTCACTCTTCCCACATTCTGCCATCCAACCGTGAACGTGATTGATCTAAGGCCTACCCGGCGTTTTCCGCAGCAGTTGTCTATTAATTTTTTGAAGTTCACACAACTCCCTTTTTGAACATTAGTTTATGTAGCAAACATAATAATAATCTTTCAATGGATACCAAAGCATTTAGCTTTAACTCTAATGTAAAGTACGCGGTCGGAGGTAAATACACACAAAAAGACGTTGTTAACCGCCTTGTACACCCAACCGTAACGGTTAGACGGACAGTGGCTTTGCCACCAACTTCCCTAACATCTTTGAACAATACAGGTTGCCCAAGATTACTACGATGGAGGTGGTAAACGGCTGGAAAGCAACACCGATGCAGTTTTGGCAGAACCAAATAAATTTCGCTGTATGGTGCGCAACAGCCGGGTGTGGAGTTTTCATATAAAGACCATCTGACATCCAAGAATGTCATGCTCCGAAGTGTCTACAACTTTCAACGTGTATATACATAGGAGGATTCTCAAAGAACTAGGTATTTCACTACCTCAAGACGACGCCTGGGATCCCATTTCCAACACATATAACCGTATGGCCTTTGAAAGACTGTGTAACGAATTTTACGTTTCAAAAGACGCGGACTGGAGACAGAAAGCATTTCCTACCAGCACCGGCCTCGGGGACGTTCTCATTCACGGCCAGTCCGGGAATTGGACACAGACTGATTTTAGACACGATCACTCCGGTGACCACATCGTCAGTCGGAACCGCCGGGAATTTTGACCCCGCGACTATGACTTTCGGGACGGAAGTGTCTGGAGGTCGACACTGTGGCGTGTTTTCTTGTAAAATGTTACCTCCGAAACTGGCTCACGTCGATTACATACAGCAGGCTGCTGAGGTTCAGAACGCGTGGGGTACATTTATGTTTAGATACGGGTCTAGGGTTCACGCAGGCCGGGGTTACTCGCGTCAACGACTCCATTCGCACGTACGTCTGGGCCATTCTCGGCGCACAGAAGCAAACTCGCAGTTCTACTGGGCATGGGAACAGCGTTTGATGCACAAAAACTTTTAATTTTTGGCACTTGTAGAGGACGCCATCTCAGCTAGGGTGGACCTGGAGAAGGCGATCCAGAATTATCAAGACGTTTTGCAGAATGCCAGCACCCCATTAGACTATGTATTTGGAATAGGTCTTTATATGCGCCGAGCAATATGATACTACGAGACGACCCGGTTGACGGTTACAATAATCATATCGTAATCGCCACCGCCAATCCCAAAACAAAAAATCGGCCACAACGGTAACGTAAAAGTGAACACGGATATCATCAAGCGCACCCCCAACATGGGAACCGATTCATAAAACACAAAATGGATACACCTCCCCCAATTCGTAAATCGAACAAGTACCCCCAATTCGTAAATTGGATGAACCATCGAAATCCATCAACAGACCCAATCGCGATTGGAGAAACACCAATCAATTACAAATTGGGTGAAATTGGAAGCACAACACACGAGGAGGAGAAATTAGCGCTCGTCGTCGCCCTCGTGGCGATCGGATTATTTACGCTTGGTTGTAGGAACTCTCTGACAGAGAATAATAGGAGACCGGCGATTGCCACGATTAAAGCCCAAGTATTATTGGCTAGCCATCCGACCGTTTTGATAATATAGATAGCAAGTAAGAAACGATACTTCCGATCAGTCCAGGTAGTGCGGCAGCCAACTTTCCTGCTAATTTAGCCAGGAGATTGGCGAGGGCTTTTAGTTGTTTTTTTTATCCATTCTTTTACCCCACGGATGGTGCTTGTGCTGGAGCTGGAGCTGTGCTGGAGCGGGTGATGGAGCTGGTGCTGAACCACCTGTGATAGATAGAACTAGAGACGATATAGATAGAATTAGGGTCGATATAATCATGCTGAAAGCCGCGATGACGGTTATTATCGTGACGCCCTTCTCTCTGAACAGAGTGCGAATACGCGCACCGAGTGTAGTGTCCTCGTGCAGGACCCTCGAGATTGTTTCGCGGCTACGACTTAATTGACGGAAAGCGTCTCACGGTTAGTTGAGGCAGCCTCCAATCGAGCTTCTCTTTCGTCCGCAACGACCGCAGGAGTTTGTTGATCCGCTCGGTAGATTCTCTATCGCCCCGTGCTTGCTTTATTTTTTTTTCTTCTAGAGCGATATGTTTTGTCCAGCGCTGAGAGTTTGGAGAGGTTATTGACTAGTTCGCCCCGATTGTTTGCAGAACCTTATCGAGTACCCGGAGTTCGCGAAGAGGTAACGGTGGGTCAAACTTCGTGCCGTTTATTTCGTTGACCGTGGTTTCAATCGTGTTAATAACGTCGGTGGTTACGCGAGGGATTTCGCTGAGCTCGATCGTTTCATAGTGGCGGCCGTCTTCTCCAGCGTTTCGTCGGTAGACTGTAGGGTTTTTACCATTTTTGTAGGCAGCGGCGCCTGAATGTTGTCGAGCACTCCGAGAGCTCGAGCGAGTAGTGCTCCATATCGCTTCAATGAAGAGGGTTTGAGGAACTTGTTTGGGTTGTTCTTGTACGTCAGCAACATCCAGGTATTGCCCCATTTAACCCACAGGTCTCCTCTTTTTAGTGCTGCGAAACTCCAACGTGGCGGAGATGCCGCTTTTAGACACTATACGCTCCCACCGTTTCACCAGAGTTTCCGTTTCCTCGGTAGACGCCAGCTCATTCTTGGAGATCCCCTCAGGAATCTTGGCACACCGCCCATGCCGGAGTTTTGGATTTGGCCTCCCACGTTTCGAAATGTGTACTCGCATCGGGCGGGTACTCTATGAAGGACGTTTCGTCCTCATTACCAGCGTCCAAGTCCTCTCCGCGGCTAAATGGATAGGTATCATCAACATAATCATCATCATTGAGGTAGTCATCAACGTCCACGCCCTCTCCGCGGCTATATGGATAGAGATCATCAACATAATCATCATCGAGGTAATCTTCTCGGTCGCCCGTAGTGCGATCGAATTCGTCCATGCCAATATCGAGACCAGCCATCTTTAATAATTATTATTATATTAAAGACAAAACAATACAGGTTTAATAGTTTCAATAAAATTAATTATGTCTTCGAGTCAATACGGTCGCAAACTCAATCCATACCGCAGACTGCGTGAGCCCCTCGGGGCAAAAGGCGTGAGACAGAGTGTCGTTATTACGAACAACCCATCGACGATCGACCAGAACCAGCAGCTCTTAGTCCGCTTCCCCAACCTCGGAGCTAACGACGTCATTGTTCCGGGTACTGTTCGCCTCGCTTTCACTATTTCGCTAAACGTCGACGGACGCGGACCCGAACCGTAGTTCAGAACTTGGGTCGCGCCATAGTCAAGAAGACTATGATAAAGATTTCTGGTAATGAGGTGATGTCGATCGATGACAGCGACGTCTACCATTGCTATCAGGACCTGTGGAAGACGTCACACGAGCTTGAAAACGCTGTCTATCAAGGTATTGACACCAGCAAAAATAAGAACGTAACCAAACATTAGAATCGGGGCTGCTAACAAGGCAGATACAACGCGAGTGACAACGCGGTCGCGGGCGCTTACGGCAACCGCTATTCTACATCCCGCTCGACTTTGAGTTGCTGGAGAGTCACATGCCCTACTATCAGAGCGCTTTGGCTGACCGCCTCGAATACGAACTAACGTTCAACGACTACGGCCGAGTTATCATAGCCACCGACCAGTTATCGACGTATACGATCGATAATGTTTCGCTGGAGTACGACATGGTCACGATGCCCGAACTAGCGCGATTGATCAGAACCCAGTACGCCGGGCGCGTTGCCATACTTTACGACCGATTCTTCGCATCGCAAGATGCCGAAAAACAAAAGCGACACATTGTGGAATATTAACGTCAACGTACCCGCCCGCTCGATGAAAGGTATACTGAGTTGTTCGAGGATGCTCGGTTCGCGTTCGGTGCTAGAAAAACCGACAGATTCTATAACCCCAAAATCACGAAGGTAGAGGTGACGATCGAGGGAGTCCCCATCAACTCTACAGCGCGGGTCTTCGCGCGCCACCAGCAGTGGGACGAAGTAAGAAAGCAGTTTGCTGCCGGCTCTAAGCGCTCTCCGAGGTTGCAGCAGTTGCCAAAGATCTGCATCTCTCGGCCGTCTCCCTCGCGGAGTTCCTGAATACCAAATACGCGTTATGGCTAGACATGCGAGCCAGCGACGATGACCAAATACAAACGGTAGCGGACGCCAAGTTGAGAACGCTAGTGAGGGTGTGACGATCCAGATAACCAAAGAGGCGGACGGAGCCGGGCCATTGAAACGTGTACTTATATATAATTACAGACGCACAACTCAACATCGAAGATGGTCGATACGTATCAGCGATCTACTAATTTTTGATAATTCTAAGAATTAATTAAGAAAATTAACAATCAATACCAATTCACGATTGGAGATGCTCACTCTGCCATAATATGTGGGCATGACAGGATGTGGAAAAACGGTTTTCATCCTCGACTTAACTCGAGGGATCCTACCGCGATGCCTTTCGTCACATTGTGATCCTATGTCCCACTGTGCGGCACAACGATACTTATCAGCGGTGCCCGTGGATATGGACCGACCCTGAGGTATACGTTATTGACCCTGGTGATAGGCTTCACGATTGGTTGCGTGGTTTATACCAAAAATTCCAGGGTGAGCCCACCCTATACGTGATTGATGATTGCTCAGCCAAGGCGGCGATGACCAAAAAGAAGGACATGCTCTCCGAGCTCGCATTTTCTGGCCGCCATGCTAGGCAAAGCGTATGGATATCCACTCAAAAGTACAACGCCGTCCTCAAGGATCTGCGCGAGCAAACGAAATGGGTCGCCCTCTTTCACTGCAAGGACCGAGACTCATTCGATGACTGTCTTCGAGAGAATGACGTTATCCCAACGCGCGAGGAGCGCCTGGAGGTTCGACAGATGCTTTCCGAAACTAAGCACGCCAAGCTTCTGCTAAAGACTGATCAACCAACTGCTTATAAAGTTATTAATTAATAATTAATTTTAAGAAAATTGCAAAGTAATAAGCTATTACAATGCTGAACAATGCTTAGCAATTGCTGAATAATGCTGAGCAAATGCTGAACAATGGTTAACAATGTTAACAATTTGGTGCTCCGCTGCGAGCTTTGTTGCGAGCATAATGGTGATCATAAGTATCGGGTGGTGCGCATTTATTATTTTAATAATTTTGAAAAAATTAAATAAATATGTTAAAGTGATGAGACTTGTTAGAATAGTTAAATTAATTTTAAGAAAAATGAACTGCGACGAACTTCTCGATCAGCTAATAGAAGAAACCTCAACTCCGACTGCCAACAATAATGATCCGACAGAGCAATCGGAATCGGCGGTTGGTATTGGGTTGAGTGCAACGACTCCGAATGAAAATGAAAATGCGGCGCGACGAGAGCGTCTAGCTGCGCTGGTTGCTGGGGGACAATCGGAGCATTATCTCGGTAGGCGTCTCTCAGTTTGTCAGGTGGATAAGATGTCAGATGCGGAGATTGATAAAATGTATGCGCGATACGAATCCAAATTGGGAGCAGAGATGACAAAAACTCTTGGATCGGCGGCTATTCATTTGTACGCTACCGCCGTTAGTAGACTTCTCCCTATACCAAACACCGAAGGGTTGATTCACGATCTAGAGACTGACCCTTTTATAGGACACACTCTTAGAACGGCATGCTGCTCAATTTATCACAAGTTTGGAATGTACTTAGCTCCGCTGACAACCGCGTTGACCACGGGTAAACACTGTCAATTTGGACATATATGCCCACGAACTATAAGCCCTGATATTATAAATGATGACACAAGACACACCCGAGAGAGTGACGGAACCACACTCAACCCAATCGAAATTGGAGTTGAACCAGAGCACGTTGGATGAACCCTCAACAGCACGACATAAAAACCCGAAAAGACAGGCAGCTGGGCGGGCGGCGGCTGTCACCCGAAAAGTTAAACAAGATAAAATACTCGCCGAGCTTCAAGATGTCAAACTCAAATTGAGATTGGAGTTGCAATCGGAGACGACAAAACACCCGGTGGCAGCTGTTTCTCCCCCAATCGCTATTGGATCGAAACCGATTGCTCCAACTGATTGGATCCCGTGGGTTGTTGTTGGTGGTCTGTCGGTTGTGGGCACCTTGTATGTGCTTTACCGTTGCAACAACAGGTCATCAACGAGGTTGAAATTGAAAAAACAACCCCCGACACTGTTGGATGCGCCCCATTTAAACATTGATCGCGACCCATTTTATATGCAATAATTATAACAATGGCTGAACAAGATGGTAAAATGTTAGTGAATGCGCTTTATCACGCCGTGGTGATATCGGGTTTCAGTATCGGGTATGCTCGACTATCAAAGATGGCCCTAGGAGGGGAACCGCTCCAAATTGGACTTTACTGTGAGAGACGTAGGGCTCGCGACCTTAGATGTAGCGGCCGCAGTTTGGACCCGAGATTATCTAGTTAAAGCTGGAATTCTACCAGTTAATATATGGAAATAAATGGCTTCAATCGCAGTAATAGTAGGTGGTGCGCTTGTAAACGCATTGGCGTTCAGCGGTAGCAACTTTATATTCTCTAAAATGAAAAGCTCGAACGTGGATGAGGAGCGTAAGCGTCATGATTTAGCTGTAGAACAACTCAATAGCGCAAAGGAAGCATGGTCGAAAAAACGAACCGCCCATCTGGACTGGGTCAATGAAGAGCTTCGCCGCGAAAATCACGCCGCGCAAACTTTTCATAACGTTGAAGAAGCCAACCGCGAGTACGCGCTGGCATATCCGCACAAAAGTCTCGATCCAATGGATCCCGAGCCCCAACTTTCAGATTTCTATGTACCGTCAGAGCCCCAAAAGGACCGCGAGATCGCGTTCATCATCGTGGGAATGGGTGTGGTGGGTCTCGCCGGCTATTATATTCAATCGAGATTTTAAATTAATTAATTAAAACATTTTTTTTTTATATATATATATATATAGAACGATGTTAGTTGACGAACTTTATAACGCTATGATTGATGTAGGCTACACTGCCCAAAAACATCGTTTACCTGGTGCAAAGAGTATGATTCGTCTGGCCCGAGATTGTCTCGAGGACGAAAAAGCGGCCACCCTTTTCGCAAAGCGGATGTTAGATTCCTCCCAATCGAGATTGGATGAATTAGATTCCCCTCTCCTGTTCCAACCCAAACGCGATTGGGGCTGCAGCGAAACTTCCAACAAAGGTTTATTATTAACGACGCAGTTACCGGACGAACTGGCGAGGGCATGTTGGAGATTGTCCGATATATTAGAATACTTCGCATACGATGAACACGCGCAAACTTGATACCAAACTAACGCGCAAGCTGTCGAATACATACTATAGCCCCCGCGGCTACTGGAAGGGACTCGCGGCCATCAAGAACCTCGCGGCGGCGACCAAGGTTTCAGAAAACGCTGTCAAGGAATGGCTCAAGAAGCAGGCCATCTGGCAGATCTATTTACCCGCGCCTCACAATATTCCGCGCCCGAAATTCGACGTGCCGGTGCCGAACCAAGTTCACCAAGCGGATCTCCTGTTTCTACCTCACGATCGCGTCGGTCGCAAAACGTACAAGTACGCACTGACAATCGTTGACGTAGCGAGTCGTTACAAGGGGGCTGAGCCGTTGGCCACTAAAGAGTCTAAGGAAGTGGCCGAGGCTCTTTCCCAAGTATATAAGAGGAGTCCTCTCAAATGGCCGAATCTTCTCCAAGTCGATCCCGGCCGCGAGTTCATGGGCGCGGTCTCTCATCTATTGTCTAAGCATAAAGTTTCTATCAGACGCGGCGCGTCAACATCCACCGGGACCAGGGGATCGTGGAACGCTTCAATCGAACCCTGGCTGAGAGACTGTTCGGACACCAATACGCTAAAGAACTTGTAGACCCTCATTCGCGATCGACCGAGTGGGTGGCCAGACTGCCCGCCGTGGTCTCCGCACTGAACGGAGAGGTGACCAGATTGATAGGTAAGAAGCCTGTAGATGCTATCAAGTTTAAAAGGGTGACGAGCAAGCCCTCTGCCGTCTCGCGCGGGCGACCAGTTGGTTTAGAGGAGCAGCGGCTTCCATCAGATATTGACGTCCGGTACTCTATCAACCGGGAGAGCTCGAAGGTGGCAGCCGCCGCGCGACTGATCCCGTGTGGTCAATGAATGTATATCATCTGGATCGCTCTATTACCAAACCTGATGAGCCCGTGCTCTATTATTTGACTGATGGTCCATCTCGCGGTTTTGTTCGCGAAGAACTTCTTATGGTGCCTTCTGACACCCAGCTACCCCCGGATCGTCAGATTCTTTAGAGATGTTCGGTATGTATTCCGTCTGGTAACACGCGTCTTTTATCGTAGTACGCCGAGAGTCCTAATTTTTTTTGACAGTACGTTTTCATAACACCGTCTTTCATTTTAAATCCTCTATTTTGCGCTACATCTATAATGTGTTTTCCATCTTCTGTAGTTTCACTTAGTACTCGTTTATATCTATCCCAATTTAAATTGTTAGTTCTCTTGGACATTCCTTTCGCAGAGTTTTTATTAATTTTAATTTGTTCCAAATTATCTTTAGTGAAATTAATTTTTTCTACGAAATAACACTTACTAGATAACGCTATCGCCCTATCCCCGCTAAATTCCATTTTGAAAAGTCCGGGCTCTCTTTCGCTCCATTTATCCCAAGCCAACCATTTATTTTTTTTCTTTTTCAAACTCGTCTAGTAAGTTAGGTCTAATCAATTCCTCTATCGTTTTTCCACTAACTCCTATATACATACTATCTGTATCCATCTGTATTAATTCAAAGTCTTCTCTTTTTATGTATTTATCTAGAAATTCGTAGTAAAATTCCAACATTCTCAATTTAGCTAGTTGATAAACCGCTATTCCACAATGGAATGGTCTCTTTAGCGCACACCTGGGTTTTCTTGAAGATATTTCGTACGCATATCCTATCTCTTCCAAATCATCAAAATACGCGGATCTTAATGCTTTGTCAACACAGGTTTCGTCTCGCGTATATGTCGTATTTAAATGTCTCTCCGTTGCCTCTATCATTTTTCCACAACACGAGTTTCCTAATAATTTCATTATGTCGGCTACTGGTTTCTTATTTGGTTCTACATCGCCTGTTCGTCTTGCGGCTGTAACTTCTTTTGCGAACCATTCGAAGGGTTTACCACTAATATAATCTATAACACGATGAACTCCCGTTATTTCTAGGCCGTGTTTTAAATACCAGTTTCAACAGTGGCGCGTACAGCAATACTTTAGTGGCGGTCATAGATCCCACCAATTTTCTTCCATTTCCTCTAGTTCTTCCAGTATCTTCCAAATATTTTAACATGTGTGTGGGAACTTCATCAACCTCTACTTCTCTGTTTATAAATATTGGGGACATTTCAGAAAACTTATGTTTTAAGTTGTGTGGAACTTCTATATCCACCTCCGCAAACCCAAACCAGTCTCCAGATAAAACTCTTTTACAAAACTTTTAATAAATTTAGGGTTATGTGGGGTATCTATATGGTGTATAGTTTCTCTCCCACACGGCATCTCTTTATTTAACGTAGATAAATATAACGCGTTTGCATCGTACCCCAAAACAGCCTTGCAAGATTTGTTAATTTCATTTGATCTAATATTTGAAACACCAGCTTCTGCATATCGTGTAAATACTATTGATGGACCGCCAACTAGAGCGTCCTTCATCATTTCGTATGTTTCTTCTTTTGGTGCATATAGAGCATCCTCCGGTATAATCGTCTTTGAAGATTTTTGTTCTTTAATGGTTCCTCTCAATAAATATTGTATAGCTACTCCAGGTAGTGTTACCGCATCTTTGAAAATATCCACACCTCTGTTTATAAAATTCACACACATTTTTTCCACCGCTTCTAGGAACGGTGCTACATCTAAATCGTTATAATATTTCAACCAATCTCTGAAAGTTTTCATATTATTTTCTTCGAAAATTCTACGACATTTACTTAATTCTGTTTCGTCTATTAACATTTTCCCAGATAGTTTGGAATACCAATTCTCTATATCCGGTAGTCCTGGGTAATCCAGTTTGTCTGGAGAATCGAACCACTCATAAGGAAAGAAAGATTTCTGTCCTTTGCAGTCGTAGGCTTTTATCCAACTATCATAACTTACACCAGGTCCTAGATAAAGTATTACATCAAGAAATCTAAATTCTGGAGTAAATAGAAATATTGTTGCGTTTGCACGTTTTCCGACCATTACTTTCTTTGTTGTTGATGTCAGTTCGCCTACTAGGTATTTCTTTATTAAGTTTATATCGTACTTACTGCTGTTAAAACCTATAACCGGTACTTGCTCTATCCACTGTTCGATCTGGCGATTTGGTTTTTACGTAAATATTCCGTATTAAACTTATATCTTGACCACACTTCTTCTCTTATAGCTTTTCCCCTGACTTTCAAATCTTCTATGAATTTTTCTATAAGTTTTGCGGGATCTTTATCACAAATATGAGTTACTGTTCCTGAGAAATTATCTCCTATACTAACGCTTGCCGGAACGTGCTCAGCTTCGTACTCTAAACTATTACCGGTAGTTTCAACTTCTGGCTGGAGATTACGCCTCAAAATCGTATACTATCTGATATGGATAAAGAGTAGTGTCACAACCGATCTTTATATCTTTACCCGTTCTTTGGAATTCGCATTCCCACATAACTACTAGGTTGAATTCTTTGCTTTTTCTAATAACTTTATCTCTTCTCATTGTGGATGCGCGTTCTTCTTTTTTATGCTTTGCATGAATCTCACACCCGTGCCAGTAACAGCCGTGATATTGATATACGGTATTGGTTTCTGGACAGTATCCATCTACCGGAGCTCCTAAAATCCATCTTTCACCTCCGTGTCGCACTGTTCGTGGTGAATGTGAATTCCCTCCCGCTTTTCCACAGAATACATCCAATCGATCGCCCCATAAACTGTTAGAACCTTTGGGTAAAACGCTTTCTCGAACGACGAACGCGGGCGCTCTAAATAATTACCATCACATACTATTTTTGTCTCACCTTTCATACATTTTGGTCCGTGTCTCTTCATATTACTCGCTTTCGTGAATTTCTGTTTGCAATTATCGCAGGCGTAAATTTTAGATAGGTTTTTAAGGTTTTTTATCAGAAATGCGTGATTATTAAACAGTCCTATTGTCATTGGTTTATTACCTATTGCCTTATAGTGTGCTGGTACCTTTTTCAACCACCATACATTACATTCGGTGGGTTGATATACTTCTATACCGATTTTAAAAAACTCTTCAACCTTTTTCAGATCTGAAAAAAGGAATTGGTGAAACCACATTACTACCAAAATATTGCTTACTAAGTTCTTTCGCCTTTTCTGTACATCTGTCGGGTCTTTTATCTGGTCATATGCATAGCTAGACACCTGAACAGACAAAGGTCGTCATTATACTTATCTAAAGAATACATACCTTTTTTATTCTTCAGCCATTCTGGAAGTTCTCCTCCTGCCGCTTCTTTGGATTGTAGTCCCAAATCTATTCCCCTACTACCCTGTATTAGCTTTACGAAAACCTCTACCCATCTTACAAACTTCCACTTTGTATTTGGTCTGTCTATTTTATCGGACATTATTCGTGTTTGCTCCTTATATGACAGCCATTTTTTAACGGTTTTCATTGATGATAGTGGTTCGCTACCACCGAGATTTTTGTGAAATATTATAGTTTTAGGTCTTCCATTTTTAATTTCCTCCATATGTTCTAGCTTGTAAGAATATGAATATCTCAAATAAAAATTGGTTGTTAGATACGGAGCGAGTTTATCGGACATGCGTTCAGACTCGTTAATGTTAATGTTTTTACGAAAGGATAATGTAACTACCCGTCTTCCATTTTCTACCTTTTCCAATGTTTCATCGTGAGCCCCCAATATTTCTTCACCTTTTTTTTTTTCCACTATCGCGCTAACGATAGATTTTTTCTTATTATTATTTTGGCGTCTAATTTGGGACAAATTATTTGTGCTTGAAGGTTTGATTACACTAGCCCCTTAACCCCGCAATACTTTCTTTTTGAATTCTGTTACCTACTTCCTCCGCTTTGGATATATCTTTAAAGGCTCCTCGTTTGTGGGCGCGGGTAAACCGCTTCATAAAACGCCTATTCTTTGTGGCATTTATCAGCTTTGTCAACCCCCTAACTCTCAACCGTTTACTATAAGTAATCCCTAGAGATTCGGCTTCTCTTCTCTTTAAACTTTTCTATTTCTGCTCTAGTTTCTGACGTTATCAAAATTTTCTGTAAACGCCTCATTCTTTGTGGCATTTATCAACTTTGTCAACCCCTAACTCTCAACCGTTTACTATAAGTAATCCCTAGAGATTCGGCTTTTCTTCTCAAACTTTCTATTTCTGCTCTAGTTTCTGACGTTATCATATTTTCTGTAATATACTTTTGTATAACCTATGAAATTTATCTGTTCAATTGGTCAATGAAAACATTATGTTTTTTTTACGACCAATTGAATATAAACATAAACATATACATATATAATGGAGTGTGAGACTTGTTGTAAACGTTTACGCGTAAAGACTATCTACGAAGGCATCTAGCGAGACGTAGAAAGTTTCCTTGTGCCCCCCCACAATTTCAATGCCCCAGATGCCCTTGTAAATTCGTTAGTGCCCAAACTCTTTGTAGACATAAGCACTACGCTGCCCTGTGGCTACAGGTGAACGTGGTAGACTAGAGCTGGTAGAATTAGTTGCTGATCTACGGAATCAATTAGCTATATCGGAGGAGGAAAATATGGTGTTGGAATATAGACTATTGCGCGAGGACGCATTTAAATCGGAAACTTATTAGAATAAATTCATAAATTTACTGTCGTAAAAACATCATGTATTTATGACAACGAGATAAAAATAAATCCTTTTTAAGACTATTGTTTTATCTGTTCAATTGGACGTGAAAACAACATGATGTATTTATGACACACATTTTGGATGTTTGTGGTTGGTGGGAGACAATTTCCTCGTTAACCAATTTTTGATTTTTCGGGGGGTGGTGGAGTAGTATAGAGGGTGGAGAAATGATGCCACCGTTAGGTGGTATCATTTTGACTCCCTCTATACTACTACCTATATGTTACAATAAAAAATTACAGGTCGATTGCTGACCAACGGTTTCACTCTAATAACATATCGTTGGTACCGGACTTGCTTAAACACGATGGATTGTTTTTATTACACGAAGAATTTACTGATAAATACAAGTAGTATATAAGAGTCACAATGATACCATCACCTCTGGAAGGTACCGGCTACACGCGGCACCTTCCACAGCATGATGGTATCATTTGTGACTCTTATATACTACTACCGCGAGACCATATATTTATGACATGAGAAGATACACCCTATTAGAGATAAGAATCCCTATGTTATACTCAGTATATATATAACATAATGATTCTAGTTAAGTGTGCGTGGTTGAAGACAGGTAGTCACGAGAGATGTTTTCGCACCGGTATTTACGAATATTGCAAACATCACCGTGCATGGATGCGAAGAGGTTCCGTTTCACATCGCCCATGTCGGCATTGTGGGGTAGGGACCAAAGCCGAGTCATTGCTATGTCCACCATGCGGTGGCACTCAGGCTACTCATCGAATGGCTAACAAGGGATTACGTGCTCGCAAGTATTATCGTTTAGTAATAATTCAAATGGGAAAGTCAGTTACAAAGATAGAATCGATCTAATAAGTCACGGTGTTTCTACAGCATTAAAACACTGTAAAAAAACATTATCAAACTAATTTTATAAAATTGAACAGAAAAAACAAGTACCAATATTATTAGAGAAAATGGATAATACAATACAATTTGAATTGCAAATTTTTAATGACGGTGTTGAAGAAGTTTACTAAGCTTACGGGGGTTATAATCCTGTATATAAATTCTATAAAATGAGAACACTAGGCGATATCGAATACATGAAATACCGGCGTAATTTATTACGCTCCGATAAAAACGTTGCATTTACAATATTATACCGGCAATTATGTCAACTATACAAGAGGCAAATACAAACATTAAGACGGATAATGCGTATCGGATATGAAACTAAGGTGTATTATATAAAAAAATTAAAACCCAACGATTCGTTTACGAATGTACATTTCTACGATATCGCTTATAAAGATATTGAAAAATTATTATTGAAAAAAAAAACAACTACTAATTAATTTATAGCCGAATGTATTTTCCTTATCGAAGGTATGTAAACGGGCTATCTGAAATTATTTTTCATCAACCTCGAGCGGTCTTATAGGAACGCCGTTGTCATACTTTGAGTGTATTTTTCCTTATCGATGGTATGTAAACTGGCAATCTGAATTTATCAATTTTATCAACCTAGAGCGGTCGGATAGGAACGCCGTTGTCATGCAGTTGTTTACCATAGCGACCACATTTGTAGGGATAGAAATAAATAAATAAAAATGTTTAGCTCCAACCACGGCGCGAACCCACGACCCTCGTCTCTATAGAGTATCGCCTTAACCCACACGACCATGTAGGCTGTTATGATAAACATTACCTAGTGTTGTACAATTATCGATTCACGATAATGTTTCAATTACACGGGTTACGAACCATGCGTAAATTGATAGCCGAGGTAAACAGACAGTTATTTATAGCCGAGTGTATCAATTTACACAGGCGATTACAATGTAATCCTCCACTGAATTTGTTATGAGATTACGGCGTAATTCTCAGTGAAAAACACATGTTGTATAGGTATGTAAATTTGTTTACTGCACCAATATATAAAATTAATTATTTTATATTGGTGCTGTAACATTTCTTCCGACTTTATCTCCAAGTTTTTCCCTAAATTTATCCCAATCAGTACACTCAATTTTGGGCATGGTGGCGCGCGCCTTGATTCTTATATCATTTTTTAATTTTTCATATCTCCCCATTTCTTCCACTACGGATTCAAACTCTAAATTTGATATTTTCTTTTCGGCCAACGCTTTGGACACTATAACGTCGATGCTATTTTTCTTAGACCTGGCGAGAATGGATATTCTATCATGTTTTCTACATTTTTTCTCGAGTGTTCCACCCGACTCCCTAATTACCATACACAGCAACCCAGAAACGGCCGACACCGCACATAAAATCCCCGCTACAGGAACCGTTATAATGGTGGATATAGTTGCAGCTGTCCCCGCCCCATACAACACAGAAACACTCGCCAGAGCCGTGCTAGATGCTTCAGCCATATTCGCCGCGAGCTTATATTTTTTAGCGTGTCTTTTTCTATTTCTATATTCTCTAACTAAAATATCATGCATAGCGACGATATTATTCAACCTAAAATCTGAACTTCTTTCGTTAATTGTACACAGTGTTGATGGAGTGATATTAACAATTGGAAGCGGTGATTCGTTCATGATTTTTCAATATATTAATATTTACAAATTAAGTTCAATTAACAATGAGACAATAGTGGAAGAACTCTCTGGGTCACCGATTTTCGTAACAAAGTTAATAACACTACTTTGGGAAAGTCTAATTCGATCATCACCGGCGAAGCAACAATCGTCGAACTATCTCCAGAGATTGTAGTGACTCCAATCCCCCGTTCTTTCCCATCTACTACAATATTTACCGAGACAACGCCCACAGGTTTACCACTACCATTAACCGAGCAGACCGCTATTTGGACAACTTCACCCGCAGTTGTCATAGCGTATCCCCCACATTTATTACTCGCTTTGGCACCGGACGAATATTCATAGCGCCCCTCAACCAATGGGCCCCGCTTCTCAGCCCAAACTGTTATGACACGTTTTGGTGTTTTCATTGTTGCACTATTCCGGCAAGCGCATTGTTTGCGTTATATGCCTCAGTACGAATCTTATAAGAGGCCTCCTCAAGAGCTTTGGTCGCTGCTATACGATCATGTTTCAGTTTATCAGAAACTTCGGTTATCTTTCCATCTAGTTCGGTAAGTGCCGCTTCTCTGCTGAGAGAGTCCTCTAAGCGCAACGCATCATAAGCCTCAGTAAGGTCCACCTGGTGGCCTTCTAGGGCTTTTTCAACACCCAACCGGGCCTCTTTTTGAAATTCGGTTATTTTCCCGTCTAGTTCGGCAACCGCCGCTTCTCTGATGAGAGATTCCTCTGAGCGCAACACCTCATAAGCCTTCGCAAGGGCTGCCTGGTGGTCTTCTCGGGCTTTCTCAACACCCGACCGGGCCTCTTTTTGAAATTCGGTTATTTTTCCGTCTAGTTCAGCAACCACCGCTTCTCTGAGAGAGTCCTCTGAGCGCAACACCATATAAGCCTCCGTAAGGTCCGCCTGGTGGTCTTCTCGGGCTTTCTCAATACCCGTTCGGACTCCATCAAGATCCAACCAGGCCTCTTTTCGAAATTTGGTTATTTTTCAGTAAGTGCCGCTTCTCTGTTGAGAGAGTCCTCTGAGCGCAACGCCCCATAAGCCTCCGCAATGGCCTCCTTGTGGTCTTCTCGGACCCCCTCAATCCCCGACCTGGTCTCTTTCAGAAATTCGGCTATTTTTTCGTCTAGTTTAGTAAGTATCGCTTCTTTACTGAGAGAGTCCTCTAAGCGCAACGCATCATAAGCCTCCACAATGGCCTCCGCAAGGTTCGACTGGTGGTCTTCTCGGGCTTTATCAATACCCGACCGGGTCTCTTTTCGAAATTTGGTTATTTTTTTATCTAGTTCGGCAACCGCAACTTCTCTTTCTCTAGTTCGCTTTCACCTAGTTCGTTTAGTTCCGTATGCGTTTCTTCACGACTTTGTGTATTCACAGCCAGGGCATATTCTCTAAGTTGTGATAGTAGACTCCTGTGAATATTGTCCGTGGCCACCGATATAGTTCTATTGATCAAGGCCTTTCTTTTTTGGGTAGTTAAAAAGTCGCCCTCTTTCGGGATGAATCCCCCTTCTACCGGTTCAAAATTCTTTGAATTTGACACCCAATCGCGATTGGAATTGGAAGAACTACCTGGTCCGTATATACTCATTTTCAATAATGTTGATAATATATATTACGAACATGCGTTTAATTCTAATTAATTTTCTTAAAATTAATTAATTTGAAATTTCGAGAACGACCGAAATCGGATAATCGTTCTTCAACTCTCGCCCTTTATCATCAAGAATAGAAATCTTCAACTCGTCGATGTGTCCCGATTCCAAAACTTTCATCTCGGGGTGTGGGAAGTCTAAGGTCACAGTCTCACCATAGAAACAGTCGCTGGCGGGCACGGTTTTCAGTAATGTGCTGGGAGTGCCGTCTACCGTGTTGTACGTTGTGTTCACCCGATCCAGGTGCACCCCGAGAGTTTTAGTGAAGGAGAAGTTTACTGGGGTCGTGCCGACGTGCTCGCCCAGATCAAACATCCCATCATTGTTGGCAGGGAGTGTTATTTTAAATCCTAACAGTGAGCCCAACCCAGGTGAGACCCTTAAAATTTTATCAGCGGTCAATGTCGCAAGCCCCGTGGCTTTCGAGACTGAGAGAGTGACTACACCAGGAATCTTCGACGCGACAAAAGCTTGAAGATCTCCGAAACTCCAAAGGCCATGAGGTACTATAGCATGCTCGTCAACATCTCCTAAGAAAAACTCGAGCGTTTCAATGTTTTTCCACCCAACCGTGAACGTGATTGATCTAAGGCCCACCCGGCGTTTTCCGCAGCAGTTGTCGATTGACTTTTGAAGTTCACAACTCCCTTTTTGAACATTAGTGATAGTAGCAAACATAATAATATCTTTCAATGGATACAAAAGCATTTACCTTTAACTCTAATGCAAAGTACGCGGTCGGTGGTAAATAAACGCAAAAAGACGTTGTTAACCGCCTTGTACACCCAACCGTAACGGTTAGACCGGACAGTGGCTTTGCCACCAATTTTCCTAACACGTTTGAGAAATATGTAGTTCCAAAGACTACTAGTCAAGATGTAATACTAAGATGGGATTTTTCCCATATGAATTTCTGGCAGAACCAACTAAATTTTGCTGTATGGTGCGCAACGGCCTGATGTGGAGTTTCGCATCAAGACCATCTGACATCCAAGAATGTCATGCTCCGAAGTGTCTACAACTTTCACGTGTATTACACCATTAGGAGGATTCTCAAAGAACTAGGTACTCCACTACCTCAAGACGACGGCTGGGATCCCATTTCAAGCGCATACGACCGTAAGGCGTTCGAAATATTGTGTAACGAATTTGGGGTATCAAAAGACACGGACTGGAGACAGAAAGTATACACCCTAACCAACAGCTTAGGGTTAGTTCACCTTAAAGGCTTAGTTAGTGGCGGGCATCTTGATAAAGTTCCCGCATATTTCTCAGGGTTGTGGAGTGCTCGCGGAGCTACCCACCACCAGTTAGAAAAATTGCAACATGGACTAAATATAATTATAAATTGAATAAGATGACGTTCGGCGATGAAGTGCCTGGAGGGTGTGCGTGTAAAGACGGTTATTGTCATTGGCTACCTACTAAAGTAGCCCACGTGGAATACCTAGACCTGGGTGATACTCCACTGATGCGAAATGCTTGGACCACATTTATGTTAGATGAAAGCACTGGATTTACGCAGGGTGGGGTTATTCGTCTCAACGAATCCATTCGCATATACGTATGGGCAATCCTCGCCTCACAGAAGCAAACGCGCAGCGCTATACTTGGTACGGGAACGGCCTTTGACGCACAAAAACAGTTCTTGACACTTGTCGAGGACGCCATCTCAGCTAAGGTGGACCTCCAGAAGGCGATCCAGAATTATCAAGACGTTTTGCAGACTGCCCGCACCCCGGTAGACTATGTATTTGGAATAGGTCTTTATATGGCGCCGAGCAATATTATACTACGAGACGACCCGGTTGACGGTTACAATAATCAGATCGTGGTCGCAACCACCAATCAAAAAATCGGCCTCAACGGGAACGTGAACACGTGTATCATCAAGCTCCCACCCAAGATGATTGGGAGCGGAGTTGTAAGTGGAACCGATTTCATAAAACCCCTAAAACACAAAATGGATACACATCCCTCAACACGATCGAACCCAGTACCCCCAATTCGTAAATTGGATGCACCATCGAGTTCCATCAACAATGTTGAAACGCCAATCGAGATTGGAAGCACAACACACGAGGAGGAGAAATTAGCGCTCGTCGTCGCACTCGTGGCGATCGGACTATTTACGCTTTGGTTTTAGGAACTCTCTGGCGAAGAATAGTAGGAGACCGGCGATTGCCACGATTAAAGCCCAAGCATTCTCAGCGAGCCATCCGACCGTTTTTGATAATATAGATAACAAGAAGGAGAGGAGACCTATCAAACCAGGCAGTGCGGCAGCCAACTTTCCTGCTAATTTAGCCAGGAGACTGGCGAGGGCTTTTAGTTGTTTTTTTATCCACTCCTTAGCTCCGCCGGATGGCGCGGGTGCTGGTGCGGGTGCTGGTGCGGGTACTGGTGCGGCACCAGCATTGACAGCTACAAATAGAGACGATATAGATAGAATTAGGGTCGATATAATCATGCTGAAAGCTGCGATGATGGTTACTATCGTGACGCCCTTCTCTCTGAACAGAGTGCGAAGACGCTCACCGAGCGTCGTGTCCTCGTGCAGGACCCTCGATATTGTTTCGCGGCTCCGACTTAATTGGCCGGAAAGCGTCTCACGGTTAGTCGAAGCAGCCTCCAAGCGAGCTTCTCTTTCATCCCGCAACGACCGCAGGAGTTTGTTAATCCTCTCGGTAGAATCTCTATCGCCACGGATTTCCCCAAGTTTTCTTTCTTCTAGCGCGATATGTTTGTCCAGCGCCGTGAGTTTGGAGAGGTTATTGACCAGTTCGCCCGAGTTGTTTGCAGAGCCTTATCGAGTCCCAGGAGTTCGCGAAGAGGTAATGGTGGGTCATATTTCGTGCCGTTCTTTTCGTTGACCGTGGTTTCAATTGTGTGAATACCGTCGGTGGCTATACGAGGGACATCGCTGAGCTCGCTCATTTCTATAGCGGCGGCCGTCTTCGCCAGCGTTTCGTCGGTAGACTGTAGGGTTTTTACCATTTGTTTAGGCATCTGCGACCGATCATCGATCACTCCGAGAGCTCGAGCGAAGAGTACTCCATATCGGTTCAAGGAAGAGGGGCTGAGGAACCGGGTCGGGTCGTTCTTGTACGTCAGCAACTTCCAGCTCTTGCCCCATTTAACCCACAAGTCTCCTCTTTTAGTGCTGCGGGACTCCAACGTGGCCTTGATGCCGTGTTTAGACACCTCACTCTCCCACCGTTTCACAAGAGACTCCGTTTTCCTGGGAGGTGCCAGCTCATCCTTGGAGATCCCCGCAGGAATCTCGGCACGCCCGCCCATGCCGGAGTTTCGGGTGGGACCTCCAACATAGGGACACCAGCGGATGAAGTTCCTGGTGCGTCTGTACCAAACAAATATGCGCCTGGATTAACCGAAGGCTTATTTCGTGATTCGCCTGGAACAAACAAAGGTGGAATTGGGGGTGCTGGCGTCTCTATGAAGGTCGTTTCGTCATAGTTATCGATGTCATCATCATCGCGGAAATCGTCTCTGCCGATTTCATCCATGTCAATATCTTAATCAGCCATCTAATTTTCTTAAACTTAATTATGTATTAAAGTCAAAACCATACGATTTAATTATAGATTCACTAAATTATGTCTTCGAGTCAATACGGTCGCAAACTAAATCCATACCGCAGACTGCGTGAGCCCCTCGGGGCAAAAGGCGTGAGACAGAGTGTCGTTATTACGAACAACCCATCGACGATCGACGAGAACCAGCAGCTCATGGTCCGCTTCCCCAACCTCGGAGCTAACGACGTCATTGTGCCGGGTACTGTTCGCCTCGCTTTCACTATTTCGCTGACGTCGACGGACGAGGACCGAACCGTCGTTCAGAACCTTGGTCGCGCCATCGTCAAGAAGACCATGATAAAGATTTCTGGTAATGAGGTGATGTCGATCGATGACAGCGACGTCTACCATTGTTACCAGGACCTATGGAAGACGGCGCAAGAGCGCGAAAACGCTGTCTATCAGGGTATTGACACCAGCAAAAATAAGAACGTTACCAAACTTAAAATCGGGTCTGCTAAGAAGGCAGATAACAACGCGAGTGACAACGCGGTCGTTGGCGCTTACGGCAACCGCTTCTACATCCCGCTCGACTTTGAGTTGCTGGAGAGTCACATGCCCTACTATCAGAGTGCTTTGGCTGACCGCCTCGAATACGAACTAACGTTCAACGACTACGGACGAGTTCTCATAGCCACCGACCAGTTATCGACGTATGCGATCGATAATGTTTCCCTGGAGTACGACATGGTCACGATGCCCGAACCCGCGCGATTGATCAGAACCCAGTACACCGGGCGCGTTGCCATACTTTACGACCGAGTTCTTCGCCATCGCAAGATGACGAAAGACAAAAGCGACACATTGTGGAATATTAACGTCAACGTACCCGCCCGCTCGATGAAAGGTATACTGATGCTGTTCGAGGAGGGTCGGTTCGCGTTCGGTGTTAGAAAAACCGACAAATTCTATAACCCAAAAAATCACGAAGGTAGAGGTGACGATTGAGGGAGTACCCAATCAACTCTACAGTGCGGGTCTTCGCGCGCACCAGCAGTGGGACGAAGTAAGAAAGCTGTTTGCTGCCGGCTCTAAGCGCTCTCCGGAGGTTGCTGCAGTTGCCAAAGACCAGCATCTCTCGGCCGTCTCCCTCGCGGAGTTCCTGAATACCAAATACGCGTTATGGCTAGACATGCGAGCCAGCGACGACGACCAAATACACGGCAACGGACGCCAAGTTGAGAACGCTAGCGAGGGTGTGACGATCCTGATAACCAAAGAGGCGGACGGAAATGGCGCATTGAACGTGTAATTATATATAATTACAGACGCACAACTGAACATCGAAGATGGCCGATACGTCTCAGCACTCTAATAAATCTAACGATTTATTAATTAATTTTAAGAAAATTAGCAATCAATACCAATTCACTATTGGAGATGCCCACTCTGCCATAATATGTGGGCAGACAGGATGTGGAAAAACGGTTTTCATCCTAGACTTGCTCGAGGGCTACTACCGCGATGCCTTTCGTCATATTGTGATCCTGTGTCCCACTGTGCGGCACAACGATACTTATCAGCGGCGCCCGTGGATATGGACCGACCCTGAGGTATATGTTATTGACCCCGGTGATAGGGTTCACGATTGGCTGCGTGGTTTATACCAAAAATTCCAGGGTGAGCCCATCCTATACGTGATTGATGATTGCTCGGCCAAGGCGGCGATGACCAAAATAGGCAAAGCGTATGGATATCCACTCAAAAGTACAACGCCGTCCTCAAGGATCTGCGCGAGCAAACGAAATGGGTCGCCCTCTTTCACTGCAAGGACCGAGACACATTCGATGACTGTCTTCGACAGAATGACGTTATCCCAACTCGCGAGGAGCGCCTGGAGGTTCGACAGATGCTTTCGGAAACTAAGCACGCCAAGCTTTTGCTAAAGACTGATCAACCAACGAAGTTGTCAATTGATTTTATAATTAATTAGCAATTACTTAACGCTCGTTAGTAATTGCCGAGTAAATGCTTAACAATGCTTAGCAATTGCTGAACAATGCTGAACAATGCTGAACAAATGCTTAGCAAATGTTGAACAAATGCTGAACAATGGTTAACAATGTTAACAATTTGGTGCTCCGCTGCGAGCTTTGTTGCGAGCATAATGGTGATCATAAGTATCGGGTGGTGCGCTTGGCAATATGTTAAAGTGATGAGACTTGTTAGAATAGTTCAATTAATTTTAAGAAAAATGAACTGCGACGAACTTCTCGATCAGCTAATAGAAGAAACCTCAACTCCGACTGCCAACACCCTGAAAGATAATGATCCGACAGAGCAATCGGAATCAACTCCAACGGCGGTTGGTATTGGGTTGAGTGCAACGACTCCGAATGAAGATGAAAATGCGGCGCGACGAGAGCGGCTATCTGCGCTGGTTGCTGGGGGACAATCGGAGCATTATCTCGGTAGGCGTCTCTCAGTTTTTCAGGTGGATAAGATGTCAGATGCGGAGATCGATAAAATGTATGCGCGATACGAATCTAGGTTAGGTGCGGAGATGACAAAAACTCTCTGATCGGCGGCTATTCATTTGTACGCAACCGCCGTTAGTATACTTCTCCCTATACCAAACACCGCTGGATTGATTGATGATCTAGAGACTGACCCTTTTATAGGTCACACTCTTAGAAGCTCCGCTGACAACCGCGTTGACCACGGGTAAACACTGTCAATTTGGACATATATGCCCACGAACTATAAGCCCTAATATTAATATCATAAATGATGACAAAAAACACACCCGCGAGAGTGACGGAGTTGAACCCGATTGCTCCAACCCAATCGAACCCGAGTGTTACTCCGCCACTGGATGACATACCGCATATAAAAAATCCCAAAAGACAGGCAGCTGGGCGGGCGGCGGCTGCCACCCGAAAAGTTAAACAAGATAAAATATTCGCCGAGCGTCGAGAGGCTAAACAGTCGTTGCAATCGGGGACGGAGACAGAGTTGAGTACAACAACACCCCCAATTCACGAATTGGAAGCACACTCAACACCCAATCGAGGTTGGGCGAATCCGATTGAACCCAAATTCGTGAATTGGAGTTAGGTTGTTGGTGGTGGTCTGGCTGTTGTTGGTGCCCTGTGCGTGTGGAATACTCCATATTATCGAAAAAACAACCAGCCAGTGTTCAGAAGAAAGTTACGAAACACCAATCGCGATAGGATGCTCCCCATTTAAACATTGATCGCGACCCCTTTTATATGCAATAATTATAATGGCTGAACAAGATGGTAAAATGTTAGTGAATGCGCTTTATCACGCCGTGGTGATATCGGGTTTCAGTATCGGGTATGCTCGACTATCAAAGATGGCCCTAGGAGGATCCGCTCCCAAATTGGACTTTACTGTGAGAGACGTAGGGCTCGCGACCTTAGATGTAGCGGCCGCAGTTTGGACCCGAGATTATCTAGTTAAAGCTGGAATTCTACCAGTTAATATATGGAAATAAATGGCTACAATCGCAGTAATAGTAGGTGGTGCGCTCGTAAACGCATTGGCGTTCAGCGGTAGCAACTTTATATTCTCTAAAATGAAAAGCTCGAACGTGGATGAGGAGCGTAAGCGTCACGATTTAGCTGTAGAACAACTCAATAGCGCAAAGGAAGCGTGGTCGAAAAAACGAACCGCCCATCTGGACTGGGTCAACGAAGAGCTTCGCCGCGAAAATCACGCCGCGCAAACTTTTCAGAACGTTGAAGAAGCCAACCGCGAGTACGCGCTGGCATATCCGTAGAAAAGTCTTGCGCCGCTGGATCGCGAGCCCCAACTTTCAGATTTCTATGTACCGTCAGAGCCCCAAAAAGACCGCGAGATCGCGTTCATCGTCGTGGGAATGGGTGTGGTGGGTCTCGTCGGCTACTATATTCAATCGAGATTTTAAATTAATTATTATAAATAATTTTTTTATAAATATATATATATAGAACGATGTCAGTTGACGAACTTTATTTTGCTATGATTGATGTAGGCTACACTGCCCTTAAACACCGCATAGCTGGTGCAAAGGGTATGATTCGTCTGGCCCGATATTCTCTCGAGAGGTGGCGGGAGGACGAAAAAGCGGCCACCCTTTTCGCAAAGCGGATGTTATATTCCTCCACCAATCCTGGGGGATTAGATTTTCCCAAGTTCCTTCAGAACTTAACCTCCAATCGCGATTGTACTTCCAACAAAGGTTTATTATTATCGACGCAGTTAACGGACGATCTGGAGAGGGCATGTTGGAGATTGTCCGATATATTAGAATACATCGCATACGATGAACACTTAATACCAAACTATCGGTTCACCTAACGCGCAAGCTAGCGAATGCGTACTATAGCCCCCGCGGCTACTGGAAGGGACTCGCTGCCATCAAGAACCTCGAGGCGGCGACCAAGGTTTCAGAAAACGCTGTCAAGGAATGGCTCAAGAAGCAGGCCATCTGGCAGATCTATTTACCCGCGCCTCACAATATTCCGCGCCCGAAATTCGACGTGCCGGTACCGAACCAAGTTCACCAAGCGGATCTCCTGTTTCTCCCTCACGATCGCGTCGGTCGTAAGACGTACAAGTACGCACTGACAATCGTTGACGTAGCGAGTCGTTATAAGGAGGCTGAGCCGTTGGCCACTAAAGAGTATAAGGAGGTGGCCGAGGCTCTCTCCCGAATATATAAGAGGAGTCCTCTCAAATGGCCGAATCTTCTCCAGGTCGATCCCGGCCGCGAGTTCATGGGCGCGGTCTCTCATCTATTGTCTAAGCACGAAGTTTCTGTCAGACGCGGCCGCGTCAACATCCACCGGGACCAGGGGATCGTGGAGCGCTTCAATCGAACCCTGGCTGAGAGACTGTTCGGACACCAATACGCTAAAGAACTTGTAGACCCTCATTCGCGATCGACCGAGTGGGTGGCCAGACTGCCCGCCGTAGCCAGAAGCCCGTAGATGCTATCAAGTTTAAAAGGGTGACGAGCGAGCCCTCAGCGTCTCGCGCGGCCGACCCGCTGGTTTAGAGGAGCAACGGCTTCCATCGGATATTGACGTCCGGTACCTCTATCAACCTGGAGAGCTCGAAGGTGGCAGCCGCCGCGCGACTGATGCCGTGTGGTCTCTCAATGTATATCATCTAGATCGATATATTACCAAGCCCGACGAGCCCGTGCTCTACTATTTGGATGATGCGCCATCTCGAGGGTTTGTTCGCGAAGAACTTCTTGCGGTGCCTTCTGACACCCAGCTACCCCCGGATCGTCAGAGTCTTTAGTATTCTCTCAGAGTTCTTTTTTTTTTTACCTATCCTATAGGCTCGGTGTGTAACCCGTCTTCCATCACTCTCCTCTTGTCGTAGTACGCCGAGAGTCCTAATTTTTGTTGACAGTACGTCTTCATCACCCCGTTAATCAGTCGGAATCCCTTGTTCTCCGCCATATCCCTACCCCCTTCGAGAGCACTCTTATACCTTCCCCAAGTCAGATCGTTAGATCTCTTCGACATCCCCTTGGCCGAGTGTTTAGATTTTCCATCACCGCTCATGTAGTAACACTTGCTACACAGAGCGATGGCTCTATCCCCTTCGAATTCCAGCTTGAACAGTTCCGGAGTTCTGTTGCTCCACACGTCCCACGCCAACCACCACTCGGTCTTCTCCTTATTAAACTTTCTCTATATTCTTTCTCACCCGCCGCCAGCGTCTTCTCCGACAGCGCGAAGTACATGCTGTCAGTGTCCATCTGTATCAGTTCGAAATCTCCGCGATCCACGTACTTGTCCAAGAAATCGTAGTAGAACTCCAGCATCCGGAGCTTGGCCAACTGGTAGACCGCTATGCCACACTGAAACGGTCTGTTGATCACCACTCTAGTCTTCCTGCTCGATATCTCGTAAGCCTCCCCAATCTCCTCCAGGTCTTCGAACCACGCCGACCTCAGTGCCCGATCGACAGTCTCTTTCATCCTTTGTATATGTGGTGTTCAGGTGTCTCTCTTGTGTTGCCTCTATCAGCTTGCCACAACACGCGTTGCCAACCAGTTTGAATATCTCCGCCAACACGCCTTGCTATTGTCGACGTCCCCCGTCCGTCTAGCAGCGGTGACCTCTTTAACGAACCATTGAAACGGTTTGCCGGGCGTGTAGTCAATCACCCTATGCACCGCCTTGACGATCAGACCGTGCTCCAGATACCACTTTAGCAGCGGGGAGTATATGATCATCTTCTTGGCGGACATTGCCCCACGAGCTTTCTCTGTCCTTCAACTCTTTTCCTCCCGGTCCTGGCCAGATAGTCCTTCATGTGCTGTGGAACCTCGTTCTCATCGACTTCTGGATTAACGAACAGCAGTGACATTTCCGAGAACTTGTCTCTCAACGTTTCCGGGACCTCTATATCCAACTCCGCAAATCCGAACCACTTTTCACTCCTGACCTTCCTCACGAAACGGTCTATATACCTTCTTACACTCTTTCCACTCGGACAACGACAATAGGAACTCACCCTTCAACTTCGAGTACCACTCGGGATAGTCTGGCAGCCCCGGATGGTCGAGCTTGTCCGCGCTATCGAACCACTCGTACAGAAAGTGAGACTTTACCGGTTTACAGTCGTACGCCTTAACCCACCGGTCGTACGTGGTACCGGGTCCCAGATACTGGATGATGTCGAGAAATCTAAACTCCGGGGTGGGGTAAACAGAAACATCGTCGTGCTGGCTCTCTTTCCGACCATCACCTTATTCACGGTGGCCGCCAACTTCTCTACAAAGTACTGCCTGATGAGGTTCAGGTCTACCTGCTACAGTCGAACCCCACCACCGGGACTTGGTCAATCCAAGAGATAATCTTTGCTTGCTGAGACTTCGATAACATATCTATGTCGGCCGGCAGATACTTCTTCCTAACCCCCTCCCTGATTGCCTTGCCTCTCATCTGCAGCTCGGTCACGAACTTCTCGACTAGCGTGTCGGGATCTCGTTCGCATAGGTGTGTGATCCCTTCATGCATCGTATCCCCCAACGACACCGATATAGGAACGTGCTCGACCTCGAAGGTCAGGTCTTTGGTGGGTCGCGTGCTTTGTTTTTGACTTGTCGAGATACGCCTCAAAGTCGTATACTATCTGATGAGGGTATAGAGTCGTCTCCTCCTCGCGTGGCGATTGTGGATAGTAGGTATTCACCTCATTCAACCACTCGCACTCCCACATCACCACCAGCTTGTACAGCGATCTTGCGTTACCTCTCATGCAATGCCTCGGACACCCGTGCCAGTAGCATCCGTGAAACTGTGCTTTCCCATCCTCTCCTCTTCTCTGCTCAACCATTGAATCGACCTCACACTCGCTGACCCCTTAGGATAGAACGCCTTCTCGTAGGCCGACTGCGGTCTCTCTACCCTCTTACCTGGACATGTCACCACGGTCTTCCCACCCATGCAGGTGGTCGCGTGCCTGTGCATGTTACACGACTTTGTGAACCGTTGTTGACGTCCGGTGCACCCGTACTCGTTCGTCATCTTGCGGAGATTCGTTATGAGGAACGAGTGACCTCCAAACATTCCTATCGTCATTGTCATCCCCCCAACCACGTCGTAATTTGCCGGATCCTTCATGAGGTACCACACTCCATCGGTGGTGGGCTCGTAAACGCGAATACAACTTGAAATGCTCTTCGACCTTCTTAATATCGTCCAGGGAAGGGGAATTCCCTGACTACCCGTCCGTTATCATGCCCGAGATATTCGCGAGCCGAGCTTGTGCCTTCTCACAACAGCGGTCTGGTCTCCCTCCACGTTGGATGGCTATGCACCTAAACAGACACAAGTAGTCGTCGTACGTGTCGACGGAATACATTCCCTTTTTCTGTCTTAACCAGTCTGGGAGTTTTCCCGCTCCCATGAGAAGTTGTTGCGCGTCGATGATCATCTTCACCTCGACCGATATCCAACGAACGAAGGTCCATTTTGTGTTTGGTCTATCGACTTTGTCGATGTCCATTCGACCTTTCTCTCTATCGGATATCCGACTCTCGGCTTTGGCGATCTCGTTTATCCACGGACTGCCATTTGATTGTTTTTGATAGATCATAGTAGCGTCGGTCTCTATATTCCTAATACGATACTAGCACGAATACCTCAGATAACATGCCGTGGTCATCTCTGGGCGAATTTTATTCATTATGCGATTAGCGATCTCCCGTCTACCCCCCTCTCGAAAGTCCATACTATCTTCCTCCTACCCCTATCAACAGTTTCCCTAACTTCGGCTTCTTCGGCGAGGATCTTGGGACCCTCCTCAACCAAAGCTCTGGCGATATCTCTCCTCTTCTTGAGAGGTCCCCCCACCAACCCTTGATAAATCTTATTGTAGTACGCCTTGTATGGGGGTTTTCTACGTGCGCTGGGATCTTCTTTTACACGCTGCGCGTAAGCGGTGGCGCGCAGACTGGCCGTCGTCTCGTTCTCCAATTTCTCGGAGCGTTTTTCGGGGTCGGCGGGCAGTCGTCCGGTCGAAACCGCACGCCGCAGCCTCTCCTCGTAGACGACGGCACGCGCGTCACTTATCCTATCTGCTATATCTTTCTTGAGTCTCAAACCTCTTAGGGAAATTCCCCAACTCTTAGCTTGCTCTCTCATTTGCTTTATGGTAGGCATTATACTGAGTATAACCAATAGATTTTTTATCTTCAATAGGGTGTAAGTTTATATTTTATTCGTAGTAAATCTATGACAGATTGTTGTAATATACTTAGTATAACTTATGGATAACTTGTCTTTAATAGGGTGTCAGTTTATATTTGTGACAGATTGCTGTAAAATACTGAGTATAACTTATAGATTTCTTATCTTTAATAGGGTGTCAGTTGTTATTTTATTCGTAATAAAAGTATGACAGATTGTTATATATATATACTGAGTATAACATAGGGATTCTTATCTCTAATAGGGTGTATCTTCTCATGTCATAAATATATGGTCTCGCGGTAGTAGTATTTTAGAGTCACAAATGATACCATCATGCTGTGGAAGGTGCCGCGCGTACCCGGTACCTTCCAGAGGTGATGGTATCATTGTGACTCTTATATACTACTATACAATATGTTAAACATAAACTTTATAGATTTTAATGGCATAATACTCGCGATAAGATCTGCAATGCGTATATTAAATATAATATCAACAGACGTCCTAAGTTGTATAGGACCATATATGCCTTTTCAGCTATCAAATATACTAAATTGTCCAAAAGGGAGTAGAGATATATATAATGTACAAATAAACAATCGAGTTCAGCCCTCTGATATTGACAAGTGGAACACTGTTCTTAATATAGATCGTTGGTTTAGTTGGACGTATGCATTTCGCTTACCGTTTAGAACCACATTAGACACTCAGTTGAGATTTTTCCAATATAGAATAAATCACAGAATACAAGGTACAAACTCATTTTTACATAAAATCGACGTTAGACAAAACAATTCCTGCACGTTTTGTCACGGAGAAGTAGAAACAGTCGAACATCTATTCTGGAACTGTCCAATAATACAAACATTTATATCTTCTTTTAAAACATGAATTACTGATAATTGCAACGGTATAAACAGTGTGGAACTAACTATTGAACATTTTTCGTTTGGAACAATGAAATATGGAATAGTTTTTAATAAAATACTTATGAGAACTAAACTATATATATATAAGTGTAAAATTAGAGAAATAACCCAAAATATAAATTGGTTAAAATTTGATGTAAGATATCTATTCGATATTGAAAAAAACAATCGCACTGAAAGAATCAAACCTAAACAATGTTGACAAGATATGGGAGCCATTCAATAATCTAAATGCACACGAATATCAAGTAACGAAACATGTAGACACACCCCACCCCCATTGTTCACAATTACTTGAACTGCTCTGTCCGACCTGGCTTAAGACCAAGCACGCATACTAAGAAAAACAACAACACACGTTTTCGTCTTTTTTGTTCCTATAAAACACGTTACATTCATACATACAACACATACTACTGCTTGTTGCTAATACTGACTCGAACCTTTCACACTAGTCTCGGATGGGCTTTGGCTCAGGGACAGAGTACAAGACTTCACTACTGAAGGTTGTGAGTTCAAAACCTACCCTAGGGCATGTAAATATTTTAATAATATTTGCATCAAACTGGTCTGTCGAATGATACGTCAAATTTTGATTCCATCATTGTGTGACCTTAGCTGTTGCTGGGACGTTAACAAACTCATTTCACATTTGGCGATCGGAAAGAGACATTTAATGTAATATTTAATCTAATAAAATAATTGCGATCAGTGAAGATTCTGATGGGATGATTAAGTTGTTTCGTCCATATCTATCTATACTGTAGTAGTATAAGGGGGTCAAAATGATACCACCTCCCTCTGGAACCCCCACCCCCCCCCCCCCCACTCACGCGCGGTGGCTCCCATCAAGAAGGTGGTATCATTTTGGACTCCCATATACTTCTTGAAGTTTACCCCACTGTTCGGCGGGTGTGGATGAGAAGAGTGGAAAAATATTTTTCAGCTACTGGATGAAAAGTTATCAACGAGATTACACCCTATTAGAGATAAGAATCCATTGGTTATACTCAGTATATATACATCACATAATGGTTCTAGTTAAGTGTGCGTGGTTGAAGACAGGTATTCACGAGATGTCATCGTACCGGTATTTACGAGTATTGCAAACATCACCGGGCATGGATGAGAAGAGGGTCCGTTTCGCCTCGCCGATGTCGGCATTGCGGGGTAGGGACCAGATCCGAGTCACTGTTATGTCCACCATGCGTTGGCACTCATGCTAATCTATATTATCACAAACGGCCGGATGGCTCGCCGATAATGCTTGGGCTTTAATCGTGGCAATCGCCAGTCTCCTACTGTTAGTCTCCCGAGAGTTTCTAAAACCAAAGCGCTAATAGTCCGATCACCACGAGGGCGATGACGAGCCCTAATTTATCATCCTTGTGGGCTGTGACACTAGTTCCCGCTCCTGTACCAATCCAATCGCGATTGGAAGAATTGGGGGAACTTGATGGTGCATCAGATTCAAGAATTGGGGTTACTGGGGTGGGTGCTTGCGGTTTTATGAATTTTCTTTATAATTTATTTGAATTTCCAACCTTAATTCCCAATCGAGATTGGATGAACCCAAGCATGTTGGGGGTGCGCTTGATGATATCCGCGTTCAAATTCCCGTTGTGGCCGATTTTTTTATTGACGGTGGCGATTACGATCTGATTATTGTAACCGTCAACCGGGTCGTCTCGTAGTATCATATTGTTCGGCGCCATATAAAGACCTATTCCAAATACATATATTAGTCTACTGGGGTGCTGGCATTCTGCAAAACGTCTTGATAATTCTGGATTGCCTTCTCCAGGTCCACCTTAGCTGAGATGGCGTCCTCTACAAGTGTCAATAATTGTTTTTGCGCGTCAAACGCCCTTCCCGTGCCCAGTATAGAACTGAGCGTTTGCTTCTGCGCGCCGATGATGGCCCAGACGTATGTGCGAATGGAGTCGTTGAGGCGAGTAGCCCCGGCCTGAGTAAATCCAGTGCTTTTATATAACATAAATGATCGCCACGCGGTATTTACCCAAATAACTATAGTAGTATAAGGTGGTCAAAATGATACCACCTCCCTCTGGAGGTGGCTACGCGCGGTGGCTCCCATCAAGAAGGTGGTATCATTTTGGACTCCCATATACTACTTGGATTTTCCCCCATTGTTCGGCGGGTGTGGATGACAAGAGTGGAAAATATTGTTCAGCAACCACGATACTTCCTCGACCGGATGAGAAGTTATCAATGAGATTACACACTATTAGAGATAATAATCCATTGGTTATACTCAGTATAATACAGCAACCTGTCATACCACAATTTACACCCTATTAGAGATAAGAAATCCATTGGTTATGCTCAGTATATTAAAACAATCTGTCATAAATATCGACAACTTACACCCTATTAGAGATAAGTTATCCATTGGTTATACTCAGTGTATTACAACAATCTGTCATAAATATCAACTGACACCCTATTAGAGATAATAATCCATTGGTTATGCTCAGTATAATGCCTACCATAAAGCAAATGAGAGAGCAAGCTAAGAGTTGGGGAATTTCCCTAAGAGGTTTGAGACTCAAGAAAGCAGATAGCAGATATGATAAGTGACACGCGAGCTGTCGTGTACGAGGAGAGGCTGCGGCGTACGGTTTCGACCGGACGACTGCCAGCCGACCCCGAAAAACGATCCGAAAAATTGGAGAACGAGACGACGGCCAGTCTGCGTGCCACTGTTTACGCGCAGCGTGTTAAAAACGATCCCAACGCGCGCAGAAAACCACTCTTCAAGGCGTAGGTTGCTGAATGAAATAAACGTGAGCCGATTTGAAAGACCATGGTACTGGTGGCACGAAGTCGGTATTTTTTGGTTTTATTGGTGGTGGTGGATCCATTGGGTGCTTCAGAAACCCCATACCCGTTATGTAAACGTCACCTAAACCGAAAGTGAACCAGAACTCTTTCTGTCTCTAGTCCACGTCTTTTGAAACGTTAGATTCGATACACAGTCTTTCAAACGCCATACGGTCGTATGCGTTGGAAATGGAATTCCAAGCGTCGTGTTGAGGTAGTGGAATACCTAGTTCTTTGAGAATCGTATACTTATTAAAACTAGCGTTTGGTGTTGATTTGGTTCAAGTAGGTGTTAGCATTTACCGATAGTATAGATATATACCATGATACTGTTATATATTGTGTACATGACAGCCGGCTACAATAAAATTCAAATACAGTGGAACCTCCCTATGCCGAACACTGCCATTGTGTCCGGTATGGTGAGCTTTCCACTGTAAGCAATCAATTAGCAGCTATCAGGCCCATAACATGGACCTGGTGGAAGAGCGTGGCTTTGAGATACACGAGTTGTAGAGTTGAACCTCTCTCTAACGAACACGCCGATGGTACGCTTAGTGTTTGGTATAGTGAGATTCCACTATATTACAATAATTGAAATAAAATGGACTCGTGCCCTACTGTCATGCATACTCCAGTGACTACACATGCATACATTTCCAATTATGTAACATATAAATAAATATAAATTAAAAAAAATAAATAACTGGGCCTCACTAACTCGTGATTTGTTATTTCGGTTAGGTCTTGGATATGCTTGGACACACCAGGGCGTTAGAGATACAAGTATAGATATATTGTTGTCACTTGTAAAACAACGACTAAGTGACCAATTTATACAAAACTGGAATGAAAGACTTCATGATAGCAGTAGAGCATTGTTTTACAATAATGTCGCAAGCTTTTCTTTTAAAGCATAATTAACTGATATCACAATTGCACAATTTAGAGTTTCTATGACACAGTAACTGTTGCGAACATGATTACATCGCCTAGACATCGAATCTGGGAGATGGACAAACCAAATACAAACAACGATTGAAAATCGCATAATATTATGCTCTCTTTATATGGTACTACAAGACGAATACCATTTTGTACTAGAAGGTCCGAGGTATTTCGAGTTGGGTAAAACAAATATTCTTCGGCGTTTTTGGATACGACCAAGTACGCTAACATTCATAGAGTTGATTTGTTCAGAAAATAAAGCAATCATCAGAAAGCTTGCAATGTACATTCATAAGGCATTTGCCTTAAGAAACCACATTTTATATCAAACGGTTTAACTGAAATAAGCAAATGTCATTATATTGCAAGGCGTCTTCTCCCCGTGTTAGAATTTTGTTTGATGTTTTCACACCGCCCCCCCCCCCATTTTTTTGTTGATTTCTTAATCTTAGACCAACATATTCCTAATGGCTTGGTATATCAAAATGAATGTGCATAAATATGTAGATGTATATGTTCTACGCCATTAGTCATGTATCCGTTTTTTATTTCATGTCTGTATATGTTGTACATGCTCATGGGTCAGTTGGCTTATTGCAAATAAACTTACATTACATATAACATGTACTATTCTTTTTTTCTCGCTTTTTGTCGCATTTTTGTTACAAAAAATAAATAATTGTCATTTCTGGTCACTGTATTCCTCGCACAAGAACCGTTTTTGCAGCAACCCAACTTATCAGATTGTAGGAAATAACGGTCACCGGTCGCACAGTAACGGTCACTGTATTCCCCGCATTAGAACCGTTTGTGCAGCGAAATTACTTATCGGATTGTAGAATATAGCGGCAATCGGTCCCACAATAATGGTATCCTTTTCCAAGTGAAACCGGCCCGTTTGAACTCCACTGCTAATAACGGCTTTCACGTCGACCTGCGTCGGCAGTACGTTGTCAACGGATACCACGATGAGGAAAAAGCGTACAACCAAACTGCCTCGGCTGAAAGCAGAATTTGTTATACTACTGCATGCACTATTCATGTCAATATGCAGGCATGGATCCAGGATTTCGGGTTGGGGGGGGGAGGGAGAAACTTGTTCTTTTTAAATAGTTTACTACATGTTTGCTCATTAGTCAATGAGGGGACACGGCAAGGGGGCTCCGGGGGCTTGCGTCGCTACCTCCCACCCCACCCCACCCACACCGGAGTAATTTTGATATCTAAATCCCATTTCCTGTGTTCTGGCGCATATTAGAGCACAAACAGTCTTTACTCGCCGAATTGAAGGGGATGGGCACCGGGTCCGCTCCGCCAGGAAATGTTTTATTTTCAATATTTCTCGACAAAAACCTGTTTTGACAGCGCTGTTTGTTTTTTGTTAAGAATTCAGGCAAACATTAAAAACAGCAGACGACCATATCCGTCTCCAGCGTAGTGAGGATTAAGAATGTGTCATCGGTCGAATAACATATAATACCAACACTATCACCTCAAAGGTGTTCATTATCGGTTCATTATCGGTTCCATTTGTATGTTTTATCACACTCTCGTGTGTGTAGTTTTAATTAAAGAATAACACCATGGGGCTAATGTAATGTACTGATATAATACGTTGAATGTGCGTTCCCATTATGAAGGTAAGGACATGTGTATATAAATTATTACCGGTTGTAATACACTTCGAACGCCGATTTTATGCAATACATAACGTTAAATGTCGTGTCTTACTTACTGGAATTCCGTAACTTGACATCCGATATAATTGGGCAGTAGGTCACTCGCATTGTACTTCGTGTCGATCTGAATTATGAAGAAAATACAGCATTAGCAGAATATAATATACTCCATCAAAGATAACATACACATGGATACGGAATGCTTTTGTGAAATGGACCATTATCGAGTGCTAATAGTGAAACATGGATGAAACGGAGAATAAGACGGAAAACGGCAGCCATTGGAATACGTGTGGACATGACTGTGGATATTTACGACAAGACATGTACATGTAGTAGGGTCATTTCGGAGACTAAAATGTTCATTCCTTTTTTACCCTTGATTATCAACTTGAACCATTTAAGGAAAGAAATAGCTCATATGCATTTTAAAAAAAGTATGGTAATTGTTTTAGAGCTTAAAGTTCAAAATGGCCTCCGACTTCATTATAAGATATATTTAAAAAAAATACGTATGTAAAACATTATCTCTGTACAATTAGATATAAGCAAGAAACACAAATTATGTATTAACTCAAAATAATTATAACATGCAAAATACTGCTGGTAAGTTTACTTTTTAGTTTGGACCTTTAATCCCATAAAAAAGCCCCATTTCTCGGCAGTCGCAGCCGCATTCTTTGTTTGTACCTCAGCGCAGAAGTCCGATGCTGTCTGTGTGTACGTGTCCGAGGTCGGGTTACCTAGTGCGGCCGAGTATCCCATATTGGTCACCGTCACCTCCATGTCCGTCCTCCCATAGACAGGTTCCGGATCTGATGAGATACACATTTAAAGGCTTATGGGTTTTGCGACCAGTGTAGCTCCAGATAAGCCTGTGCATGCGCACAGTGTGATCAGGATATGTACTGTTCGCCATTCCGTCAATGAAACCCATATCAAACTTCTAACAAACAATATATATTGTTACCGGGCGATATGAGTGTGCTATTAGAACAGGACCTACACTGGTCACAACTACCACAAACCCCATTTCTCCAGTCACAGCCACATTATAGGTTTAAATAGTATCGGAACCGTATCATTTAATTATTTCTCTTTTTTTATTTTTTACAGAATGTGGACATGTGAAGTTTGAACATTTGATTTACAACGTGGATTCTTTACATGTGGCTATGCCTGGAGAAATAGTGCTTATGGGATTTGTGATCAGTGTTGGCCCAGATCAGTTTTAAATAAAGCACTTCTATAGGCTGATAACGATCCGTATGGCTTGTAAGAAGCATGACGGTGTTTCATTGATGTAATAGCGAACAGTGAGGATGAACAGGCTGATCTGGGTCTACGCTGGTCGCCAATCACGTAAGCCCTGTTTCTCCAGTCACAGTCTCATATTAGAAATTCGAATTTGCAAATTACAATTCAACGGCGTTGTTCTGGAAATGACTTCTGATTTTTCACTGATATTAATTAAAATAAAATAAAAACTACTTGTATAGGTGAGTAATCATTCAGGGCAAGTAAACGCGATTCTCAGTTAACCCTTTCACCCCTAAGTAACTGGAATGGTTTTTATATGTTTATTTTGCAACCAATCCAATCGTCATAGAATGATTTTCAGACTAGTCCACTTATGAAAAGAGGGTGTTTTTGTTATAAAACTATGAAAAGTACTTGAAAAAGTGCAGATTCAGAACTGCACTGTTTGCAAATACCGCTATAGCGGGTTGTCAGGTTCAAAGGGTTAATCTTGACAAACTCATCAATGTTTCTGAACATATACATGTACATACACAATGTAGGCAATGCAAACTCGCAGTCAAGCAAGGTGTTTGACATGATAAGCACAATATTTGGAGTATTTCGAAAGAAATAATTTGACAAAAATGGCAAATGGCGTATATTTTAGAACACTAATCTACGCATGGCTGAATAAGTGCATCGTTATCACTAAGCTAATTCCCTCGCTAGCAGCCTTGATAATAAAACTAGTTGTTTAATAAACGAAAAGAAGGTGACCATAAGTCCTCAGTGACCTTGACACTGGGCGCCGGATGTGGATCGTATGCAAAGCAAAGCACCATACATAGACACACATTGTGGCCAAATATTATAAAAATCGGGGAAGCGGTTCATAAGTTATTGGGTAAACAAAAACACAAACTTTAATGCATTTGCCTTACAGACAAGATGAACATTAGTCCTCAGTGACCTTGGGCGGTCGGACGCGGGTCGTATACGTATCTGTGGAACCACATTGTGGATAAATACATGTACATGTATATCAAAATTGGTGAAGCGGTACTGAAATACGGAACGGACATATAGCATGTGACCTTGACCTATATTTTACACTTAAATGATTTAGCAATTGTAATCATTTGTGTGTTAAATTATGTGCTAAATCACTATACTACCATTCTGTGGCAACATTTAACTAAGCTGTATTGCTTTGTGTCTTGTATATTATCGTGCATATATTCAGATATTGTTTTCAATCAACCCATTCTAGAGATTACCTCGTCTCAGTACTTTCAGTATTTCCATCTAATATATTTTTAAATACAGTAATCGCCTTGGTTCTAATCTTAGACTACAGCGCGTTGCAAACGTGTTTATACAATTGACAGCGGGTTGCAAAATATTTTCCATAATCAACCAATCGGAGTCAACCATGTTGGGAGACTTAGTTCTGTTTCAGAATAAATAATCTGTAATAGGGACCAAGTTGTCGTTGCTCCGGAGGTCCAGATACTCTATCATGATCGGACTGTGTGGATGCACATGGTTATCTGGATTTAAACTGCTCACAAAACCCATAAGGTCCATTTCTCCAGCACAGCCACAATTTAGTTAGATTCAACGTTGCATTATTGGCAAACATTCATGTAGATGGCTTCGGCTGAAAAGAACGCATACTTGTTTAAGTTGCGTCAAAAGTATTACCTCAATAATTACGTCAGGTGACGCCGTTCTTTAAATGACGTCAACGACAGAATCTGTGACTCGGATATGCGTACATGTATCTAGTAACGACATGGCACACGCACACACGCATTTTATTTGATATATGCGACACGCCATGTGTTTTGTACATTAGAACATGTACGACTTTTAATGAACACTATTTATAAAATTTACGATATTTTCCGTAAATTACGTCGACAGTTTCTGTAAATATATTTCATGAACAGTTGCACAAATCCTTAGGTAGAAAATCACTTGGCGTCTCATGGCATCTCATATATCAGTCAGCGTGTGTCCGGTCAGTATATAGCGAATTAGTATAGTCGGCCTTAACTATACAGTGACCTAGAAAATGAGTGCGCAATCCAATAGAGTAGATAGTGGCCATCACTTGGAATAATCAATATATAGAGAATAGTAGGTTAGTGCCGCGAATGGGAAAAATATCTGGCAATGCTTAGGAAACGGGATGGGCGAGGATCTGCTGCAAGGTTTTACTACGCATCGCCCAGTCTAACATGTGACAGGCCGGGTATCAAAGCGGCTCAGTGTCACGCTTTCACTAGGGATTGGTAGGTTGAGAGGTGACTGCCACGTTTCTACGGTTTACTACGATTCAGTACGTTTTTACTACGGATTACTAGGCAGTGTCAGCGATTACTACGAAGTCGACAAACCGGAAATACAAATGTAACCGCCGCCGCATTGAGAAGCCAAATGCAAAACGTAAAAAAGTACGTAGCAAAACATATTAGATATGACTATATAGGTAATGATGATTGCTCCCGCCACGTCTGTGTTGCAATGTGTATGATCACGTGGTACTAACAACAACAACAAGTACTGAAACTTCCAGAATCCATCTGATTCAAAGTACGTATTATTTTATATTGTCCTTATTACGTAACGGATTTTGATGAAATATGGCGCATCAAACGTGTCTTGTTAACCTGTATTTGGTGGTCTTTGTATTTTCGCCCAAACTGCTGTCGATTTTGCGAAGAATCGATTTCCGTGTCTACCGACACGGAAATCGATTCTTCGCACAAACGACACAAGTCTGTACCGAACTCTGTGGACCACCAAATGCAACCCATGAAGACGAGTTTGCTGCGCCATATTTCATCAAATAGTAGTAATACCTAGTATTCAATACCCGAAAGTGCAACTAGGGCTTAATGTTAATATTACTTGTAGCCCAACACATTAGCATGCTATTTAAACTGTATGTTTGCGTGCGCAAATATTATCCATCCCGCTTACATTGCCAATAAAATATAATTATGAACACATTGGTTTGTTTAAAGTTTGCGAGGAGTTTTTCGGTCCACGCACGTTAAAGAGACCAAATGTTTGTCTTACTACAGTAACAGCCCATGATTGTATTCCTTAAATAACACCGGTCTGTGAGAACGTAAGAACATACCACATCCACTCACCTTCCTTATCTTTCTTTACAAGCATCAGTACAACGATTGTCACGGCAACTGCCGAGATTATCACCGCAAACAGCGAGATAATCGATATATTCCGGCATCGGACGGGCCGCTTCTGTCCTGACACGGGTTTGGGCTGAAAGTACAATAGCATAAGTATTACATACCTGGGGCAGTTTCACTAAACTTTGTACGACTAAATGTTCGTAAGTGCAAATTTAGGATTGTTTGGAAATTTCAATTGATGGATTACATTTATTGATCAATGAAAATGAAAATAAAACAATTTGTACAATCGCGTTAAAGACAACAATATGTTAATAACCTTACAGTCTGCATTCGTACCTGAAGATTCAACTGTAAACCAACTGAGCTTCCTTTATAATAGATTCTGTCGCGCATTAGATGATGGAAAAGAAGTCCGGGTTGTATATTGTTATATCAGCAATGTATTTGACCGTGTCTGGCATACCCGTCTGCTTATGAAATTAACAGCGGCAGGTGTTACTAATAACGTACATGACTGGTTCACCAGCTACCTTAGTAATCGGAAACAAAGGGTTGTGCTGCCAGGCGTCTACTCTAACTGGAACCACATTGGAGCTGGTGTCCCACAAGATTCTATCCTGGGACCATTGTTATTTCTCCTATATATAAATGATATTGTTGTGGACATAAGCTCCAATATACGCCTCTTCGTTGATGACACCAGGTTATACCTTATTGTAGACACTCCCGAAACTGCTACTAGGACCATAATTCATATCTTGAAACTATTACCAACTGGTAATTTATGGCTTGTAACATTTCACCCTACAAAGACAGAATCACTACGGAAACGTAATAGACTAGCACATTCCCCAGTATCGATGAATCATGTTAATGTTTCTGAAGTTGAGAGCCACAAACATCTAGGTATATTATCTAACAATGAAGGAATATGGCATCAACATATAGCATATATGACCAATATTGCAAAAATAGTGTTGAATCACCAAATTGTATATGTGGATAAATCAAAGATGCCACTCACTATTTTTTTTCCTGTCAAAGATACATGTACACATTACATATAAACCAACTAGTAGACGATATACAAGTTTATTGTCAACCGAGCTACACACTATACTCTATGGTAATATACCACTGGACGATCCTACTAACGAAACAATATTTACAGCTGTAAGAATATAAATAGAGAGTACAAGTCGCTTTAAAAGGGTACGGTGAACCTCTGTAAGCCAGACACCTTGCACATGACTGTGAGGGTAATTCTGAGACGTTTTATTTGCATTTATCTCAGATGATACAGTCTGTTCGTGAAAACATGTCCTGGAGTGGTCATATGACTAATTTACAGTGGAACTTCTCTACATTTGTATGTCTGACATCATGGGGACGTCCGGTTTGGAGGGGTTCCACTGTGTCTGTTTGTGTACATTGTCATGACAACCAATACTTAATGTGGGCGTGATTGGCTTGGTATGCGAACATATTTTTGAACTGTTGAAGTGGCTTTTTTTCTATTTTTGTTTTTATAATAACGAACTAAAATAGTTGTTTGTCCTTTCTTTGCTACAATTTGGTTAATGCATGTATATTCACATATTGTCATCTATAATACATATACTGGGTATTGCAGGAAGCAGAAACTAGGAGCATAAAACGAGAATAAAATCCCAGTTTATGCTAATAGCAGTACTAATTATGTTTGTTATGTCCTGGGGCCAGTTTCAACAAACTTCGTACGACAAAAATGTTCGTAAGTGCAAATTTAGGATCGTCTGGGAATTTCAATTTATAAATTTACATTTATTGAGCATAGGCTGCATATCCAGCCTATGCTCAATAAATGTAAACCCAATAATTGTTTACAGGAAAACATTGTTAATGTGAAACCTACAGACTATCATAATATTGCTCTTACGGACATTTCTGTCGTACGACGCTTAGTGAAACGGGCGCCCTGGTTCCAGCAGCCTTCGCTATTAATAATAGTTTTCCGCGGTGCGCTCAAGCATAGCGGAAAACTGTTGTCTCCAATACACGGAAGTGTAGCACGTGCAGCGAGAAGGGCTGGTTATTAGCACGTGGTATGCGGGCTGTAAGGCGTGTATCGTCATTCTTGCGATAGCAGTCACTGCATAAACAGGCAATTTTATTCGAGATGGACGGTCAGAGTAGGGCGAGTATACAGCATGTTTTTGAAGGAAGCGGCGGACTGAATGCAGATATTTCGTGGAAGGTAGCGGAGCTGGTTACCGACAGTGAGAGCCATATGCCGGACAGGCTGATTTCGGCGAGAATGGAGAGCATAGAACAACAGATAAGTGATAATTAAAAAATCTTTGTCGGAACGGCGGCTTGAAAAAATGTCGAGTATGCATGATATTAATTTCAATAAAAGAACTGTGCTGAACCATTCAAGATGAATGCAGCGCTGAAATCTATTTTTTTGGGTCATAGACCCGAGTTTTATTGCTTCAACATGTGATAAAGTTTTAGCAAAGCCACATAGCATGTACCCGAAGTTAAGCTGATGTGTCACTGTTTTGCTGTGTACACATGGTGGCTAGAGGCGTAGGTCCTTGTCACACTGCGCGATGTACAATTGAATGTTCGTTGGAGTATACATGCACTTGCCTTTTTGCATTGAGACGCATTGTATTATTGTGCACGTAAATGTATTTTCATCTTGTGAAATAGTCCTGAGCGTTGCAATTCTGTGCTATTTGCGTTTGCGAACAGTGCAGATCCGGATCAGACTGTGTGGATATTCTGAGAAATTTAGAACAAGGTTACACGGTTATCTCCCATATAGTGTATTTGTATTTCGTCGATATTGTTATATTTTCCATATTGCGAATTTTAAGTTTGCAACAATCATAATATTGAAGCGAACATGCATTGTTTAAATTAGAATCGCTAGTTTTCAAATGAGCATCAGGTGATGGTGTAACTTGGCTGACCAGCCGGTTGATGTTTCTTGGAAGGATGGGTTTTGGGGATTTGGTTTACTTGATTCCGTCCTTAGTGAGGTGCCGCGCTGGTCGGATATATCGGTTTGTGCCATCACCGATGATTATAATGCATTTAATTTACCGTATGGTTGTGTGTTTTATTTCACGCTTATGCTAGGCAAATTATATTTGTTATACTACGGTGCGTATCATTGGACGTCTTTGTTGCCAGGTTTATTGTTGCCGCAACATCGACAGAAAATGGGACGGTGGGCAACCGGGCGGAGGACCCGGCTGATCGCTGATCCAGGCGGGATATTTCTAAACGATCGATGGGACGATGCAGTCCTTATCGTGGCCGTATGTCAGCTGTGACGCCAGCTGTGACGTCAGCTGTGACGTATACCGACAAGCAGCACTAAGTTAAGTACAACCTCAGCGAGTGAAGCATGTCAATATTTATGTACGTGTACTGATAGTGGAGGTCACGTGATCAGGAGCGCCCAGATTAGCAGCACTAAGTTAAGTACAACTTCAGTGAGTGACACATGTCAATATACTTGTACTGATATGTGAGATCATGTGATCTCGAGGGGTCGGTGTGATGGAAGTAAGTCAGCTGAAGACGATTCTTTGGTGGTCTGACGTGGATTCTGATTGATCAAAGTTGGCCCCATAGACGAAGTGATAACGCCGGTAGGTAGGCTAAGATTATGTTTTCATATTATTCCTGCGGAAAATAAATGGAAAATAGGATATATGCTAGAGACAATCCCAGTTGTGATGCTGACGAAATACAAATGCTGTTATGAAGGGGCGATCGATAAGTCATATTATAAATCTATTTACTGTGACATAGGGAACACCGGTAAGCCTAGACAGGTTCCGGATCGCAGACACAGACATAACTGTTTGGCATTGTGCTAGCATCAATATGAGTATGTACAGTGCAGTCTCCGTTTTTGTTCCACCCTAGACAACACTTGCAAACTCAACGCGAACGCAACGCGAACGCAACGGTTTGCTGTAGCGTTAAATACGTTGTTTAAACGTATAATACGGTTCGTACACGTGTAATACACATTGTCAAACCGTTTAGTTTAAAAGCGTTGTATACGTTGTTTAAACGTATAATACGGTTCGTACACGTGTAATACACATTGTCAAACCGTTTAATTTAAAAGCGTTGAATAGTTTGTTTAAACGTATAATACGGTTCATACACGTGTAATACACATTTTCAAACCGTTTAGTTTAAAAGCGTTGTATACGTTGCTTAAACGTATAATACGGTTCGTACACGTGTAATACACATTGTCAAACCGTTTAGTTTTAAAGCGTGTAATACGTTTAGCTTAAGGGCGTATAACATGCTGTGGCGTATACATATGTAGCGAGGTGAAAGAGTTGAAACGTGTACAACGCTTTACCTGGAAGCGTGTAGCTATATGAAAGCGTTGAAACGTGCGGAACGGTTACACGTTTTAACGCGAATACCTGTTCGGCCCCGAACGCTTCGAGGCGTCCTTGTTTCGTCCCTTTTAAAATGTCGCGAATATATACCCGCAGATAGAGTTCAAAGTACATCGGCGGTGTGATTTTAGCACTTCAATTGATCCCTAATCCCTGATGTCTAATGAGTCACGCTTTTAACACGACAGATGTACCTTGTAGTTTATCAAAATGTTTGCGAATTGTAGATCACGTGAGCCGGTTCATCAGGATCTGCGGCATTCCTACGTACATGTACATTTTATATAAACAAAAATGACCCCTAATACAGCGTAATGTAACAGTTCCTAACTTAATATGGAATAGCCCGGGCCGATAGTCCGTGTCAGTTACTTTGGGTTAAATATTACGAACACAGATAAACACAGTTCATGGTTTCTTTATTTTATTTTAACATCATCCGAAATGGCGAGTCTAGGAACTCTCGTATCTTTACGCTGAAGCCAGTCTATTTCAGTCACTAATCCGCTTTACACCTGTCCACGCGTGTGTTAAAAAAAAATCGATATTTGGGGAAACTAAATACACAGCGAGCTGCACACTGGTTTAACACGGATATGGCCCGCGGATATGTGTCATAAATTACTTGGTGGTCAAAACCGGTAAATTTACAAGGTTTATAGCAAAATAGCAGCCGACTGGCAATTTTTCTCAGACCGATTTTTAAGACTAGTTTTCAAATCTCAATCGTTCTGAGAGTTCAAAAATCGGTCCAGAACCGGAAAACTGAAAATTTTAGAAGCCCTGTAGTGAGTCTAGAAGTATATATACACACACGAAGAACGATCTGAGCATGCGCATTCTACGCGATACACTGTTGGCATACCAAAACGTGTAATGCGTTAAAACCCGTGGAAACGTGCTATACGTATAACACGGTTTCATCTGTACGGTGCTGTGTACATGTAGAAGCGTGTAACCGTTCGTCAAAGAAAGCGTTAAATCGTTTAAACGGTTTACCTTAGCGTTGTATACGTTTACAACCGTTGTATACGTTTACAACCGTTGTACACGGAGTACACACTTTTGAAACTCAATGCGTTGAACACGTTTTGTTCGAATTTCGCGCATGCGCAAGAGTTGGGAAATGCAAGGCATGGCCGAAAACGTATTACACGTAGACGACACACGGTTTGAAACGCAACTAACGGAAACTCCACGGATACGCAACGCACAACACTTTGTACACTTATAAACCTGGAACATTTTGACAGAAACGACTGTATCTGTGGCAAGGCAATTGTTCAATCAAGGTAATTATTAAAAAAAACAAAAAAACATTTCGATTTAAAGGGTGCATACTGTATCATGTAATGGTCTACGAGCAGCACATGAACTATTTTGGGTTTGCGTGGTTGGAAGGCGAGATAATTCGCTATTTTGTATTTGATTGTCTCCCTTGTGGTTTTGCTAAGGCTGGTTGTATATTCTCTAAATTGTTGAGAAATGTAGTGTAATACTGGCAGAACAGTGGTCACATGGTGGTGACGTTCCTGGAAGATCGACTAGGTGACAGTGAGAATCAAGTCAGGAAATGCATGTTGCAATTTGCTGTTTTTGAATTGCAGAGGAGATGCATGTGCCCACCGTAATGTGTTGCAACCGGGCGGAGGTATGCTTGGTGCATGCATATCTGAATGTCATTCATAGTGGACGAATGAGTTAGGCGATTAGGACTTTGTATTGAGTCTTTGTTAGGACAAGGACATGTTGGTACTGATCAGTTGCCATTGATTGGTGTCCGAATTTTAGCTCCTTCAAAGTGGTGATGTGTGATTTCGTCATATTAAGGACACAATGTATGTACAAGTGTATTATATGCAGGGCCAGTTGGTTATTGCGCATGTTTGTTTGTTGGGGTTTAACGGCCTATCAACAGCTAAGGTCAGTTAAGGCCGGGTCAATGCGTTTAGTACTCAATCCCACATATTACCTGTTCAAATGGGGGAGGGGGGACTCCCCAAATCAGAACTGAGCATTTACAATTAAAGGGGCATTGGCATATATCAGAATCTGGAAGGATAATGTAAGGTAAATGAACAAAGAATGCTGTTGTTTGAATCAAACTGTACAGGGAGAGGTATATGTATTTACCCATGCAAGTGGTACAGGCTATGGCGATTTTGTTAGAATTCAGTATATACATTTGTGTTTGAGACATTCGTTAAATGTTTTTGTACAGAACGTACTGATTATCAGTATCATTCCCTTGAGACCCATTTATTCGTTTTGGGAGGAACCCGGAGTACACATTGTGATGTGTTAAGTGATTTATGTGCAATGTGCGTAATACTAATGTCAGATGTTGAAATAGTTGTAGCGCAAAGTGTTTAGGGTTTCCTAGAGTTGGCTATCCGGTGTCAGCAGAGTGTTAGCCTTCCCCTCGAGTCTGAAACAGAGGGTGGTGTGAATACATGTACATGTATGCCCCTGCAGCGGGACGATAGTCCTAGAGTCGGGCAGTTTGATACCCTAGATACTGGCGGCCTGTAACCCTGGAGACGGGCAGTGTGATACCCTAGAGACGGGCAGTGTGATACCATAGAGACGGGCAGTTTGATACCCTAGAGACGGACAGCCTGTAACCCTAGAGATGGGCAGTTTGATATCCTAGAGGCGGGATTTACGTAAAATGTAGATGTATACATGCATACATGGTGCGGTAACGTTACTGAGGTAGCTGGATCATGGATCAAGTTGAACAAACTCAGACTTCAACCTGTAGAGAGATAGAAGCAGTACGGATGGTGGTACGTAGTTCGGTTGGCACCGTATATGGATAAAAGGTAAAGTTGTACATTTTTAATTAAAATTTTCTTCGCATTATGCGAGCAGGAAGCGAAAACAACAATGGCAAGAGATTGCTTTGAAAGTTAACGTTATGAGTGTCAATGCACCTACATGTATAACGTCTGTACTGGAAGACAATAACAGACCAGACATTCTCAGTAAGTGTACTGATACTGATGCTTGGCAGATTCAACGGTGGGTATTTGATTGTTTGAGCAAATCATGGGAAATCGCGATATTGATAGATTTGCATCACATTCTAAGTAAAATTATCGAATGATTTAACTCAAAATGTTGGTTTTTAATGCACAGAGACTGAATGCTTTTGATCAGTCGTTGTCTGGATGCAAACATTGGATTGTCCCCCATTGACACCAGTGATAATAAACACAATGTTAAGATATAATGCATGTGGTACATTGATTGTGTCACAACGGAAATATGCACATTGTTGGCACATGTTGACTAATAATCATGGCATGTTTGCTAGAAAGGTGTTGTGTTATCAGAGTTTTCCACGAAACCATGTAGTGAAGTGTAGCAATGACAGTAGCCTCAGATGCATATTCAGGGAGAATACATAAAATGTTACTATCGCTGCTTTACATGTGGCATTTACATGAGTACAATGCCATACATGTATAAGTGTAGTGTGGATGGTTTTCGTCACATGAAAGTGACTGATAAGTTATAAGCCATGCAATATAATGTATAATTCATTTATTGACTGTGGATGTGATTCCATTTATTGAGTGTAGATGGTGTTTCATTTGCGCAGGATTGGTGTGACGTGTAATGGGCGGAGCGAGCTGAGGGCGGTCGTTCGTGGAGGGAAGCGTGATGGCGGACAAGATTTGGACGTACACGATGAGTAGAAAGTGACAATACGGTTAACTGTATGAACTGTGTGTGTATCATTCACCAAATGGAGGTTTTTGTTATATTAATGGGTATGCGGCAATTCCGACAAGAGTCAATGCATGGTGTATTGTATTTAACGAGGGCGGTTGTTGCTGATAAATGTCATTATGACGGCTACTTGCGTTATTAATTGAGCAAGTGTTTGAACAATGCAGCTAAGCGATTACATGTAAGATCTACAACTGGTGTAAAGAAAGGTGTTTTTACCTCTGATATCCTCATTGATTTATTCAAGAAATACACTGGTGACTCAGATTTGATAACATTAATGGACTTGTCCATGATTTTGGTTGGCTGTTCAGGTTTTATTTTGTTTTGCGTTCTGTGATTTATGTGCGTTGATGATCATTTAATTAAAATAAGAATTAAGTGTAAACGGGCGCACACAGGTGGGCAATGGGGTCACATAGCGGCGTGTACACATTCCAGTGTACGTTTTTGTGGCAGGTGTAACGGCCAAATCAGAGTGTTTCTCATTTTGGCTTGTGCATCGATCACGTTGATTATTCTGATAATTTCTGGAAAGAAACATAAAGATAAGTTACACTAGGACAAGAGAAGTAATTTGAAAAATGAATGTACATGTATATGCATCTTGATGGTAAGGGTGGTTTTTCAAACATTTAGATCAGGAGTTGTATTAATGTCAGCACATGCAGGTGTCAATGATTGTTGTATAAAATAACACGGCAGATGGAGGTTGGATATAAGTAAGGAGGGGCAACATGAGCAAAAGGCCTAAGACTGTTGAGGCCTTAGATTTGTAAAAGTAATTGAGTGTATATTCAAAATGTATGTATTACCTAATTATGAGTTTTGCTATATTATAACACAAAGTTAATTTTGGTATTTGCTGAGTGTGGAATTATGGAATGAACATAGAGACGGGAGATAAGTTCACTGTGATATAGAGGGGAGATAAGTTAATTGTGATAGAGGAGGGGAGATAAGTTAATTGTGACAGAGAGGGGATGTACGTTCACTGTGATATAGAGGGGAGATAAGTTAATTGTGACAGAGAGGGGATATAAGTTCACAGTGATGGAGAATGGAGATAAGTTCACTGTGATAGAGAGGGGAGATATGTTCACTGTGATATAGAGGGGAGATAAGTTTACTGTGATGGAGAGGGGAGATAAGTTCACTGTGCTAGAGAGGGGAGATAAGTTCAATGTGATGGCAGAAGGTAGATAAGTTCACTGTGATAGAGAGTGGAGATAAGTTCACTGTGATAGAGAGGGGTGATAAGTTCGCTGTGATAGAGAGGGGAGATAAGTTCAATGTGATAGAGAGAGGAGGTAAGTTCATTGTGACAGAGAGGGGAGATAAGTTCACTGTGATAGACAGGGGGAGATAAGTTTACTGTGATAAATTGGGTAGATAAGTTGAAGGTGATAGAGAGGGGAGATAGGTTCACTGTGACATGGATGGGAGATAAATTCATTGTGATAGAGATGGGAGATAAATTAATTGTGATAGAGAGGGGAGATACCTTCACTGTGATGGAGAGGGGAGATACGTTCACTATGATATAGAGGGGAGATTAGTTCATTTTGATAGAGAGGGGAGATAAGGTAACTGTGATGGAGAGGGGAGATAATTTCACTGTGATAGAGAGGGGATATAAGTTCACTGTGATAGAGAGGGGAGATAAGTTCACTGTGATATATAGGGGAGATAAGTTCATTGTGATAGAGAGTGGAGATAAGTTCATTGTGATATAGAGGGGAGATAAGTTCACTGTGATAGAGAGGGTATATAAGTTCACTGTGATAGAGAGGGGAGATACGTTTACTGTGATAGAGGGGAGATAACTTCACAGTGATAGAGAGTGGATATAAGTTAATTGTGATAGAGAGGGGAGATAAGTTCATTGTGATATAGAGGGGAGATAAGTTCACTGTGATAGAGAGGGGATATAAGTTCACTGTGATAGAGAGGGGAAATACGTTCACTGTAATAGAGAGGGGAGATACGTCCACTGTGATAGAGAGGGGAGATCAGTTCACTGTGATAGAGAGGGGAGATACGTTCACTGTGATAGAGAGGGGAGGTAAGTTCATTGTGATAGAGAGGAGAGATACGTTCACTCTGATAGAGAGGGGAGATAAGTTAATTGTGACAGGGGCATATAAATTCAATGTGATATACAGGGGAGATAAGTTCATTTTGATATAGAGGTGAGATAAGTTCACTGTGAGAGAGAGGGGAGATAAGTTCATGTGATAGAGAGGGTGATAAGTTCCTTGTCACAGAGAGGGGAGATACGTTCACTGTGATAAAGAGGGGAGATAAGTTCACTGTGATAGAGACGGGAGATAAGTTCACAGTCATATAGAGGGGAGATAAGTTAATTGTGATAGAGAGGGGAGATAAGTTTATTTTGTCAGAGAGGGGAGATACGTTCACTGTGATATAGAAGGAGATAAGTTCATTGTGACAGAGAGGGGAGATAAGTTCACAGTGATGGAGAAGTGAAATAAGTGCACTGTGATAGAGAGGGGAGATAAGTTCACCTTGATGGAGAGGGTAGATAAGTTCACTGTGATAGAGAGTGGAGATAAGTTCACTGTGATATAGATAGGAGATAAGTTCGCTGTGATAGAGAGGGGAGATACGTTCACTGTGGTATAGATGGGAGATAAGTTCACGGTGATAGAGAGGGGAGATAAGTTCACGGTGATAGAGAAGGGAGATAAGCTCACTGTGATAAAGTGGGCAGTTAAGTTGACTGTGATAGAGAGGGGAGATAAGTTCACTGTGACATAGAGGGGAAATAAGTTAATTGTGATAGAGAGGGGAGATAAATTGATTGTGATATAGAGGTGAGATACGTTCACTGTGATGGAGAGGGGAGATAAGTTCACTGTGATATAGACGGGAGATTAGTTCATTGTGATAGAGAGGGGAGATAAGTTCACTGTGATGGAGGGGGGAGATAAGTTCACTGTGATAGAGAGAGGAGATAAGTTCACTGTGATAGAGAGAGGAGATAAGTTCACTGATATAGAGAGGGGATATAAGTTCACTGAGATAGAGAGGGGAGATAAATTCATTGTGATATAGAGGGGAGATAAGTTCACAGTGATAGAGAGGGGAAATAAATTCACTGTGATAGGGTGGGGAGATAAGTTCACTGTGATAGGAACGGCAGATAATTTCACTGAGATAGAGAGGGGCGATAAGTTCACTGTGATAGAGAGGGTAGATAAGTTCACTGTGATAGAGAGGGGAGATAAGTTCACTGTGATAGAGAGGGGAGATATATTCACTGTGATAGAGAGGGGAGATAAGTTCATTGTGATAGAGAAGGGAGATAAGTTCACTGTGAGTGAGAGGGGAGATAAGTCCACTGTGATAGAGAGGGGAGATAAGTTCACTGTGATAGAGAGGGGAGATAAGTTCATTGTGATAGAGAGGGGAGATAAGTTCACTGTGATAGAGAGGGGAGGTAAGTTCACTGTGATAGAGAGGGGAGATCAGTTCATTGTGATAGAGAGGGGAGATAAGTTCATTGTGATATAGATGGGAGATAAGCTCACTGTGATAGAGAGGGGAGATAATTTCACTGTGATAGGGAGGGGAGATAAGTCCACTGTGATAGAGAGGGGAGGTAAGTTCATTGTGATAGAGTGGGGAGATTCGTTCATTGTGATAGAGAGGGGCGATAATTTGGCAGTGAATTTCCGCTGTTACTATACACTACCGCGCTAATCGTGCCATTTTTGTCAATTTCTTTCTTTCATAATACTTGAATAGTGTGCTCGAAGTCAAGCCGCTTGATTGACTGAGCCTGAGCTGTGCCACAGCTCAGGCTCAGAGAATGAAATTGCTTGTTTGCGAATTGGCATGCATACATTTATATATGTTGAGAAACGTTTATGATGTTGGCCAGATTAACGAAGTCGGTTGTGTAAATGTTCAGACACGTTGGACTAACTACGATAGTGCTGCTAATTATGAAAGGGTGTGTCTTTTATTCTAAAAGATATGACAATTACTTGCAAAAAGTGCAGATCCTGATGAGACGGATCTACACGTTTTGCCAATACCACTATACAAACGTATATGACGTTAAAAGTGTTGATACAAAATAGTGTACTTTATTTGTATCCAATCAACACAGTGCGTATGTACCGTGGAACACGGTGCCGTGAAATATTTTTGATATTCTGTCAATACGACCTAATCACTGCGTATGAATATGTGCGGTGGCAGGGGTTATCTTTAACGCATTTTGAAGCTATTTGTAGAGGTTGACGGGATAAATAGAATAGTAGGTTAGTGACATGAATGGGAACAAATATCTGGCACGGCCCGGAAACGGGATGTGCTCGGTATAGCCTCGCCCATCCCGTTTCCTAAGCCTCGCCAGATATTTTCCCCATTCACGGCACTAACCTACTATTCTCTATATCTAAGGTAGTTTCCCTGCGTATTGATCAGGAAGTCGAAGAATAGAATGAATTATTTACTATCTGATTGTATTTTGTAAAGGGTATTCAAATCAAATGAAGCGACCCGTCTATTATTACTACATACAATGTTCACAGTGGTCTAGACAGCGAATATTTGTTGAAGGTTCACAACAGACCAGGAAATATAGCATTTTACGCTAACCGCAACTGCCATTATTGCCAATAATTCGAAAATAATATCGCGAAAAATTAAAAAAAAAATATAGAGATAAAACGTGTGGTGATATTATCAAACGAACTTCATGAAACATTTATATATATATAGTCTATACAGAATTATTTTTTTGGAGCATATTGGGTGCCATTTTTTGGGTAAGACTATCATATTAGTGCATAAATTGTGGTAATTTTGAAAAAATGATTGCGATCAACTGTTTCGAGATTTAATTGGATAATAATTGGAAAACCGAAAATTGGATAACATGTTGATAAATAGCTATTGTTCACATCAAAAAAAAAAATGAAGATATCTGGTAACCAGAAAGTGGTATTTAAAGTTGGTAAATACATGTAAGTACCTAATTAAAAATAAAATGCTGAAAACTGGAAACACCAAGTTTTATTAGATACACACCAAAGGAAGTGCTTGCATTTACACACATAATTACATAAACATGTGTGTAAGCCCCCACGACTGAGTAGTTAAACAGCATATAGGATTACCGCCGCCAATACGGCAACGTACGTCCAAAGTGAGTACGTACGTCACGACAGTAATTATAATGCTCAGCTAAATGTCGTGTAACTTCTTTTTCCATACACGGAGTAGTATATAGGGTATCACTTCATTACCGCGGGGGTCACAAAGGATTCAGAGGGCGGGCAATCTCCCAAGGTGGTAAAAAAGTGGATTTTTCAACCTTAATTGAAATGAAAGAAACACACCCCAGCAATAAAAGAAGGTCATACTGTTATACGGAGTGTTTTTAATAAATTAATTTTCTCAAAATTAATTTCTCTAAATTAATTTTCTCAAAATTAATTTTGAAAATATTTGCAATTGGAGAGAAAAAAAATAGGTAGTATGAAAGAAAAAAATATGGAATGTGTAAAAAGTACGAAGCGTTATATTTGTATGTATTGTGATCGAGAATATACTACCTCAAAAGGTTTAGGTGTACATAGAAGAAGAACGGATTGTAAACCAACCAAGGTTAGATGTGATTGGTGTAATAAGTCACTGTGTAACACTAACACATTAAAAACTCATAAGCTTAATACGTGTAGAAGTGTTCCAGAGGACCTAAAACAAGAGGTGATGAAACAACGTACTCTTGTGAAGGGATATGAAATTGAGTTATAAACAACCGCTATTGTTGACCGTACAAATTGGTGGTGTAGTTGGTCGTGCTTCCGTCTTACTACCCAACTGTATTTTAAATTTACCCCAATCAGTATTATCAAGCTTTAGGAGTTCATATCTAACCATTTCATCCATAATTACGTCGAATTCGGTAGCTGATATATCATTATCAATTAACGCCCTAGATACGAGAACATCAATACTATTTTTCTTAGATCTCGCTAGAATTGATATCCTATCATGTTTTTTAGATCTATTATCTAACTTTCTACTAACTAACCTAAGAAACAAACATAATGAGGCAGTAATAGCAGAAGTCCCACTTAAAACCGCCGCAAGTGGTATTGTTACAATCGTAGATAAAGTTGCTACTGCCCCAGCACCACCAAGTATATAAATTGAGGACAAAGCGGCGCTAGATCCTTCAAGTATATTTGATGCTCTGTGATATTTTTTAGAAATTCGATGTCTATTCCTCTCATCTCTAGCTAAAATATCCCTCATTTCGGTGATGTTATCTAATCTAAATGCCCGATGATAATCTAAGTAATTTTCTATAGTATTATTGGTGGTGATATTATTGTTTGGGTTCATTTTCTAATATGTAGCAAAATATATACGCAATATATATATATATTTTTTTAATCCAATGCCCCTGAATTGTTTTTAGAAATATTTAAGCATTGTGGTCATTTCTGAGGGGACGAACGCCCTAGGATAAACTAACATCCCATAAAAGTCCATATCACCACGATAGGTTATAGCACAAGGTATGCTTCCTATGTGTAGCGAATCCTCACTATTACTTATTGTGGATACAAAATTTGTAGTCGCATCCGGAGGCATATGAAAATCGGACCTAAATAGGGCAGCCGTGGCGCTATCATAGACATACGCCCACACTTCAAATACACCTTCTATTGGTGTATCCAGATTACTAATTTCCAATCTTCCTGTTCCTACGTTACTGGATCCATAATCGATAGTAATGTCATTGGGGTTTTGTATATGCATGGAAAACCTTTTACCTCCAGCACCCCAAAAGAAGGCAGACCCAGTTCCGCGCATCCTATTTTTACAAATAAAAAACATTGTAGTTGTGTTTCTATTAGCACCTCCAAAAGGACCTCCGTTTATATTAGAGGCTACGAGATTACACCCAAGCTCGCAATTAAAATTTAGGAACGGTTGATTAAATGCGTCGAATTCTAAAAGCGGCGGCTGATTTCCACTTACGAAGGAATGTTTCCCCAAAATATCCATAACACTAGTTATTTCTCCATTATTTGCATATATTACATTTGTAACGCTAGGGAAAAGTCCAATAACCATATCAGTATATGGGACACCCGGAAGTGCTGAGTTTATATTAGTGAGTCTAGTTAATTCATCCCGATATAATGAATATTCTTTAAAATTGACAGGATCGCCAAGATCGACCGCATCTGGCAAATTCATTATTTTATGGTTACCCATATCAATATCACCGACCATAGCACCACCAGCAGTAGGTAGGAAAGCCGCACCAATACCAACTCCAGCCATCTCATCTCTAAGATTTTGATAAACTACATCAGCATTAGCATAAACTTCTTTCTTAACCTCATCATCCGCGCGGGTAATTTCACCAGAAAGAAAATCTACAGAAGTTACTAAACCTGTTCTTAGGGTAGTATCTTGATCGGTATACTCATCTTGGAGTAGGCGGAAAGATAGAGTCATCGCGTCGGATGCGGCTGCACCAACCGCTTCATCCCCTGCAACGGACTCCGCACGAATATCATTGTGTATGGCTAACATATCAGTTCTAAGATCTGTAGTTGTTGAGTTAACGCCGGTTATTAGCTGTACTATAGCAGTATCTACAATGTATCGTCCATGTGTGTATTTGTTTTCTAACCTCTTCTATAGAGGTTGACACATTAGAGTTCATTTCATTTTTAATCTCATCTAGTAGCTCGTCTATATTATCATCGAGTCTTTTTGCTCCATAAATACTCATACTTAATTTGATTACGAATTATACAAATAGTAATTTAAATTTTTTGTAATTTATTTAATTAAACAATTAAATTATTTCGATTTCTACAGAAATTGGTTGCCCATGATTATCTAATACAGCACCAGTGGCGCTGGTCATAGAAAACTATAACTCTTGTATGAATCCACCAACCAAAGTTTTATATACAGCACTAGCGTATTGGATATTAAAATTATTACCAAAAACACCTAGCGGTGGTGAGATTTTAGTTAATATCGTAGTTTTTCCCATCCAAAATATTTTCACTGGCAGATAATTGTTTTAAGTTAATATCCAAATATTTCGGCCACATATTCAATTGTCCTGTATACGTTCCAGCTTGATAACCAGTGCCAACATTAGCAGTGCCAAGAGGTAAATATGGCTCATGAACCAACTCTACCTTAGGATAGGGGTTGTAGCAATACCTAAACCTGTGCTAATATCATCCGTCATTACAAAAAATAAACCATCGGGTACAGTTAATGTACATATTCCAGAATCATAATCTATACTGATAGGATTAACAGGAAAAGGGACTGTGATAACCACCATCATCGTCTAGGATGGACATTGTCAGTTTTGACGCTAACGATACAAAATCTTTAGCCCCTTTAAGCCCGGGGGGTAGCGAAAATTGTATCGGCTGCCCATAAAAGATGCCTGTATTTGGATTACCATCACCATCACCACCATCACCACTCCGAAGCATAGCCATCCAAGAACCTTTTCGAGTATTATACAGTTATTGATCTTATTCCTATTTTGTTATCATTATTAGAATTATCTATTACAGTCTGAAGGTGGGTTGGATCACCCAAAATATTACTTATCGTATGAAACCCCATATTTTTACGTATATATATTTTCACCAACAGTAGTTTTATATATAGCAATATATAATAACAATAATTATCTATTTTTTTTTTTTTAAATTAATATTATGGCATTCAAATACGTAAAGTCTGTTGAATATGATATTGGTAGTAAATACGAGAAAAAATTGGATACTAAAAATATTCTATCCAATAATATTAGCCCAATGATAAGGGTAAATCAAGATATGGGGTTTGGAGCACATTTTCCTAATATGTTCTCCAAATATAAATTACCTAAAACAACTTCAGAAGATATAATAATAAGATGGAGAACAGAGCCTATGAGATTCTGGCAAAACCAATTACATTTCGCCACATGGTGTGCAACTACTGGGTGTGGGGTTGGTTATACTATCCACCTTAAAGAAATAAACCCATTTTCTGGAAGTCTTTTCCTTTTCCATGTATATTATACTATACGGAAAATTTTAAAAGAACTACACACACCACTACCTGATAAAGAGGGGTGGTCCGCCCAAGATAGTTTCTATAATGTTAAGGCCTATAATAGAATATGCGCTGAATTTAATATTCCAAATAATTCTGATTGGAGGCAAAATGGGTTTCCAGCAACACAAGGATTGGGAACTGTTTATTTAAGTGGAAAAGAGTTAGGAAATAGTTTTTATAGAGAAGCAGTTGATGCGTATGGTGTAAGATCTGGCGATCCAATTATCGCTTACACATATTTAGATAGACACAATTTCGTGTGGACAAGGCCTAATTATACCAATAAAATGGCATTTGGCCCCGAAGTACGAGAATTAGCGCCCAAATGTAGTACAGATGACCGCTGCTTCTGGCAGGCACCTACAATTGGGCATGTGGATTATATTAAACAAGATGATAATGTACTATGTGCAATATCTACGTTTATGGTAAATAAGGGGGTTGGATTTACACAACCGGGAATTGTAAGGATTAATGAATCTATTAGAACTTATGTTTGGGCCATACTTGCAGCACAAACTCAGGTTAGAAGCACTATATAGAGTGGTGGGGCCGCATTCGACACACAAAAACAGTTTTTAGCTAATGTTGAGGCGTCAATCGAATCCCCAATTAGTTTACAACAATCTATATCAAGGTATCAAGATCTTATACAACACGCAAAAAGACCATTAGATTATGTTTTTGTAACTGGGTTATATACAGCCTCAAGTACTATGATTTTAGGAGTAGACAATATTGCTGGTTATAATAACGCTATTATAATAGCCACAAAATAGCAACCAATCGGCTTAAATTATAATTTAAATGATGATAAGTCAACAAAGACTCCAACTAAAACACCAGTAGACTTTGGTGTTACTTTAGTGGAGTCTCAATATGAGACTCAAAGTATATTAGGTGGAGAATATGTAGATATTTCACACGAAATTGGTGACTCAAATGGTGAATTAGATATTTTACACGAAATTGGTGACTATGAAGAAGACGATGATAATGAAATAATTTCGGGCACTATTGATGATAATAATGAAATAATTTCGGACACTATTGATGATAATGAAATAATTTTGGGTGGAATGGCTAAACCTGTGAGTGGAATATCTAATTACAACCCCCTAAATAATACAACAATGTTTACGGTGGTTGCAGTAGTTATTGCTATGATTATTATGAATTATAATTTATAATTATAATTAAAAATAATAAGAAAATAATTTATAATATAATTTAATTACTATTTAAATTTTATAAAATTCCCACCCTAAAGATACCATCATATATAAGTAGGGGTATAAAATATAAACGTATGCCCACAAAAAGTAGAATAAGAGGGTTAGAACGTGATGGGGTTAGACTTATAGATACCGAAATACTTCCAGCTGGTCATATACAAGGGGATAAAATGTTTACCGATGTTGCCCCAGGCCAGTCTGGTATCTTGAAGGGGTTATCAGAATATAACCGACTTAAAATTGATGCCGTAAATGATTATTATAAAACCCATGAGAGAAATGGAAATATTCCAACTGTAGGTAAAAATTATAATGATTTTACGATGGTGGATGGTAAAGTACGACTTGAAAAATTTCCAGACATATCCTTGATTGGGAAAAGAGGGTCCCCACTATCTTTAAATACAATTGCTAATAGAGAAGGAATTTTAGTGGTAAAAGAGGGGTTAGGATTTACAGATCTTGTTTCGAATAAAAGACGGCTGCTTACAAACGATTTAAAATCGCTATCTGATAATGTTGATAAAAATAATGTAGAAGATATTCCGGTGGGGAAACTGCCTAACATAGCCAAGAAAATAATAACAGACCTTAAAAAAATAGAAGACGCATATATTGATAGGGATATTTCAGAGGTTTTAGATGCTAGGGAGGGTGGTTTAATAATTCGAGAATTAGCTGAAAATATAGAAGTCGCCCAAGTAGAATTGTGAAAGGATTTAATCAAACTTTCTGAGATACATGCAAAGATTAGAAAACAAAAACGATTGGCAAAGATGGTTGGTGATAATATAGAAAGATATAAACTAGCAGATCTTCATATTGAGAGAAACGCTATGTCACAAGTCGTCGCTAAAAGTGGTAGTTTGATTAGAAGGAGACTAAGAACTATAAATGAGAACTTCTCAGTATTAGTAAGGAACGATGTAACTATGCGCGAAAAAGTTGGTACTATTTGTAGAGAGCGTGGTGTTACTATTGCATCCGTATTGGCGGCAGTAACTGCGGTTGCAATTTCTGTTTTACAAGCGTTTGGTGTAATTGGGCCAACAACGGCTGAAATACCAAAACCAACCCCAACTCTAGAGCCGGAGCTGGAGCCAGAGCCAGAGCCAGAGCCAGAGCCGGAGCCGGAGACGGAGCCCAACCCAGAGCCAGCACCAACCCCAACCCCAACCCCCGAACCAAAAGGAATAACCGCGACCCTCAAGAGAATTTTAACAAAACTAGGAGCTATTATTATGAAATTGGGGGATAAATTTGTTGCAGCATTACCCGGAATAATTGGATCGATATTTGGATCGATATTTAATTTATTTGGAAAAGGTGTTATTGCTGTAGCAAATAATTTATGGATATTTGTTTTAATAGGATTTGGTAGCTTGACGGCTTTTATTAATTCTATAAAAAAAAAATTAATTTATTTCTATAAAAACAAAAACATTTATTTAATTAATATAATTAAAATTTAAAAAAATAAGAATGCTGTAGCAAATAATTTATGGATATTTGTTTTAATAGGATTTGGTAGCTTGACGGCTTTTATTAATTCTATAAAAAAAAAATTAATTTATTTCTATAAAAACAAAAACATTTATTTAATTAATATAATTAAAATTTAAAAAAATAAGATTATAATATATATACAAAATTATTTAAAATAACAATGTCTTACGGCAATAAACTTGAACCACACAGAAGATTTCGTATCCCTAACGCAGCAAAAGGAGTTAGGCAGAGTGTGGTTATTACAAATAATCCATCTACAATTTACCAAAATCAACAACTATTAGTAAGGTTTCCAAATTTGTGGGCGGATGATGTAATTGCTCCTGGAAGTTGTAAGTTGGCTTTTACCATTGAACTAAATGCTACAGATGATAATAGAACATTAGTACAAAATATTGGTAGAGCAATAGTTAAGAAAACAACAATTAAAATAAATGGAAATGAAATAATGTCTCTAGATGATTCAGATGTTTTCACATGCTACCAAGATCTTTGGAAAACAAAAGCAGCACGAGATAATGCTATTTATCAAGGTATTGATACTACTACAAACAGAAATGTAAATAAGCTAAGAATAAATGCTGCAGATGCTGCTGCAAATGTGGGTGATACTGATGTTGCTAATGTTTATAAACATAGCTTTTATATTCCTCTTGACTTTGAGCTTCTAGAAACAGTAATGCCATTCTACCAAAGCGGTCTTGCCGATAGGTTAGAATATGAATTAACATTCAACGAATATAATAGAGTAATAAACTCTAACTCAAATGATGGAACATATGATATTGATGGAATTTCTCTAGAGTTTGACACAGTAACCCAAACAGATCTGGCCGAATCAATAAAAACTAAACATGCAGGAAAGGTAGCAATCCCATACGATATAATTCTACGTCATCGTAGAGTTGGTAAAAATAAATCTGACACCATTTGGAACTTTAATGTTAATGTACCTGCGCGATCTATGAAAGGTATTCTAATGCTTTTTGAAGAGAAGGTTGCGGATGGCGCTCGTAATACAGAAGCATTTTATAACCCAAACATTACAAAGGTAGAGACAACCGTTGAGGGGGTTTCAAACCAGCTGTTTAGCCAGCGTATGTTGGGCCACCACCAGTGGGATGAGGTGCGTAACATGTTTGGAGGTGGGCATAATGAAGCTGGTGTGACAGATTTAATTGCAAAACAACTACACACATCTGATGTTGGAGTTGGAGGGTTTTTCACATCAAAATATGCTTTGTGGATGGATCTGCGTATTAGTGATGATAGTAATTTGCATGGCTCTGGGCGGCGAATAATCAACGCTAGTGAGGGGGTAACTCTACAGAATGCTTGTCTATTTGTACATCATTACAGATGGTGCAATAAAATAGAAGGTGGGCGCCTAAGCAAGGTTATGTATTGATAATTGTCTTAAAGTAATAACAAATCGCTTTAGATATAATATATAAAAAAGAAAGTATGAGTATTTTAGATCAAATATGTAAAACCCCTCACTCTGCAATAATTTGTGGGCAAACTGGATGTGGAAAAACTGTTTTTGCATTAGATATATTAGAGCGGGAATACCGCAATATATTTGAGCATATTATAATTATGTGCCCAACCTTAGTTTGGAATACTACATATAAAGAACGTAAGTGGATTAAAACCGATCCAAACATATTTTTAGTAGATCCACATGATAATTTACACGAGTGGATATGAGTTTTCTTTGTTTTATTTAAAGGGGAATCTACCCTTTTTATTATAGATGATTGTTCAGAAAAGGCAGCAATGGTTAAAAAGAGAGATATGTTAACAGAATTAGCGTTTTCTGGAAGACATGCTGGGCATTGTGTTTGGGTTTTAACTCAAAAATATAATTTTGTATTAAAAGATCTTAGGGAGCAAACTAAATGGACGGCATTATTTCATTGTAAAGATAGAGATTCTGTAGATGATACTTTAAGAGAAAATGATGTAATTTCTACAAAACAAACACGAGAAGAAATTAAGCAACAACTTAGAGATAATAAACATTCTTTAGTTATTTTAAAAACTGATCAACCAACTAATTATGGATTTATTAAATTATAATTTAATAAATTCAATAATATAACAGTTACACAATAATTTTTAGAGAAATTATGGAAGCTTATGAAGATTTACTAGGAGATATTTTGCCTGACATTAATCAACTTTCTAAAGAGGTTGAATAAATTAATTCACCCAAAACAGTTAATATTATTTCTGATGTAAAAAAACTACCGAAACAAAAAAAAAAGCGTACCCCTAAATCTAATTTAACCCCCGATGAAATTTTGTCGGATGATGTTATTGAAATGAGAAATAAATTATCTACTATAGTAATTGGGGGACAATCAGAATTTTATTTAGGGAAAAAACATGTGGTATGTGATATAGAAAAATTGTCTAATAGTGATGATATTGTAAACTTATATTCAATGTATGAGGCGAAATTAGGATTACTTATGACTGCAACTCTAGGAGATACAATTATAAATGCGGCTGTTACGGGGGTAGGATATTTTGTTACTCTTAAAGATGTTGATGGTCTTAAACAAGATCTGAAGAATGACCCATTTATAGATGTGGCGATGAGATTAATATGCTCACAGGCATATAATTCGTTGGGCCCTTTTATGGCACCATTATCTGCAGTATTAAACACAGTAAAGCATGTTGATTTAAATAATTCTAAAGATATCCAATCCGAACTAACTGACCCCTCCAATATAATTGGGACTGCAATTCCAACAGACTTAACTGCTCCAACAGACTTAACTAACACATAAATTACACACATTTAACACTCTAAAATGGTATTTGACTGCCCAACTATTCCAATTTGAGTTAACTTAGTAGTTTCTAATTCTTTTTAATAAAAATTCAATTAAACTAAAAATTATTAATTATACATAATTAATTAAGTTTTACAGATGGATAATTCAGAGGAAAATTTGGATAGCCCAATTAATTCTATGGAAACTCAAACATCTCAAGTTCAGGTTTTAGAGAGACCTAAAGACATTATAAAACGTTTAACAAAAAATCCTAATAGGGTTAATGGGGGTAAAATTTCAGCTATTAAGCGGAAATTACTATAAAAATTATATCAAAAACCATCCACCATACAATCACACCCAGAGTTAGAAGTTGGGGAAGAATCAACCCCACAAGGTGGGATATTTGAACGGCCTAAGAATATCGATTATAAGTTGGTAGGTCTTGGATTTTTGGGGGTTGCTGGGGTCGCTTTAATATATTTTGAGCGGGCTATTTCTAGGAAATTACACCCACCTTGTGTGGGCCCATATATCACACCTAGTACTACACCTACTTCTATTATGTTGGTGAAGCCGACCGCTCCAACTCGGATTGATAATCTATTTGATCGGGATATGGATTAATTAATTAATTTTTTACAGAATTAAAATATATTAGAAAATATATACCAGACTTATAATATATATAAAATATATAATAATGGCAATTGATACTAAAATGTACACTAACTCTATTTATGATGCAGGGGTTGTTGTAACGCTATCGTTGGGGGCTGGGATGATTACGAAATTATTGCTTAAGGCCAAGCCCCCAAAGTTGGAATTTACTACATATGATGTTATTATGATGTCAGTATATATAGCGGCTGGAACAATAGCCAAAGAGTATCTGGTTGAGGTTAATTATATACCAGATAACATATTTAATTAATCTTAACCAATTTTATTAAATCTATTAATTTATAAACTGATTTGATAGAAATTAGATATATATTTTCTAATCATGTTGATTTTAGGCCAATTAGCTATGGCACTTACTGGGGCTATAATGAATGCGGTGGCGTTTACGGGGGCTGGAGTTTTATTTTCATTAGTAGATAAGGTTGATGATGAAGAAATCATCCGTCATAATAAAGCGGCTGAAAGGTTAGATAAAGACAGTGCTATTTGGAATAAGATGAGATTGAATAGGATAGATTGGGAGAACAGTATATTAATGTCAGAGCAGCGATCATTAAATTTATTTAAAGATGCTGATGCCTCTATACGAGAATATTATAGAGTTCACCATTCTGCACAATTTGAAAAAGAGCCAAAATTATCAGATTATTATGTTCCGAGTAATAAACAAACTATTAGAGAGATAGTATTTATTGGAGGTGGTTTAGTTATCGCATATTTTATTATTAAATAAATATTTAAAAAAATAGTTATTTGTTAGTTTTTTAAAAATTCATATTTTTTTTTTTTATTCATTTAGTTCAAATTTTTTCAAAATTAACTTTCTAAATTAAATGTATTGAGTGTATTCCCTCTGGTAATACACATCTTTTATCGTAGTACGCGGAAAGTCCTAATTTGTTCTGTGTGTAAGTTTTCATAACACCATCTCTCATTATAAACCCTCTGTTTGTACCCATATCTATATCCACAGGGTGTAGTGCCTCCTTATACCTTCGCCATGAAAGTGTGTTTTGTTGAATCCTTTAGCCGAATGTTTTAATTCTGTTGTGTTCAATTTCTCAACAACATAGCACTTACTTGAGAGCGCGATTGCACGATCACCTTGAAACTCTGTCTTGAAAAGTCCCGGTTCTCTATTGCTCCATTTATCCCACGCTAGCCAGTAAATTTATTTTTATTGAAACTTTCTAGAAGATGTGGTTTTATCATTCCCTCTAACCCACATTTTTCAACACTAACTGCCATGTACAAACTGTCCGTATCCATCTGTATTAATTCAAAATCAGATCTGTATTAATTCAAAATCTGTATTAATTCAAAATCTACGTACTTATCCATTAGTGTAGGTTGTGTTCAAATGGTTCTCTGGGGATTCTATCATTTTCCCACAACATGAGTTTCCCAACAATTTCAATATGTCAGCAATTGGGGATTTGTTTTGTAAAATTTAGACATTTTTCCAATTGCCTCTAGAAAAGGTCCAACATTTAAATCATTGTAGTATTTCAACCAGTCTCTGAATGACTTCATGTTTATCTTTTGGAAAATATTGTTGCAATCTTCCAACTGCTTTTTGGTTATCGTTCTATTTGGACTTAGTTTGTTTCCCCAATGTTTAAGTGGTGGTAATCCCTCGTAATCCAACTTATCGAGAGAATCGAACCATTCGTGTGGAAAGAATGATTTTTTACCCTCACATCCGTAAGCTCTTACCCATCTATCGTAGTCGATACCGGGCGAGAGATATAATTGTATGTCTAAAAACCGGAACTCTGGAGTAAATAGGAAAATGGTTGTGTTAGCTTTCTTTCCAACTAATACTTTCTTTGTTGTGTCAGCCAAGATCCCAACTAGGTGTTTCTTGATTAGATTTAGATCGTAGGAGCAGGAGTTGAAACCAATCACCGGCACTTGGGAAACCCATCGTTCAATCTCCCGCTTCTGTGGAGCAGCAAGTCTGTCAAAATCTCTTGGGTATCCGTAGATTTTATCTTTTCCAACAACCCCACGAATTTCTTTACCTCGTCTCTGAATAGCTTGTATAAATAGTGCTACCAATTTAGCTGGATCGTTTTCACATATGTGCGTTATATTTCCTGACAGCGTATCTCCGATGCTTACACTTATTGGAACGTGTTCATTTACAAATTCTAGCACTATGGATGCATCTTTTTTCTCATTCGAATCATCTAAATAAGCCTCAAAATCGTAGACAATCTGGTATGGGGGTATGAGGGTTTTCAAGCACAGAGGAAGTGTTTGGGAATTGTTTGGGGTTGGAAAGGTGTCATACTCACATTCCCAAATAGTTACTGAATTAAACTCTTTCCTGATCAACGTGTCTCGCGCTAGCGTTTTTGTGTGTTTTTCTTTTTTTTCTTTCAAGTTTTTACAATGCTTCAAACACCCGTGCCAGTAGCATCAGTGAAATTGATAAACTGTATTTGTCTCCGAACAAAATCCATCAACAGGAGCTCCGGCTACCCACCGTTCTCCACCGTGTCCACATATCGCGGTGTGAATGTGTGCTCCCTGAAAATAATTTATCCATGTAGTTGACTTCTTGCTACATTTGGGTTTTGGGTAAAACGCTCTTTCAAACGCAGACACTGGTCTATCTATTTGTTCCCCTTTGCAGGATATATTTGTTTCTCCTTTCATGCATGTTTTTGCGTGTCTTGTTAAACAGTGTGATTGTGTGAAGCGTTGGTTGCAGTCAACACAACAATAGTTCTTACAAACTTTATTCATATCTGTGATCAAAAATGCGTGATCGTTGCAAATTCCGATTTTCATTTTCTGCGTACCTACCTTTTCGTAGTGTGCCGCAACGTTTCTTAAATACCATGTTCCTTCTTCTGTGGGTTCATACGCCTCAATACCGATTTGAAAGCACTCTTCGATTTTCTTGATATCATCGAATAATATTGGACACTCTGGCCTCTCCCACCCTTTTTCTTTACAAAAATGTAAATATGTGTAGTGTAGTTCTTGCGTCTTCGTAGAACAGCGGTCGGCTCGTAGCCCCTATGTTGTGTGAAGAGCCAAACATCTGAATAAACAGAGGTCATCGTTAAATTTATCTAGTGGTTTAATCCACTTTTTATACCTCAACCACACTGGTAATTGCCCTCCCGCAATTTTGGCAGACTTCATTCCAATATCATTCGTTACTTTACCGTATACTATTTTTACACTAGCGCTTACCCATTTTACAAAACTCCATTTTGTATTTGGTCTCTCTATTTTATCTATGTTTAGTCGGGACTCTTCTTGTTTCTCAACCCATTTTCTAACTGGTTCGTATTCTCTGAACCACGGGCTCCCGTAAAGGTTTTTATGAAATACCAGGGTTTTCGGCTTTCCTCTCAGGGTTTTCTCCTCGAGATGAACCAATTTGTAAGAAAACGAGTACCAAAGATAAAAACTCCCAGTTAGCATTGGGGCCAACTCGGACATTATTCTATCGGTGTTGTCTGTTTGAAGTTTTCTTCTCAATGTTATTGTGGTCGTGCTACGTCCCTTTATTATATTCTTTTATTTTTGTTTGTAATATTCTAATATTTCATCCCTCTCCACTATTAACTTTTTTAACAAACTAGCTTTCTGAACCCTATTTTTAGGTTTCCCAATATTTTTACTTCTAAGGCTTAAGACAGCCTCTTCAGCGAGGGTTCGTGATATTCTTTCTGTATCTTTATTTTCTATTCCCTTAAATACCCCTCTGGAGAACGCGCGGCCCATCCTTTTCATAAATTCTTCATATTTTCCCTTCTTTATAATTTTATTCAAACCCGTCTCTCTGAATCTGGATGAAAAGGGGATGCCCATTCTTACTAACTCAGCTCTTAATTCCCTAATCTTAGGAGAAGAACTCTGTGCTAATTTGCTAGGCATTGTACCCCCGATCTAACCAATCTTTGGACGAGATAATTTCGGGTAAACTTTCCTCGTAACTTTCTCAGTAATGTTGGACATAATTTTCTCAAAATTGTCTATACACTAACACGTATATTATTTTTCAATAATGAAAAATAATTAACTTGTAACTCATATATGTTCTTTGTTCAATTGCAAATTTTTTCAAAATTAATTTTGAGAAAATTAATTTATTAAAAACACCCCGTTCAACAGTATGACCTTCTTTTATTGCTGGGGTGTGTTTCTTTCATTTCAATTAAGGTTGAAAAATCCAATTGTTTACCCCCTTGGGAGATTGCCCGCCCTCTGAATCCTTTGTGATCCCCCGAGGTAATGAAGTGATACCCTATATACTACTCACGGATATGCTTGATATTTAATTCACACATTGTTCACATAGTACCCTACAACTCAATGACACATTCACTATGGTCCCGCCCTCGCTAAGCCCAGGGTCAAGGTCACATATTCGGTGAGTTCGAAACCTTGATACTTGCGTCAATGCATTATATGTTTTGTTTGCATGCACGAATTTGCTTACTATGTCACACATGTGTCGCTCCAATGGTTCTCTACCGCCCTACAACAAACCACGATTGCCACACCCACGTTAAACAAAAGGTCAAGATCACATACTTGGCGCCGTCCAAAACCTTAACGCTGGGGTAAATAACTTATATGTTTGGTTTCCTCGCACGGATCTGCTTCATATGTCATTCACACATTGTCCTAATGCCCTCTACCACCCACTGACAAATTTACAATGGTCCCGCCGCCGCTAAGCCCATGATGAAGGTCACATACTTGGAGAGTTCGAAACCCTGACGCTTGGGTCAATGCCTTATATGCTTTGTTTGCATGCACGACTCTGCTTAATATGTCACACACACGTCGTTCCAATGGTTCGTTACCACCCAGCAACAAACCACGATCTCACCGCCCGCGTTAAACAGAAGACCAAGGTCACATACTTGGTGCGTCCAAAATTTAACTCTCGGATAAATAACATATATGTTCGGTTTTCAAGCACGGATCTCCTTGATATTTCAAACATACATTGCCCCAATGCCCTCTACCACCCACTGACAAATGTACAATCGTCCTGCCGCCGCTAAGCCCAGGATGAAGGTCACATACTTGGAGAGTTGGAAACCCTGATTTCCATGCACCAATTTACATAATATGTCACACACGTGTCGTTTCAATGGTCAAGGTCACATACTTGGCGCGTCCCAAACCTTAACGCTCGGGTAAATAACTTATATATGTTCGGTTTCTCCGCACGGATCTGCTTGATATTTCATACACATATTGTCCTAATGCCCTCTACCACCCACTGAAAGATTCACAATCGCCACACCAACGAGAAACCCCTGATCATGGTCATATATGGTATGTTCGAAACCTTGTCGATTGGGTCAATGATTCTATGTTTCCTTGCACGAATATACTAGATATTTCACCAACATATTGCTTCAATCATCCTCTACTGCAATGTAACACATTCACGATTGTCCTGCCCCCGATAACCCAAATGTTAAGGTGAAACACTTAGTTCGTTCAAAACGTGCACTCTCGGGTATATGTCTGACAATTTTCGTTTCCCTGAAAGGATCTGCTTGTTGCTCCAATTGTCGTCTGTCGTACTGTGACAAGTCCAATATCCGTTTTCCGCCAAGGTGAAGGTCACATAATTAATGTGTTTAAAGTCCAAGCGCTATTTTCTGTTTCCTGTCATGGAATCGTTTGATATTTCAAACATACAATCCTCTGAAGAGCAAAATCAAAATCAAACGCTAGAAGTTATTATCAACCAAGGATGATAGTATGTTCGTGCATTTGTGTCCTTAGCTGCAAACATCAGTCGTAAGAGGTTATAAGTCTGTATCAAGTGCATGTGTGCGTACGTATGTGCGTGCCAGTGTCCATGATTGCGTGTGTGTAATTATGTGTGTGTGTGCGACATTCTCGAGTTCGCACATATTTGCATACATAAGTATATGTATGAAAATATGTGCGAACTCGAGGTATTGATAATCTCCATCGGGTTTTGTCAAATTATGACCATCATTTCATGACAAAAGGTCGTTTGACGATTTTGACATTTTTACAGCGGTCATACTGGATTATGCGATGACTCCAAATTG